>OZ012664.1:805065-844604 GCA_963942545.1 Oxycera nigricornis
AAATGTTTTCCCAATCAAATCGGTTACAATTTGAATCAACATTGGTGATTTTCTAAATTCATATTGGTTCTCCTTACAAATCAAACCGGAACTTATCCAATACAATTGATATTAAAAAATGCCAATTTGATTAAGAAAATCGTCACTTTGATAATGAAAGTACCCGCTTTGATTTGCAAATCATCTAAACTTAAGGGAAATATATATTTTATCAAACTTCATACACACCAGCCATAAATTAAAATTTTATCTAATGTAAGAAAGGCTCTTTGACTTCAACGATTCCGTTGATGATTTTAAACAGGGTTCTTTTATATATTATTTCCACGTTGAAATGTATTTTGAATTCTATCAAAATTTTATACTTTATTAACTGAAATTCCGTATTTCGCATTTATTTCATTGCGTATTAATTTTATTACGAAATGCGCAACAATTTCGGTGACGGCAATATTAAATTTACGGAAAACTTGATAGTCGATATTGAATTTTTGGGAAACAATTGATAGACGGTTTTTTCAAAAAACTGTAAATAAATTTTTAATCGTAATCAGATCATGAAAATTTTCAGTTTTTCACATCGTGAAAAATAAACGATTTAAAACACTCATAATAAAACGCTTTCAAAACAGTGATAATGAAAACCTACGATCTATCACAATGACAAAAACAAAATTGATTGATCAAAACAGTTTCCATTCATAAAATCATCAACTGATTTAAATATGAGTAGCACCATCAAACACTTCAATTTTGAAAACATTCAATCTGCACATGCACCAATTTCAAATCGAGGAAGATGAAGCAAAAAAAATCATGACGTACCGTTATGGAAAAACTTGAAAGGATTCAATCGAGAAAAACAATACAACAGAAACAACGGGCAACTTAAAAACAAACTTCGATCGAACAGTTTTTTTGTTTGTTTTATCGTTAAACAAAATTTTAAAAATTTCGCCTAAATTTTTTTGTCGGACCGCGATATAAATTCACAACGATTAAATATCCTTTAACTGTGATAACGTTATATCCTTACGGATAACACAGGTACCGTGTATCTTTATGAAGATGCCCCATAGAATGTTGTACTGTAACTAAATGCCAAATGGTTGTACTGTACGCTTAAATACTAAAAAATTCGGTTAAATGATTTTTTCAAAAAAGATCCGCGTCGGAACGTCTGTCTCACCGGGGCGAGATCTGGCTAGCTAGGTGGTAGTAATTCTCTCTCCTTTATCAATCATATTAGGTTTATATATATATATACATATATATTTTGCATTTGCTAAAAATGAAGAAGCGTCTCACATGTCCACCGTAGATAAGCTATGACTATTGTTAACGTACATTTTTTGGCCTGTATGTGTTTTGTTGCTTGTATAGTAAGCGATGATATTTTTTCATTGCAAATACTTTTGTTTTCCATATATTTATTCCTCTCTGAATATCAAAATGTTAAAAATGTACTTGAATCCGGTTGAATCCCTCTCCCCCGTTTCTTGAATACAACATTTGCTGAACACCCAGTGCCATCATCCATCATCATCTACCCCGATCATCATAAACAACAACGACGATGGTTACCAACATCATCGTTGTCGTCATCATCACCGGCCTAGCCAAGACCATTATCCATCCATCGAACAATTTGTTTGCCATAGTGCAAGATAATCACCCCACCCTTTTGGTTTAATACTCACTAGTGTTAGTCACAAGCATTGATTTCTTTCAGACCTGGTCATGATGACGAGAGAAATGGGGAGTCGTCGTATATGGCATGCCTTAACACTCACTGTGTATAGCTGCAAAGAAGAAGAAGAAGCGCAATGCATAGCAAGGAAGGGCCCAATGTCACCAAATATCCTACACGAAGTGGGGGTGCATTGCAATTGCAAGATGACCGTCGTCTTCAAGAAAGTATCTGTGAATTTATCCCAGGTACAATGTATCGAGCGCCAAAAATCAAAAATCGTCAAGTCTGCATAATGCACTAGCAGCCTCGATGTGTCTTTCAGCTGTTGCTCATCATGCTGTTGGAACCACCGCGAGCATCTTCACACCATTTGTTGCTGGACGGTTCGTAAGCAAGCTTCGACTCACCGCACGAATAGCTTCTTCTTTTTTCTATACTCGGACCAAGTAAGAATTAGACAAGAAGTATCTTTTATTCGAGTCGCATTGAGATTAACTTTAGTCTGAATAGTTTCAAGCATTTACTAGCACTCGCTAATGTCGTTGAACGAATGTGTTTCAAGTATCGGTAGCTTCCAAGTTGACCTGGTGACCTATGCTTGTTTATAATTGTTGTTTTTTTGTATCTCCTCAAGAATAGTTAATCATTGCGTGGTCATTTGTTCCGACACTTCCATTCATCCCTTGGAAGAGATTATTGAATTTCGAAGTAATGTAAAGCCAGTATCGATTGATTTCAAATCAATTATTCGTTCATCTCTCTTCCAGGACTCTTTATGTCGACATGCATGCATAGAATCCGATATCCATTATGCAAATTACTAAACTACCCCGAAAACAAATGACTCTTTTATCGGTGCACTAAGATCCACTTGGGTCAAGAGTAACGGTATAAGATATCCAAACCATTCTCCTCGATTATCGATGACCTGTACATTTTTAGGGATTATTTCACAACTGAAGCATTTAATGTGCTCGTCTTCATTGTTCACATTGATATGTGTCTCACATATGTACATGCTGCACGTTTTCATTCATCGTTTGCCAGCGTTCAATTTTATAGCGCGGCATTTAAAAGTGCGACCACTGAATAATCCATAGTAGTGCATTTAATTCGAAGCAAGCGGTCATGCTTGTAAGATCGTGATATGTACATATTGCGCAACTTTTGACTACGTCTAGTTGAAAGATGGATAGATATTCATTAAACGCTACGGCGTGATTTAAACATTTTCTCAGCGCTACACACAAACCAAGATATGTTCTTGAGACATTAATAACAAAGTTCAAGAACACAAGGATATACCATCAATGACTAGCACCAACTATGTGAATCCTTTTGTTTGTCTACTTCTCTTTCAAATGAAAGCGATATTAGCATGAGGTGCTTATCCCGGTGGCATTTAAAAAACATCTTTTATCTATCTGCATTGAAAGAACGCATCGAAATTGCATAATGAATCGCAAATAGTTTTTTTTCTCCTCTTGCAATGATAAACGCTTCGAAAAAGATTACACTCATTTGTAATTGGGCGAGCAGCATGCGGTGTGCATTTATAATTGCGTACTATTGTTGGTAGTTTGACGGGGCATCAATGAAACCTGCTGAGGTTCATGGACCAAATGCCGCCCCGTCGGTTAAAGATAAGGTCACTTACATATCTCAAGATCGACTAGCTTTTGTGATTTATTGGCATAGCCTATACAACTTAATAGTACTAATAATGATAATATAATAGTAACTACACTCGAGTGCCAACAAAATATCAAAAGAAAACAATCAAAAAGGATCAATGAATGTCCATTGAAAATATAGGTATCTAAGATATTGCCTAGTGAAAATTAAGTAAATGCAAATCATTCACACGATAGATGGCAACAAGTTGTGGATAATTTTATTTGAAGTTTTTTTATAAAATAATGATTATTTGAATTTTTCATTATTACATCACATAAAAATCATCATTGCCTTTCTCTTCATCGGCCGGAAATCCTTCCATGTTAGTGAAGATTCGATCCATTTTGCCGATATAACCTAATCGATACTCACCCTGCAGAAGGATCTGATTTTCGGTAATGATAATTCAGGCTCCAAAAAAAAAAGCTACACACGAGTACAGCATTTTCCTGCCCACTTAAATATCTTCTCTTTAAAACCCTTTCCCAAACAGTTTATTTTCCCAAGTGATTTCAACTTTTCCTTCAATCTATATTTAAAATTACAATATTTATAATAATGTATATATATATATATATATATATATATATATATATATATATATATATATTACATTATTATAAATAATGTTATTTTTAAATATTATGTATATATATTTATATATTATATATATATATATATTATATTATATATATATATTATATATTATATTTAAATATTATATATATATGTATATATATATGTATACATATATACTCGTATATATATAACATCGGCTTCCACTTCAGTTCGACCGACTTTGATTCATTATCGTTTGTGGAATGAAATATGTATTTAGGAAAAGGTTTAAATTAAGTGGAAAAATTTGCAAACGGTTTAAGAAAGAGTTTTATTTAATTGGGAAATGGTTTAAGTTGCTTGAACTTTTTACTTAGTTTAAAGTGATTCGAGAAAAAGTCTAGGCGACTTGCAAAAAGGTTAAACTGACTGGGAGGAGGAGGGGATGGTAATAAACTTTCAGATGACCCACCTAGCCCATTCAATTTTCTCTTGTTAAAAATTCCGACGGAAGAAGACGTGCTACTGTTCAGTTTTCGGTTGCGAATGAAGCACCTCAAAATATATATTTCTTTTTCTTTTTAGTAATTAAGTAACAATAATCCACAAAAATCTGTTCTTCGTCATTGATAACGTGATCTGGATGATTGATTCTATGAAGAATAAAATATCTTTTAAAAAGATTGTTTAGTTCTTTTGGACGGCGTAACAATCTATGACTACTTTACACCATTAATGTTAAGAGCTTCAATTTGGAGGTCGTACGCTATTATCTTACTGTTGAAAGCTTCACACAAATCGATCTGGAATTCTAAAGATTACGTTGAATCTATTTTATATTAATTATGGCATTACAAACAACAAACAGTTCTGCTTATATATTAAGGTCAGTTGCAATGCTCGTCAACAAATCCATTGTCGAATCGACAAATCGATCAACTAGTAATTTTTGAACATCCATCCATCCATCAACAGCATTTCTGCATTTTCTAGTGTTAGAAAATACCCCCCTTATCCTTGAGATGTTGATCACCTTTATTTACTGGAATCCATTTCTAAACCAAATTTTTTAAGTGCTATATTATATGATTCCATGCAAGACTCTTATCGGGAATCGTAATCTATGAACAAGAGCATTAAAAATATATTTCATAATTCTCGTTGATTAGCAAATTCGAATCGCGTTCACCGCGTATTTAACTTTAAAACAAACTTACTTGAAAAATTTCGTTCAGAAACAACAATCGCGACCGACCGAAAACTCTTGTCTTGGCTCTTGTTGTCCCAATCATAAGGGCTTAACATTTTAAAAGATTTTTCAATCTATAATTATTTATCTATTGAAAGCGTATGCTTTGAACATTTTCTGGTTGGCGATATGTGCTTGTTTGACATGCATGTATTACTGAATTACACAGAAAATATGATGATGATGTTGATGATTGTGGTGACGACAATGATGGCGATGTCAATGATGATGATACGTACCAAACGAAAGAAGGTGAGAGGTACTTATAATGAAAAAAAAAAATTTCCAACTATCTTTGGTGTCATTGTTAACATCAATGAGATGTTACATAAAAATTTGATTTTGGTTGATTGAAAAAGGGTGTAGAAAATTTACTTTCAATCATGATATGATGTGTTTGTTTTGATAATTGATGTTTCAATTAAATGCACCTCTCTATTTTTTTTGTAGTTCAAAGAAGAAGGATGTAAAATCAATATATTTTTGACCTGTTATCTTATCTGAGGACAATTTTCACAAGTTGAATTTCAAAAAATTTAAATTAAGACATAAGTTGATTTGTCATATTGGCAATAGTTTTACAAAAAGGAAACACCTGGCCGAGCTAAAAAAAAAATACATTTCTGCTATCATTTGAATGATGAATATCCAATTTCTATGAAGATTGCATCTTGCAAACGACAAATAAGTAAGATAAAGTCCAATGTCTATTTTACGGAAATGTGCCAAGGAAGAAGGAGCTTATAAGTATAACAAAAAAAGCTGTTTCGACAAAATCCAACCATCATTTGTATCACCCTACAATGCGTAGAATTTCGCATCATACTATCCATCCTAAGATTATATTATTCAAATATGTAAAAGCGCAATGTGTGTTTTGATGCAACTGTCGTATTGTCAACAACAGTTCGGGATGGCCTGACCAGAAGTATGGTAGGAAAGGAAACGTGTGAAATGATAGAAAATCGAAATGTAAAATAGACAACAAATCAACTTATAAACCATATCAAAAGTATTTGTCTATTAAATCGAAATATGGAGAGTCATTCAATTGAGAAATGCTCGCACCTTTAATTGTGTTGTCGGCAAATATTATACTTCACTTTATCAAGCAATCGGCTTGTCGACAGATCCACACATATGGCTTCTGCACTCTTCAAGAAAAAAAATTCACGTAATCTTCATATCTAGCAAATATTGTTGACTGCAAAATTTTTGGGTTTCATCTTTTGAAATATAGATGGATGGCGGCTATTCATAAAGTCGTTGGTGATTTTCAAGATGAGTGCTTCAAGCTCGAAAAGCACAATACCAAAAAAAAGAGAAGAAACGAGCGAAAAAATAACCAAGATATGTCGAATACTTTCACCGCGTGAATTTCGGAAGAAGTTTCTTAAAGAGGTGAAGGCCAAAAGTTTATCATTGCACAAAAGAAGAAGAGCGAATTCGATTTAAGAATGAACACGTCGTTTGAGTTGAGGGGCATTCATCTTGCACCGTTGGTGGTACAAATCGTTTAGTATTTCGTTCTTCATAACAAGATGTCAACATTGCTACTTCTTCATCTAATGTTTTTTTTCTTCCGTTGCGATTAATAATTTCGGACGTAGATTCGTGTGTGATGTCAAGCCCACAATTCACGACAGCTGGCTGCTACACTGAGTTTATTTGGCACCATGGAATCTTCAACAGCAGCTAATTGTGTCTAGGTCAACGTACTATTTATACCATAAAAGGTCTTTCATATTTTTAGCATTACCAATATTAGTAATAAAAATTCTCCGTTGCATTCAACTTTCATTTACACATATGTACGATACATTACCTCATGCATGCACATATTATCAAAGTTATGGCATATTACATACACTATTGCCTAAACACAATTCAGAGGACAAATGGAAAAGTTTGCCGGGCTTTTTTTCATTAAAAAAAATAGTGGGCAAGTGAAGCCAGTCAGTCATTCAATTTGACACTCCATCGCGAACACTTAATGAAGAGATTCTTTTATCGGCTTCAACGACACTTCAAAAATAACTAGTTGCCTACATTATTATACGTTGGCCGTTGTCTTGGCTTTGCGGCAAAGATGATGTAAGTTCAGATCATTTGTTGTTGAAAAACATATATTAATGATGGATAGAAAATTGTTACGTACAGAGTCGCCGTAAAGCAGTTCAAAATCATCACTGACTGGCACGCTTAAGTTTTCCAACGGTTTCTTAAGTTCGACAAATTTTTTTTGCTCTCGCGGAATGTCGCAAATGAAAACCTTCGTTTGTATCTATGTATCTAATGCACGATATCGTCAAATTACTGATATCTTTGGCTGATAGTCAGTCATTATTTTTTTTTTGTCAGTTTGCTTGGTTGAATGGTGTCAATTGTGGTCTTTAGCAAATAATGCATGCAACAAGAGAATGGTAAGATCATCTTGATCACCGAAACATGCTTGAGGATCAGAAGATTTGATTTTTTTTTGGGGTAAACCTTTGTTATTGAAAATATGCGCTCAAGGAGGAACGATGCGATAACATTTCGGGCTGCAATAAAGATCCGCTTACTTTTTATTTAGCTCAAAAAATTTGAAAAACATCAATAAATCGTACCAAAATATTGATGCCTTTATCTCGTTTCATGCCATAGCATGGAATTTGCCGGCATATTATGTCCTGAAGTGTTAATAGATATTTTGTTTAAAAATTGTACAGCTGTATTTGTTTGATTTTATAATTAAACTGTATTTTTGGTACCTCCCACGAAAGTTTCAAAGAAAAATAGTAGTTATGGACCAAATTATTAGCTCGATTGTTGCCCTAGTCTAGCTAAAATCTGATTGTCCTTTAAAATGGGGAAGTGATAGAGGGGATTGGTCCACCGATTTCCCAAGATAAGGTCCGTTTGGACCAGGACAAACACCACAGTCCAGCGAAACCATCATAATTTGAATTTCAGTGGGAATAGTGGAAGCTAAATCAAAAGTAACAAGAAAATGGAATAGAATATCATTGATGGAAAGCATTTGAACTTTTAGTGCTTTTGTCTTTACTATCAGATAAAATCGCTAATGGACGCACTGGACGTGTCAAATTGCATAGTAACTATAAGCCTCCTCAATGAAAATTATCATATGACAGTGGCACCATGCTTTTCTCAGACAATTTCTGTGATTGGTGCTTCAGGAGAGATAAGCTTCTCGAAATTAAAACAAACTCATCATGTGGGTGGATAGATCCGTAGCAGGAGTGGTGCCAAAAATTTAGCCTGCCCGGCTGCAACATACATCGGCCCCGATCTCGGATGAAAATAACTTCATTTTTCAACGACTAGACTATGATTACAGGTAACAAGGTACGAATTTCAGACAAAGTAAGATTTTTTAGGCTCTCAATTTTTAGCATGTTGGAGGAATCTTGTCCTTTTACATCTTCTAATAAGCCATTTTTTATTGCATTTTTTTTTTAAATTATATTGAACTTCGTTTTTGTCTGATTAACTATTTTCTTATATCACACGTATGAGAAGCGTTAAAAATACCACAAAGATTAGTCGATGGTATTATTCTTAATCGCTGCGCCACCGGATTTGCTCATGATGATATACTCATTGACGCTTGAAATAAACCGCATTTCCATGTTATATACACACACGCGCGCGCGAAGCAACCGATGATGATTTATCTATAAAACCCATCACCATGAAACACGAATTTTCCAATGAATGTTAAGATACTGGTTGAGATTTCAAATAAGGAACTATACACGGATATCACGTTGTATAGATGAAATTGTTCAAAGTTGATTTAAGATAAAACTGCTTTAGTTGTAGACAAATATATGTATTTTTTACATACTCGTAGGTCAGTTGAAACGGTTCCTTTTGATGAAAAAAACCAACTTGAACTATTCATTCAAACAGCGATGAATTCATTTGGCATAAAAAATCCCTGTTCATATTTTTTTTTACGTAGATAGACGTTTATGATCTTATAAGGGCAAGTGATTGAAAGCTCAATGTTGATAGTACATTCGTAACACGATTGGTAGCTTAGATAATAAATGTTTTACAGCAATTGATAGAGTAAAAAATGCAATGCAACTCTTTGAAATAAGATAAATTTGAATGCTCTATCAGATCGGTTGTAATACATTCAAATTAGTTGCCTAAATTGCTGTTGTTGGTCAAAGTTGGTTATTGCTGAAATAAGAAAAAATAGGTTCCAGTTTCTATCCCACGAAAGGTTAAAATGCCTACTATATAACTAAATAACGATTATGTATCCAATATTCAAATTAGTAATATATATACGATACCAAGCGGTTTTTGTCAAAATAGTTGAAGCTGTAAAAATTCGCGGGATTCTCCTTCATTCGTAGCAGAATCTGCAGGCCTCAATGTTGCTGACGTTCAAGATGTTCAGTTGTCCTAATGTACTTCAACTACAGGATGAATATCTTTTGCTGGATGATATAATTATACATTTGTATATTTCCAAAAATATTCAAAAATACTTACCTTCAATTTATTTAAAATTAATGTCAGCAAGCATGACGTTCTGCTGTACATAGTCAGCAAGGAGTGGAAGAAACTTATGTATAGTTTTCTAAAGACTGCATCTATTGTTTCGCAACAGTTAAAACGCTAAATCAGTGAGCCTGTGAATTTATGTTAAGTGAAGATTTAAGCATGTGTAGAATTTTTAAACGTGAAGAAAACTTCAACAAAAACTCAAAATTTCGAAATGAAACAAGGAAGATTGAGTTTTTTTTAAAGATCATCAGCTGCAAATGAAGGAAATTTGTTTGTTGCACTAAATCCAGTTCGTGATATACAAATTACATGAACCTAACACCCATTGAAGCAAATAACAACTGAATGGCTCCCTTTAGAATGGTTATCAATCAGAAGCGAGAGAGAAAAAACCGAAGAAAATTGATTCGGCTATAATCTCTTTACACTGACCGTTTAATTCATGTTTTCGTAGAGCTTTTCAATTATTTGACAATCGGCCAAAAGAGACCACCACTAAACACACTTGGCCAGAAAGATTTGTTTGCATGACAAAGACGTTTTATTAAATGAAAAAGATAATAATTTTGTTTTTTTATTTCAAAAATCATCACCATAAATCACAAAATAGTTTGTTGACAAAGACATAATTTATTGATGTTAACATCGAATCTACAATTCACAACATTGATTTTATAATTTTTTGATATATGTATGTATGTTGGATAAGTATATATATTTTAAATTGACTTTTAACGTACATACATTCAGAGTAACATTGTATATAGGTTATGATATTCTTAAATTTTATTTTTATCTTATATTTAGAATTTTGCCATAAAAATGGCGATATATAAATAGATATGAGATTATTCTTATGTAGATATTTCTTTTCGAAAACCAACAGAGATTGTAAGTATTGAATCATTTCATAACAAGAGAATTTTGACAGCCAGAGCATATCACTTCATTCTTTCAAAATAAGCACATATATATATATATATATATATATATATATATATATATATATATATATATATATATATTTGTTTTTTCGTGATCTGAATGGAGTATGTTGTTTATGGAGTTCAGATACCATCCCATTCCTGTATCAATTCATGCTTATAATGTATCTATTCGTGCCGTGACAAAATCAAATCCATGAGTCGAGATTGATTATATGTAGTATATATGATTCTAATGAAATGCACAACCAGCTGTGATGATTTACGCTCGAAACGCTTTTATTTCTTCATATGAATACACGCAGCTTATAGTATGGAAAATGTTGCATTGCCAATTATTTACT
This sequence comes from Oxycera nigricornis, assembly GCA_963942545.1. NCBI lineage: Eukaryota > Metazoa > Arthropoda > Insecta > Diptera > Stratiomyidae > Oxycera > Oxycera nigricornis. Next base: position 816,061 of record OZ012664.1, read on the forward strand.
TTGAAATGGTCAAAAATGATGTCTACTAATTTTGTCATCCAAAAAAAATTATAATAATTTTTTTAACCCTTGCTTTTGTCATTCATTCGGTGTTTTTCTAATTCTTCAATTCCTTCAGGTTGTCTTCATACACTTTCTTTTCATATGTCTTGTTGTAATATCGTAACAGCGCAATCAAATCAAATCTTTTTAATCAACAAATAATTTACTTCAAACTTTAAGATTTATTGTTTCTTCTAATTGATTGGTGTTATTTTCTACTGTTTGATAGAATATACACAATTTTATGTTGTCATTCTAAACAACCGGAAGTCCCTACTAATTTGTTGTATGTTTGATACTTAAAATTTTACAGCTATCTTTTAGCGTTATTATTAGTTATATAACAGCTGTTTTTTTTGGAACACATTAAATGATTTGAGAAATTTTTTGAATTACTTGGGAAATTTTTTAAAATTTTGATTTGAGAAAAATTTAGTATGATTTCGAAGAAATATTCAAAGATTTTGGGAAAGACTTAAATAATTTTTTTTTGGGCAAAAGATTAAATGATTTGGGAAGAGTTTTTCAAATGACTTGAAAAACAGTTGAACGACTGACGGACAAATTTAAGTGACTTGAATGTTGAATGGTTTTAAAAAATGCCTCAACCGTTTTTTTCTTATAAAATAAACCATCAAGTCGGCTGCGTAATACCATTTAAATCGACAGCAAGTATCGAAAACCCTTATGGATTTATACTTTAAACACATGTTGTAGAAATGCAAATGAAAATATCATTGACTTGTGCACAATTTGTGACAGGAGAGGCCCTTTAAAGGATGATGTTATGAGATCCTATATTAGTATTCAATCTAATAATTAAACAGCTTAATGTTTTACCTTGATCATTACTTAGACAGTATGTGTTTTACAATATGTTTACGCTTTTTGTCATACTGATTTGTTTAAATTAAATCAATTCTATTGTTGGCCAACATACCGATTTAACAGCGATTGCATTGACAATGACAACACGTATACGTGACATTCAATAAGGTTTTTTAACAGCAAATTGTGTAGAATTGACGATGACAAATGTTTTTCTCTCTAATCAACCATCTTTTCCTTTGGTAGGGCAGAAGGCGTTTTTTTGTGGCATCTATTTTTCCTTTTCTGTTAGTATTGGAATAATTTTACATATTCTGGTGAACTGGTATATATAAAAATACTTACATATAAAGGTTCGCGTCCTCTACTTAATTTTATCAAAGACACGATTAGTTGCACTATAACACATATCATGAGTCGAGGAATCGTTATCCATGGTTTGGTGATGCTTAGGTCGTCGTTGTTAAATATAAATTAATTCAATGATAGATAAAAACATACATGTTGTGTTGATGATGATGATTTTTGATTTTTAATTTTTGTTGTTGAGAAAAATGCAAAGAAGACTATGATGCTCCTGTGAACAGTGTTGGTTTCCATCATGGAATTCTCCATTTCTGGACGGCTGGACGGTCCACTTGGTCTACACACAACAATTTCTTTGCAAACCTCTCAATTGGCCAATTAGAAGAGAAGAAACTCAATGAAAAATAACAAATAGGAGAAGGAAAATTATATGTAATGTTTACATATAAATAAACAAATTTTTATAATGAAACAACCAGAAACTATAAAATAGTCTTTATCAAAATAAATCAAAAGAAGTAAAATCATAACTAAAAGTGATAAGTTGGAAAAAATTGTTTTTAGCCCCATTTCTGGAATAAGCCCATGCGCTGGCATCGGCAATTCGAACCCCATAAATTGCATCTGCACGAGCTGTTGTAGCAACAATCGTTTGGACGATGGTCACAATTTCCGCCACGGCGGATACATGCTCGCCTGAAAACAGAAATTAGAGGAGAACGTCTAACAGAAAATAAGAAATTAGACTTGATTATTCGAAAAAAAAACAAACAAACAAATAAAGCAACAGCGATATAAATCGTAGCCACAATCAAGAATAACTTGGAATGGAATGGAAATCATTTTATAATCAAATGAGTGGTATAAATCAAAATGTGTATGAAAAATGTGCCAAACAAAAGATGACTTTTCTACTAATGAAGCGGCAAATATCTTTTGGCCGAACACCAAACAGATATTCGATGAACACTCACTTTGTTTCAGAAGGCTCATTACCTCCAGGGTATTGTCGAAGCCGTCCAAATTATCGCGATCATTTTCTGTAAGAAATATATTTATCACAGGTTTCATTACAAGGTACGTTTAACATATTGTAACAGCATTCAAAATAAAAACATAGATTTGAAAGAGCTTTGAAAAAAAAACCCAAATCTTTATACAGTTTGCAGTAATGTTGCAAGGAATTTTAAGAACATTATTGCGCATTGTGCCGTAAACATATAAACATTGCTAAATCAATCTTATTTCGGTTATTTTGTGTTTTTAAGCATTGTATATATATTATATATATATATATATATATATATATATATATATATATATATATATATATATATATATATATATATATATATATATAAATCATCCGTTGTATTGTTCCGACAACGCTTCGGATGCCTTTTCCGCTTATTATTTTTACGAAAATAATCAAGCTTTATCCTTACTAACGAATGAATTTGATGGTGTCGTGCGCAAGCGGCGGATGAATGGGCGAACTCTTGGTTATGATCTTTCTGACGCAACAATTAATTTGAGGTTAAGCGACTAGAAAGATTGTTAGTATTTGTTGCGAGATTACTAGAGAACATGAAAAATGTCCTGAAATAAAAGTAACAACAAATAACTACGTTATAATTTCAAAAGAATGTCCTTTTCATAAAGAGGTAGAAGTTGGTAGATCGAATTAATTCGATTCGAAGGAAAAAATTGTGCATTAAAAAAAATGAAATGAAAAATTTCGGAAAGAAAAACTTCGAGATATTTGTTTGCTTCAGGTGAGAAAAAGTCCAATAATTTCTTGACACCCTGCACGATTACTAAGTCAAATTTAGCCCACTTTGTCTTCAGGGAAATCAATTTCATATTCTTTCAATCGAAAGAACTCATATATGATTCAACACAACTTATTTTGATGCGGCACGTGTCACTTTTTGACACAATTTGTAGCACAAATAGTTCAGTGTACACTAAACCAATACAACGAAAATTAATTAACTGATATATCACGACGAAAAACCCATATTATTTATTATAATCAAGCCGAATCGGTGATGTAGACATTTTGTATCACATGTTAATGAAGTAAAATAAATGATACCAGTAAAAGTTATAGTATAAACGCCTTTCAGTTGTCTATTTTCATTCAAGCATTTCCTTCCCGTTTTGTATAATTAAATTGCTCGCTTCGTACATGTTTCAACAAGGTTTACAACCGTAAAGTTCAATTTTTTGTTTGATTACTCCACAGATATGCCTAGGCAGTAGCTGATTGACTGTCATAACCAAGTATCTTCTAGGTTCCTCAATAGTTTTCGGATCTTTTTTCCATGTGAACATCACGCGAATCGCTTCCAATTAAGCCTGAGCCAAACCAAAAATTCACCCTACATCACATTTCAAAAGCAAACAACAGGGTCAACCAGCTGTCCATAACCTGTCTGTACAATTCACCGATAAAAATAAACGTGTGTAAATTTTGCGAACATCATCAAGGCTGCAAATTTTCCAACGATGATATCCACCATCCGTGCCCTGATGATGAGTTTCCTCAAAACACCGACAAGCACATTGAAAAGTACTTAACGATCAAGCAGATTGTCTACGTTTATTCATAGCGTGAATTATAAATTTTCTGTTACCTCTTTTGCGATTTAAAAAAAAAACAATTTCGAATAGTTTAAAGGCAGACCTGTTAATAACCACTATCAATTTTTCATTTTAATTGCGACCTATCGTCCGGTAAATAGTGAAAGACTTGTTAGGTACACCAAAAATTAGGCATGCGTCTAAACGCTCTTTTTTATATGTATCCATAGGCGCTGATGTTTTAACATTTTAATGCACCATTGTCCTCGCAGCGGTAATATCATTTAATTACCAACTTTACAGAAATCTGACGAAGACCAAGTCAAATCCGACTGCTGCTGAAAGATGAGCACCAAATGTGCCATGTGACATTTTTACGCGGCTTTTTTTATGTAGTTACTTTAACTTTTCACCTACGTCTTCGGGTTCGGATACCATCAAATTGCATGGCAAGCAAGAGGGCATCGATGATATGCGGATAATTCGTAGATTGACGGCAATCGTGGCTAATTTGTTTCGTGTCTTTTTGCTGAGAATATATTTATAAATTTTTTTGTACCATGGATAAAACAATTAAAGTTTCATAATTTTCACGGTTTTCACCGTAGTAGGCATTTTGTTTCGCTTCACGTGATGGTTCTGTATAATGCGTGGGTACGATAAGACGTTCATCGTTATGCAACTATTGTGGGGTTTTGCAGAAAACACTTAATATTCTTATACATTACGTTTTAATATACATAAATCGAAGGTTAGGACCTTTTGTAACGAATCAGTTACGTAGAAATTATTGAAAATGGTTTTAACGTTTAAACGTTTCTCGTGCTGCATGGAGTTGTGTGGTAATCATAATATAATTTGATATTTAAAATGCAATATGAATTTCGTGTTGTTAAAAGATATTTTTCTAGTTGATTTTCAGTTGGATGTTTTTGTTCGCGTTATACATCAGCATTTGTTTTTGACGTATTTTATGCCATCCCCTATGTTCTAAAACTTGAAGGAATACCCTTACAAGTACTGGCAAACGTTATATTGATGTGTTATAAGAATTGATTAAGCGGAAAACAGGATCGACAGCAAATTCAAAAACAGGATCAAAAGCAGAACTGAAACCAGGACCAAAAGCACAAATAAAAGCAGTTAGAAGGACGTCAACTTCGGCAGACGGTTTCATAATATTATCAACATAACAAAGCCGAATCAAAACTTAATGGGTCATAAAAAAGCTGATGCATCTCATATCATCGTAAAGGCTGCAGTTAGTGTAATTTTTTGCAATTCGTGTGGTCGCCATGCTAGTTCAATAGGTGATTTCTTGGTAAAATTTATGTCAAAAGGTTCTACTGAAGTTAACTAGTTGTTACTCACACATTTATTCCATTTAATGAACTGTCAGTTTGATGTGGAAGTGAATTTATTTGACTTAAAAAATAGTAGGTTTGATTGAACAAGCATTTATTTAAATTTTTTTGATCTTGGACCAAATAAAGGATTCAAAAACTGCTAAGTCCCAGACCTTTGAAAGCTGTAACAATCAGTGAATAGATGGACACTCACCAACTACAAGCCGAGGCGCCATAAATGCTACTTCAAAGTTTCCACCGGAAAGAAGGTCATCGGAATCGAGCGATGATGAAGGGAGGGACGATGAATCCTTAGGGATGTTTACAGCTGTAAAGTGATTGGCGATTAAATGTAAATAATGATGATTGCCATACAATGTTAATGGTATAGACAACGTATAAGCTTTATGAAAAAAATCATAATAAATGTGCTAAAATTCGAGTATGTATTTATTTTGAGATGAAAAATCACGAAATTGTTTGCAGTAGATACACAACAAAGCTAAGATAGATTCAAAGATATTATTCACCTCACAAATTGCTTGACGAATAATTTTTTTTTGCAAGATTCGGATGAAAGCAGGTTTTTGAAACAACTCGCCTTCTTGGTTGTTTTTTGAACCTCGGGTAGCTTTTTTTATATCGCTCGGCAGATGGACAAACTGCGTCTAAGTGTGAAGCACAAATCGATCATATTGTTCCTGATAACAAGAATAATCTGCCCTGGAAAAAAATCCGGATGATATGTTCTTGAAAAGACATGAAAAGTTGACAATGATAGTGTCATCGTGTATTTTGCGTCGTGTTTTTCAATGATCCAATTTATATGTTGCGAGTTTTCAAGACGAACAGCTTGGAAAGTCCTAGTAGAAGGTGCGAAGTAAAATAATGTAAAGTGTTCAGAGAAAAGCGAAGAAAATGAGGTAGAAAAATGAGGTGCCCCGGCAATGAAGAATTTTTGAATGAAAGTGAAACGCTGAAAATGAGGACAGCACCGAGGCCTTCAGCTGTGGTTGTTGAAACCGTCCACAACATCATTGCAATTCTATTCTATTTTTATATTCTATTCTTGAAGTATAAAAGTTAATTCAAATAGGTTATATGATGATCCACTTGTTTTTACAGTTTTGAGGCTCCGCAATTTCATTATTCTGACCATGTGGAACTAGGTATCATGATTTTTCATTTGAAATGACTAAGTGCATTGTAAGCATTTAGTTGAGTGCAATTTTTGACTGCAAATGGGATAAATTGTTGCAATTAATACTGAAAATCTTTCATAATACATTTTTGTCTTTAAAAAATCAAACAAACTAGGGTAATTGATATTCTTTTTAGCTTTATAACAATCAACTGACCGATGCTATGACAAAGCCAATCTATTTGGGCAAATATATCATTACGTATGTAATGTCTTTAAACCATACCAAACTCAAATATCTTCTTAATACGTTTCAACAATGCAGTGTTAATTCGGTTAATAAGAAATAAATTAATTTATATTGCTTACATCACGCATATTAAGGGTGCTATGAATATAATTAAACGTGTATTATTACACCGAAACGAAATTAAATTATTTAACCTTTCTGAAATGATAACATTCTTCTTCATTTCCATCCCAAATTGCAGCTTTAAGATCTTTTCAACCCATCTTTAAATTTCCCTACAATTATCTTTACCTTCATTACGACGCTCGTTTCTATTCTTTAACAATTTTAATTGCGGTATATTTTCTATCCAAATGGAGATTTTTATTGTGGCATGATTTTGCCTTAAATATTAATTGTAAATGCATGTTTGCAATTGGATACACAACAATAGCAACAACAAAAAGCATATATGTATACACATATTTTTCTTGAAAAACGATTGTGCATATTTCGACCGCCGACTGTGTTTTTGTCAATTAAACAATTTTTCAAAATTAATTTTTAAGGTAAACACATGAACGGCAACGAACATGGTATGAAAATTAAAAGAAACGTGTGTTGCGGTCAAAAAGTGGGTGCGATTATTATAGAACGAACGGCAAAGATGATGAAGAGTCTTCTTAGTTAGGCTAGGTCGCACAGTTGTGCATGGCGTGCCGAAGAACTATGTGTTTTTCATGGACAATAACAATAGACAAAATATCCAGTAATGAGATAGATGATTTTTTTTGGTTGTATATAAATATATAATTCATTTCTTTTCTTAATGTCACTAGATGACCTTGCATTATGATTTTGTCTACATATGGTAGATGATGATGTTGTGGTATAGGGTACTGGAAGCTTGGCTCGACCAACTCGCTTGTCCGGCTTGGTACCGTCCGATAATATGTACGAGTATGTAATGTCTTCCAACTGAACTGGCCAGATGGATTTTGTTTATCATATTTCCTTGTACGGGATCGTAATGAAGATGAATGCATAGATTCGCACGCTGTAGGGGTTACATTGAAGGCCACATTAGATATAAGTGTGTAATTGTTGATTAAAATCAGGGCGACCGAACATTAACCTCTATTGCTAATCTATCTTGTTGTGTTGCGCGATGTTAGACGTCTGCACGTCGCTTGAAATGTTATCTGCTTTTCGATAAAGTTGATTGTTTTAAAGACCGCTATCGCATAGTTCCGAAAATCATACATTATTCCTTGAAAACCGTACATTTATTTTCATCGTAAATTGCCTAGCCAGCTTTCCATTAATGGATAGTTTTTTTCCTTACAGATATTTCAATTCAAGATTAAGTCAAGTGTTCAATTTATAAATGAACCAAGTTCACATGATCGCATGCGCTTTAGCGTCAAGTAGCAGCTTAGCCGTGCGATTGTCTTCTTTCACGTTTTTCATTTGTTTAGTGAAATTCAACAGTGTTTGATGTAAAAGCAAACTATGGATTGATTAAGCTGGCTGAGAAGAATTGACCAAGTTCTAGTGAGATGTGTTGTATCATTCCCCCCCCCCCCTCAAATAAAGATTAGTTGTATTAGGTGTACAACTTTGCTCCCGCCGTTTTCATATAGGTAAGGTTAGTAGTGTGTAGTTGTTAAAATAAATCGACTACAGATGTCAGTCATTTACTTTTAACATTTGTAAACATAGCCCGACAATAATATAAGCCGATTTCGGAGTTTATCATAATATTTTAATTTTTTGGAAATGTCAGATTATACGCCGAATGCTCGACAATTGCGGGAAGTGTTACTTTTTTTTTAATTCAAAAAAATGTGCTGCTGAGCCATTTCGAATGCTTACAAACACTTATGGTGATGGTGTAATAAGTGAAAGAACGTGTCGCGAGTGGTTTCAACGTTTCAAGAACAGTGATTTTACTGTTGAAGACCGGCACAGTGGTGGAAGAGAGAAAGCTTTCGAAGATGCAGAACTGGAGGAATTACTGAATCAAGACTTGTGCCAAAGTCAACTGGAATACGCAGTTTCCTTAGGAGTAACGCAACAAGCCGTCTCTAAACGCCTTCAAGCCTTAGGGATGATCCACAAGGAAGGATACTGTGTACCCTACGAATCAAAGCCAAGAGATGTTGAACGGCGTTTATTTGCTTGTGAGCAGCTGCTTATACGGCAAAAGCGGAAGGGTTTTCTGCACCGTATTGTAACTGGTGATGAGAAATGGGTTCATTACGACAACTCGAAGCGCAGAAAATCATGGGGATTGCCCGGCCATACTCCCACGCCCACACCACGGCAAAATATTCACGGTTCCAAGGTTATGCTCTGTATTTGGTGGGATCAGCTCGGTGTCGTATACTATGAGCTGCTAAAAGCGACTGAAAAAATCACAGGTGCACTTTATCGAACGCAATTGATGCGCCTTAGCCGGGCATTAAAGGAAAAACGTCCGCAATACAACGAGAGACACGCTAAAGTAATTTTGCAACACGACAATGCTCGTCGTCACGTTGCAAAAGTGGTCAAAACGTACTTTGAAACGTTAAAATGGGAGGTTCTACCTCACCCGCCGTACTCTCCAGATATTGCTCCGTCTGACTACCACCTATTTCGATCGATGACTCACGGCCTGGCCGACCAGCACTTCCATTCTTATGAAAAAGTCAAAAATTCGGTCGACGAATGGATTTTAGCAAAGGATGAGGAGTTTTTCCGGCACGGGATTCGTATGCTACTCGAAAGATGGGCCAAAGTAGTGTCAAGCGATGGACAATATTTTCAAACATAAATATGTAACTATTTTTTTTAAACAAAGCCTTAAAATTACAAAAAAAACGGCGGGAGCAAAGTTGTACACCTAAAAATAAGAAGCTAACTTAATAATGAATGATTTAAAATAGTTGGACTAGGAAAGCGTAGTGCAATGTCTTCGAAAGCGGGACACATGAGATAATTTTAACAGAAAACATTGATCAAGAAGAACTCTACGATAGGGGAATGTAGGCAGTTTTAAATTTTTCTTTAATCGATCAGAACACTCCGAGTAAGTAAGGATTGAACAGACTCGAACGATGTGCAATCACACGAATGATAAGACCAAACAGAAAATGCGAACTGGAGAATATTTATGACTAGGATTACGTTAGGTGACCATTGTCTAGACATTAGCCAGACAAGATGGCACTGTTATCTTATAGGATAAGACAACCATCAGACAATGTCTTATTACGGAAGAGAATTTCTCAGAATATACTATAAGATATACCCCACAAGAAATATATAAATATGTAACCAATAATTCAATAAGGCACGTTGATCTTTAGAGTGAGTTCGGAACATGATTTTGACTAGGAAAACAATTAACTGGAAGCGACAAGCAAGCACAAAGATTGGTATTAAAGGTATCAAGATGTATGGAGGCTGAATGTATATACAAACTAAAAGAAATATGGAAACAAATTAACATCGTATTTACAAGGAACTAAGTCATTCTGCCATTTCTTCAATGACCATCCGTCAAATCTACAAATTCGTTGTTACGTTGTCTCATCTCCGAACTGCAAGTCCGATAAGCTTTTCAAATATAGTTCGATTCACTTCATCGTTCAAACTTATTCGCCTCGTCAGAATGTATCGTGTATGTATATGCAAAGGATGTATACCCTTCAGTTTTTGTATTCATCAAGTTTGCTACTATCTTCTTTAAACAAAAAAAATGTTCATCTACGCTCCTCCGCAAGGAAGCCAATGTTAAAATTTCAGTTGTTGTTATCTTGAAGTGTACGTGATTAAAATAGAAATATGTACAACATAGTGTGTTGTTACTCTGATGTTGGTCTGGCAAGAAATTTTGTCAAGCATTGCTGTATGTAAGACATTATTCTTCGTCTTAATTACATCTTGTCAATTTATTTATTCTATGTTCGCCGATAAGAGTAATGTGCACTAAATAAATTATCATTTAGGCTTGAGCATTTTTTTTAAATTGAACGATTAGCTGAAGGACTGTTCAACTCGATTCAGTCTAAGTGTGTTATTCTCTTTCAATCTATTTACGAGTTAAAGAGTCGAGTTAACATACTAAGAGGTAACGATGAGCAATTGACAAATAGATGATCCGAATACAATAAGGATATTTTCCCAACTAGTTGCACCACTAACGCATTCAATTATATCGGACATGACATACACTGATAGTATCTATGCCACCAATCTGCCTACAAACAGACTAAATTGAATATTTGCTTCCATAAAACATTCGATTTGATGCAGTGTCGAAACCGGAAGCTATAGTGCGGAACAAGGATGATCAAGTTAAACGGAAAATTGAGTTAGGAACCATATTTGCCAAAGTTGCGTTCTGATTTCTTTGATGTCAGTTTTTAGTCACTCGACCATCAAAATGAATTCAAATAAAAAAGGCCAAACATGCTCAAATAAAGCCTTTGAAATGTATAATTGAAATTGCGCGAACGGTCCATTCAACCAATGATGGATACTTAATATTGGACTCTTGATACAGAGACTTTTTAATTTGCAACTATGCAAAAATTCTACCATATTCTCATCGCTAGATTGGTCAACAGAATATGGTTTATTTGAACTTGTGTGTCTGAAAGGATATTATTACCTAGCGAGATTTCAACGATAAATGCATCCATAATTAAATTTCGTAGAAAATCAAAGTGCGTTATGCTGTGTGTCTGCATAGTGCACTGAGGCATTTAATATACGTCAGAAATGGATACGTAGATATTATCTTTCCTGGTAGCTGTAATATTCACGTCATCCACTATTTGAGATTTAACCCTGGAGCCGTGTATGTTGGAATAAATTTCTGCCATGAACAATCTATCGTCCTGTTCAAACTTTTCTAATAATTAGTCCCGTTCTTCAATGATTGCTTCTCATCAATATTGCAATTAGGATACGAGCAACAAGTGAAGCATAAATTTACTGTGCTATGGGTTATGAATCGGTCAGCATTTTTCTGTTCACTTTTGATAAATGCATACATTTATCAGATTCTGTAAGTCGTTCAATTTTTTTCGTCCGCTTTAAACATGCAGAACGGGATGTGCATCTTGACAACAGAATAGAAGTTAACTTTGTACGATACCGCATAATAAGCGTCTCTAGGCGCTTCACGACAAGATAGATGCAGGCTCAGTCGTTCAGCGGTGATCAAGGAGCGGAGCCTTTTATTAATATAAAAAATATGTATATTAATATATATGTATATATATATTATATATATATATATATATAAATGTATACATAAATACATATATATATATATATAAATGTATACATAAATACATATATATATATATATACATATATATACATATATTCCAGAAGTGTTGGCTTCAAATTGAAATCAACGTTGACATACACGTTCATATGTATGTATGTTTCTGAGTGTTTGATACAAATCAATGTATTCGCTTCCAGCTATGCATTAGAAACATTGTCAGCAGCAACACCGCCAAAAAAATAACGTAAGCTATTTGATTTGGCCAACGAAAAATAAATATAGATGGTGAATGTAATAGGGATGAAGACGACCAAACAAAATAAACACAATTAAAGACAACATATTGGAAGAATTTTACTAGTCCGGATATAAGGACGATAAAGTCAAAATGAAATGAAAGGAAATCAATCTGTTTCACGTGTATATTTTTATCGGGTGTACATTTAGGGAATGAATTTAACATGAATTAGAAAATGAATTCTTTTTATTACTGAAATTCTGCACTACACGAGAGAGCAATGTTCTGGATGAGTTTGCATCCATTAGGGAAAAAACTTTGTTCGTGTTGGACCTTTCCTCGAAATTGTCCACGAATATTCTCCGATTTTTCGGGAATCACAAGCCCCTTCCGCGAGTTTGTCCTTGAATATTCCTCGATTTGGCGGGAACCACATGGCCCTTCCTCGAGATTGTCCTCGAATATTCTTCGATTTGTCGGGAACCACATGTCCCTTCCTCGAGATTGTCGACAAATATTCCTCGATTTGGCGGGAACCACATGCCCCTTCCTCGATATTGTCCTCGAATATTCTTCGATTTGTCGGGAACCACATGCCACTTTCTCGAGATTACCGACAAATATTCCTCGATTTATCGGGAACCACATGCCCCTTCCTCGAGATTGTCCTCGAATATTGCTCGATTTTTTCGGGAAGCATATGTTGAAATTACACGCACTTCAGCAAGAAACTATCGAATCATCCAGGCTTTACATTTCCATTCAAAAATGGTTCTACTTTCATATCACACTGCATGGTTTCTATTGAATCCCGCAACCGATACAAGGCCAGCAATAGTATACCTTCAATCTCATCTGTCATATACAGCAGAACCGATGCAGCAAGCTGCGAAGGACAAAACAAGTTGAAAACTTAAAATAAAATAGAAAATAAATAAGTGTAATTCCACTTAAGTGTTTTCTCACTATTCTTACAGGTGGTCGTTTCTCACCTGAGCTGGAGAAATATTTGCTGCTGTGTCTCTTGCAACAAGATGTTGACACGACAATAATAAAATATTCTAGTTCGCTTCCACGATTCGCCCGATTGAATTGAAATAGAGATGGAAAATTAATATTCGGGAAAATTGAGACACAGTAAAGAAATCTTTTCGTATTTATACATGAATATTTTATTTTCGCGGGGTCATTTAGACAGTAGTATAGTGGAATGTTTTTGAGAAGAATATAATTCAATAATTTACCAATGAAAAATAGATAGATTTGAAAATAGAATAAATGAAAATAGAATAAAACGGATTAAATATTGGTGGAAAACTTTTCATTGGTCATTTGTTGGGGAAAATGAACAGAAAATTGACATTCAAAAATACATTTCAATTGATTCTGTATTAACATTCCATTGCCGAAATGCATTTGATGGCAGAATCTTGGTTATTGGAAACTTCATTTCTAAAGTTTCATTCAAATTCGTTAATAACAGTGAAACATTTAAAAAAAAGATTGCTTCCGAGAGGAAAACCCATGCAGGTTTTTACCATTTACGAAAACATACTTTTAAAAGAAATGAATCAGGATTTTTGTTGAATTTTTACTGAAAAAATGAATTCTAGAATTTCATTGTGACAATAAACTTTAGAAAGAAATTTACTATCGAATTTGCTTACCGTTGTAAAATGGCACTTGCAAAATAAGTGAACGAGAATTTTGGTTTTGGTGTTGTTGCCAAATTCAATTCTAGGATTTCAAGGGAAAAAAATCAACTAACAATTTCAGTGTGAAATAAACATTCAAAGGGAAACAATATCAATTTTTTACCATTATGGGAATATTTTTAATGTTTTTTTAAAGAAATGTGCCACGATTTATGTTTTATTTTCATGATAAAATTCGGTTCATAGATTTCTCTACGAACTAAAAAGAAATTATTCATTGAGGAAAAACTATCGAATTACTTTACCGTTATCATTAGGAACTTGAAAAATAAAGGATTATGAACTTTTGTCCTGCGTGATTTGCTATCTGAAAAAGAAATGAACCAGGACGTTTATTTTTTTATGCGAAATGAATAGTTTACTAAGAAGACACTCCTGACATTTTTCACCGTTATGATATGGGACTTGCAAAAGAAGTGATCGAGGTCTTTTGAATAATGTTTTTTTTCGAAAATTTCGTTGTACAATTGAACTGGGGCAAAAAATTGATAATTCCTTGAAAAAACGTTCTAAATTGTTTGGTAATCATAACGTTAAAAGATATGAGCAAGAAAGTCTTTCAGTTTAAGTTTTTTTTTTGGGAATTTAAATCCAAGATTTCCGCACAGAAATAAGTTTCGTTTCAGAATTTCCCTGCTAACAAAAGTTGATAGTTCACTGACAAAAAACTATTGAGTTTCTTCGACGTTATGACAGCTTTTTTTTGTCATTATGAAATTCGACATGCGAAAGAAATGAATGAAATGAATTTAATCAATTTATTGAATTTAATGAATGTAATGAATGGGTTATATAATTTAACTGCAAACATTTTTAATAAATCACCTATTAATTTTTTTTACCGTTATTCAAATATACTTTTAAAAGAAATGAGCTCAGGTTCATTATTTTATTTTCAATGGGAATTCAGTTTCGGAATTTCACTGTCAAAAAATTGACATTTGTTAGAATTTATCGATAATAATCTTACAACTATTTTCTCAGTTTACTTAGTTTCACGAAATTTATTATAAATTTTGCAAAATCAATTCATCAGGACTTAAACTTCACCAATTTTTTCGATAGTACAGTTCAAAAAGCAGAAGAAAGCTAGGGAAAAAATTGATTAAAGTTATCTTAACAAAATATTTCAGAACCAAGTTTCAAGATAAAACCCATTTTTTTCAAAAATATGATATTCATTGAAATTGAAAAATACATAACTGTAAATTAAATATTCAACAACTTGACAAATTCAATAATTCTTTTAATTATTTATGTTTAAGAATTTCGATAGAAAAAACCACTGATAAAGTCTTAGATAAAATCATTGAAATTATCAAATTGTCTTTTAAATTTCGAATTCATTTTTATAGATATTTTTTTGCAAAATAACTGTAAATTTCATTTACAAAAACTTGCGAAATTCAGTTTTTCAATTTCGCAATTCGACTTTCGCGAAACTAAAATACTGTTACAGGCTGCAAGTTGTCGTGAATAAGATTATTGAAAATATCAAATTGTTTGCTGAGTTTTTCTGCGTTTTTTTTTCAAACTAACTGTAAATTTCGTGACAAGAGACTTTCAGGCTCCCTCAAAAGTTTAGTTCTAAAATATTCATATATAAATTGTAGATCAAAAACCTTTGAAAGGGTCCGAAAGCCAATGTGAAATTTACGCTCACATTTGAAAATAAAAAATTGAAAAAATTGTAAATTCCCAACAAAAAAAATTACCTGAATATTTTTAGTTTCATAAATAGCTGCGATTGAATACATCACGATTGTCTTAATCGAATTTTTCAAGATTTGTTAATCGACCAGAACAAAATTCAACTTAGAACTTTGAATTACGAATTTTCCAAAAAATTTAAAATAAATTTCGAATGTGAATTGCATAAGATGTGTGAAAATTGCAGCTGAAATTGACTTCGAAAGGAAATCTGATTGGATATGGTACGAACACCTGTTGCTGCTTGTGTTATGAACATTTACTTGGAAACAACCGCGAAACGAATCTACATATGAAATTTTCAAATGATGTAGAAATTGTTATCGTACGGCACAGATAGATCTTGGAAATATTACAAAATTGCCTGGATGTCGTTTGAAACATAAAATTATTGTTAGTAATTAGTCTTACAAAAGTAGGCCTTGCACACAATTTATCTTAAAAACCACACATTCAATTAGTCATTTTGAGTGAAGCAACATGCACAATTTTTCGCGGTCATATTTCAAATCAACTTTGGTCAGAGGCATAATCAAAAGATTAGAGTGAACTAACTGTGAATTGAATCTATCTAGTTGTTGTTTTTTTGGGATTTTACAAGATATTAAAACAGTTGTGGCCGCAAGCAGTTTGCTTACTATTGAACATTTTCAATAAGCTGTGTGCAAACAGCTATTGAACTGATCGCGAATTTTAAGAGACTAACATATTGTAAATAAACTGATTTTACATACCACGATCATCACTGTCTTGAAAGGGCTGACCAGTAACCAAAGAAGAAGTGAAATTAGATAATAACACCGCCAACAAGGCAAACTTCAAGAAAATTAGGGCACGCATCACTGTTGACTCCACTTTACTTGGATTATCAATCAAAACGAACACTTCACTTTCCAACAAGTGTTAACTTTCAAGACGACTTGTAATGCGAAGCGATCCTTCACTTCGACTAAACGAACAGGACTTGTGCTCCGACTTTTATTACCGAATTTTTTTGTTGGGGCGGCAGCTTTTGTAGCTTTCAAATAAAACCACTTAAATAACAATATGCAAATGGAGTTACCATCGAAAAGATGCATGCAAGGATTTATTTGAGATTGCCGCGAAAAATCACGAAAATTCCCCAAAAAATCGGCTTTTTCGTCCTTTGCAATTACGTTCTAGTTATTTTTCATAATTCTAGCCTCCGTCTGTCGCGAAATCACATCACAAATCGCATATCTGCCAATTTTTTAAATTTCCAAGTAGGAAATAATTACTACAAGATGCCGAAGCATCTTAATTCATATTCCAACTGTTTTAAATACCAACAAATTTTCAATTAAGATGCTTTCTTACGATCCATTTATATAAAATTTAATCATAATTCTTTTGCGAAATGCAAAACAATCGGCAACTCTACATCGTCCAGCACGACTTGCATCCTATCAAAGCGCGAATATCCTTGAGCTTTCTTCAAGCTTTCCATAATCGACATCCACGGAAGGACGAACAGAATGGATAGCTATCCTGCCGAAAGAATATATACCGCCTACGCGTTGTAAATTTCTCAAAGTTTCACGTATTTCATGTACAAGAAAGAAGCATGCCTGTTATTAATGTCAATCTCATTGATTCTATAATGAATGTCTTGTACTTTCATTCACATATCCGTTTTTGTGTTCATTCAGTTAAAAGTCATGTGCCAAGATGAACAAAACCAGATCATTGAAGGGCATTCAACGAAGAAGAAGGCAACAATCTATTTCATTTTGCAGTTGCATCTTTGCGAAATATTTTTTTACATATCCCTCCATCCATATGGAAGGATGAAACAAGCTTCTTAATTTCAAAGAATTAACATATATATTTCCTGAAGATCTCAAATAAAATATTATTCCTGTAGCTAGTCGACAAGGAAACTGAACACGTCGAAAGAAAGACAGAAAGGTTCTTCAAATTCTGAACAAGTAACGCAACATTCTTTGTATTACATTTACGAAAAGTGCCTACGTGTTTCATTTCGGTCAGGACGAAACCGAGAGCGAGGATGGTCGATTGAGTTTGAGCGTACAACACACTACAATTCATGACTTAAGTTTTTTGGTGATGTTGCCCGTTTGGACCATATCGACAAAGTATTTGTGAACCTTCTCGTACAATTTGTTGCTCCTGTTATTTCATCGTTGTCGCCGTCTTCATTTTCTTCTGCTTATTTACAAACATTTTTCTAACCACTCCACAAAATCATCATTTTTCACACGCGATATGAACGCTCCTTTTCATTGTTTATTCATGTCTTAATTGTATTTTACTTTTCTCTTCTACTTTTTGGTCACGCGGTGGTAAAGCATTAGAGGTTGAACAAAAAAAATCATTAAAGGAAAGTTGAAGCGACAAAGCCATTGAACAAAGGAAGAATCGTGGCAATGTGCAGAATACATTAGAAAGTAACGACTAAATACACATAAATCTGATATAAAAATAAAGAAAGAAACAGAACAACGAAAAGGGTTGATATCTATTATGAAACGAATGGAATTTCATGTACAGTGAAAAAAAAATTAAAGGGGATACCGTACAAGTCAACGTGAAAAACTAATAGCAAGTTAACATTCAATTGCGCTTTATAATAAACATTATTTGATATGAACTTGAACTGCAATCTGTAGGTAATATGTAAGACTTCGAAAAACTTGTACCATTCTTCTTTGCAGATGAAAGAAGTCTCAGTAATATACAGGCGAGTTGAAGTTGAAAAATGTGTGGACGGTGAATCTTTATCAATTCACTGGAAATGCAATTTTCGACGAGATGAAAATTCATCTGTAAAGGTTTTCAGGTGAATCATATTCAGAAAAACTATTCCTGATAAAATATAATAGTGCACAACACTACATGCATCCTAAAGAGAATGAAAAGAATTTTATTGTCAACTTCCAATGGAACGACGACAAATCATATGGAAAAGTTCGTTCATTGTTGCTTGTTGTCAAAGGCGAACTTCATGTTTTACAGAACGCTTGAAAATCCAATATCAATATTTCAAAAGTGGCAAACGAAGAAAACTGTATATAAGTGGAAAAATCGCATCAAAGACGAAGAGGATATATTATTTCCATTCAGTTTTATCATAAAATATTCAATAATAAAATCATAGCCAGTAATGAAGTGAATCTTAGTCCAATCGTAGGATTTTCAAAAACATTTCCCTGGATGTATAAAAGCACTCGTCAACGATACTCTATTTGTTTGTTCTCAATCAAAAGCCTAGCTAAAAATTATAGCTAAAGCAGTAAAGATTGTGTCGTTTGAGAAAAATCTGCGGCACGCAACTACATAAAAATGAAAGAAAGATTTTACTATTATTATAAGGTAAAATTTTAACGATACAGACAACCAAAATTAACTTATTCGAAAATACCAGAAACCCGAATCGGCAATTTAACAATCGATTAGATCCAATGCCTTTGAACATCATCCAGCTCCTTTTAACAGCAGTTTGAATGCAAACTGATAACCTTTCCACATGCGCCCATGAATAATATTCATGGGCGCATCAATCAATCAATTTTCTATCATCAGCCGCGACAGAGATTTCTATCATAAATCCAGAATTTGTGCTATCCTAAATGGAAAGTATTTATAAAGGGTGAAACCTTCAACACACTTCAATTACAACCGAGAATGTTTACATACCCACAATTAGCAAATGCATCCCATATGTAAATTTAATGACACATATATGGTGACCTGCTAGAAAACGTAAGCTCAAAGCTGATGTGAGATTACGAGAACCGATATCGAAAGTAAATGATTTTACAAATCCTTTTCGCTCGAATGGATTCCGTCGTATAGAAATATCAGAAGCATACGTTCACTAGATAGTAATTAGCCTAGAGCACGGCTATCCTTCGTAAGCCTCTCAGTTTGAATATGTCATCTACGACATTCCAATCACCTTTTCATACTACATAAAAAGGATATGTGTAATTTACCTCAACGATATATTTTTTTCGATATTTTTTATGAAAAACATTTCAGAGATTCTCGCTTCCACATGGGAAAAAAGAGATTAAACAATTTTCACTGTTAATTAATTAGGTTTTATTGGAAATTCCAAAAAGATTATGTATTTATACTGCGTATTCATATCATTCCAGATACATGTTCTTTTCAATGAAAATGACTGCAGTTTTCCATGTCAACTAACAAATTGCAAGGTTCAACTCAACCATATTCCAGTTACTATATTTTTGGCAATTCAACAACGAACGACAACGAAACAATTCTGCTTCAATGAAAGCAAAAATACCACTTAAAGTTTCTGGATGTAAAAGGATATGATGATGGCCAGGAGGTTTGTGAATGCATCTCGCTTATCTTCCATCAGCAACCCGTTGATAGTCCTGGTCCGTAAATTGAACATCTTTCATATTCAAACTCGAAGTGGAATCATCCTCGGACAGGTATAAAAATTTCTGATGCACTTTCAACGATCGATCGAAAATCGGTGCAATGCTTTTCAATGCAAACAAAACATGGAGTTGAGCAGTTAAGGATTACTTTACCGACAACGACATGCCGAACCACATTCAGTTTTCCAGGAGCAGAATATTATGTTCAACACATTTTGCGATGCTGGCGTCTGGCATGTTACAATCACAATGAATAATTACCATTCTTTCGTTTCCAATTACTTGAAGAATATCCACAAATTACTTTACCATTGCATAACTAGCAGAAACACTCGATTCAGATTATGTTTGGCTACAAATTCTGTTGATGGCAGCGAACAAATTTGTGCCCTTTTATTTTTGCAAAATAAAATTGTTAATCTTTAAAAATTAACGACAATTAAATCTTAAGATATAAACTCAAAACATGTATGTATGTATGTAGGAACGAAACTCTTGCGCTTAATGTTACTATTTACCCATAAAAACTGACGCTGTGACATGCAATTTTTGTCACCGGCATGTCATGGCCTTGCTCTGACTCCACTCGTCCTTTAAGATGGGAAGCGCTACCTTTAATTTAGAATTTATAGCTCGCCAAATATCACCAGCCCCACAGTTGGGAATGGTCCTTCAAACTATTTTTCCTCTCAAAATTGCTCAACATTTTTGAAACATTGTAATAATTGCGCGTTGGTCATCGGTAAACCTTGAGCAGATTGGTCAAAAATCCATTTAAAGATGATTTGCTTCTCGGCAGCTGGAAGAATAGGAGGTGTACCTACTTTTTCGGTCTTGGAGTGTTCTTTTGAAAATTTCAAATTGTTTTCCTACTGCATTTGAAATAAGCCCACCTCATTTTAGTAAGACAACGTACCATGCTTCACATATTAGATTAATTTCAGACATAATTGGAAAGATGATTCATTTTCTACATATCACTTCAAACAATATTTGCAAACTATCCGAACAGATTGTAGATAATCGTATTACAACAAATAAATAATTAACTCTCCGAAAATTTTCATAAAAAAACAAGGGAAGCAAATCAATTACAGCAAATTTTCACGTTAAACTCTTCTCCGAGAGAGACGCCCTTGAAACAATTTGCATCACTTGAACAGAGAATACCATCGAAAGTTTCCTGGATTCTATACAAATGATGATGGACAGGAATCCGTGAGTACTTCACTATTGTATTTTACCAGGATATGCTTCGACCGCATCTGTTGAGTCTAGGCAAGTTCTAGGAATCCACTTTGCTTGTAATCTGTGCGGTCAGGAGTTGCATTTAGCAAGAGATTATATCTGATGCAAATCGTTGGCATGCAGATAATCGCCCACAATTACTAATTAGTAAGTTATTGCAGCCTAATTGAATATTTTTCAAGAACTCATCATAGTTATTCGCAAGATAATTATATTCTCATTTTCATGATGGGTGCACGAAGAAGAACACTATTTTAGCATCAAATTTTGGCCGAATACCATTTTCAAAAACTAACCAAAAGCAATTGTTGCCTGTAAATCGATGACATTTTGTTATTGCTATGTTTTAAACTTTATTGGTTTCCAATTGTCTCGCATTTTTGGCAAAATTTACACAATTTCCGCTAGCACTTTTGTGGCTTGAATTCATCAATTGTTTAAGACAATTTCAAAACGCCATCTTTATCATGGACACGTCTACAACCCTTGGAATATTCTAAGACGTTTTCTAAACGACTCCTGCTGTTATGTTTTAATACGATTCCAGGACGAAATGTGAGGAAAGTAGCATCGTTCGAAAAGTGAAGTGCATCTAAGATGCATTATTTTCTGATTAGATTGATTTTCGATCGGATTTACAAATGGACAATGGAAGGATATACCACTGCGTACGATAGGGCTGTATCTAAACAAACAGCCAACTAAATCCAAGAAGGAAAGGTAGACGGACAGTTGATGAAAAATGTATATGGAGATATAAACTGAGAGGGGAAAATAAAGTCTCTGCTAAAGGTTCGAATATGCATTGACCAATCATAATTCTGGTTCCAGTAGATTGATTATCAATCGCGTTAAAAATATGGTCGTCGTATATTTCTCGATTTGTCGGGAACCACTTGCCCCTTCCTTGAATTTTTCTCGATCATATAACGAGAAATCCTAAGGACAGTTGGTACTCCAGTAATTTTGAAACAATATCATTGAGCTGTTTGCGAAAAATGGTGACAAAAAAAATGAAAATCTGTTACGAACTTGGGTTGAGAGGAACGGACAGCCGTGAAAGCCAATGCAACAAAAAAATCATTGTCCATTAAAATTCGGAAGAAGTCTTCTCTTGAGTGGAGCAATAACCATTTTAAATATTTATCGGGGTAGTTTTTCTTAGAAATTTTGAAAGGAAACCAGCAATACAACATATTTACCAGAAAATCAATCGCATTACTGATACCAATGTTGAAATTACACGCACCTCAGCAAGAAACCATCAAATCAGCCAGGCTTTACATTTCCATTCAAAAATTATTCTTTTTTCATATGACAGAATCGATGCAGCAAGCTGCAAAGGACGAAACAAGTTGTAAACTTAAAATAAAATAGAAAATAAATAAGTGAATTCCACTGTTTTCTCACTATTCGTGGTGGTCGTCTCTCACCTGAGCTGGAAAAAATCTTTGCTGCAGGACTGAACGTTACGGGTGAAATAATATGTCTCTTTCATCTTGTTGACACGACAATAATAAAATATTTTAGTTCGCTTCCACGATTCGCACGATTGAATTGAAATAGAGATAGATCTCAAACCAAACAGTAGTTCGTGATGTGGCATGATTGCAGGATGTGTTTTTATTCGGGAAAATTGAGTACTGAATCCTTTCGTATTTATACACGAATAAATTATTTTCGCGGGGCCATTTGAACAGGAGTATAGCGGAATTTTTTTGAGACGAAGATAATTCAATAGTTTTTTCAATGTAAAATAGATAGATTTGAAATTTACTAAGCAGACACAATTTTCACTGATACGCTTGTAGTGTAACAAGTGAAGTTCAATTTATGTGTAGAAAGATTTGCCGACAAGGATATCCCAAATCGGCTGCTCTGAATGAGTAATAAGTGATAAGTGCATCGTTATTTTGGTTGTAAAAATGGTCTTCGGCTGCGGAGGGAATTTATTATAATACCAAAAAATGACCGGCCCTACAGCAAAGAAGATTCTCATTCAAAATAAACCTGTTTTTGATTCCCATAGCTTTGCAGCGTTGAAAAATATTTCCCTACCAAAAAAACAGTCTTTAAATTCGTTACCATCTAAAATACTTTATCTCAAAAGGACACAAAACACAGTTAAGGAAACGACAGTTTTCTAACTACGTACAATCTACTACATAATTTTCAATATTTACTATAATGCAATTATCTCCGAGTTATACCTAATTAAAAAATATTTTCACGTTTTGTAACCCACTTCAATGGGAAATTTCAAAATTTAACAGAACAATTTACCGGAACTACAACTACTGATCCATGAACATTCAACTGATATAACAGCCTTGGAAGAATCACATCTCCCAGGAAAATATTACATCTAGCTTCCTCCATATCCACACCTCACCCCCCCCCCCCTCGCAACCAAAAAACAATTATCCAATGCAATTTTAAGGTATATTTGTAAACTCAAATGGAAAACTAGACTGCAATGCATAGCGATTTTAATAGAAAAAACACCATTGGACATAAATTTCTACCGCCTGATCCTTCAATAGCCAGCATCCAATTCGCGACGGCAAAGATAAACCTTTCGATAAAATTTTCTGTGTCTTGTGTTTTTGTCCTCCATCTCCCCATGAAGGAAAAACAACGAATGCTCTCTGGCAAATATCTACAACATTCCCTTGCCGTCCTTGGTGCCTTTCATGAACACGAACGCGGAAATAGACAACTTCATAGAAAACTCTACCGTTTTCCATCCTAAACGACAGCTCACGGCCACTCATCTATCAACACACTATTTCCATGACCATTGGCGTAGCTACATATATTTTTAACTTCCCAGTATATGGGAAGTTCTTGTAATCGCCTCGAAAATCGAAATTGAAATTTTCAACATTTCTTTACGTTTTGAGGTCTATAGAATATATATAAAGTGTTTTTAGAAAGGGAGATGTATGTGTGTACGTACGTACGTCTGTACGTTCGTGGACACTTTTTTCTACGAGCATAACTCACGTAAACAAAGTCGTATCGACTTCGTTGAGCTGATAAGTTTTTGGGAAACTTCGGTCGGGGGGGGGGGGGGTTGCTGTTTTGCCCGTTTGAAGGTCATTTCTGTCATGCGTTTTATCTCGCGAACCCAACGTACGATTTCCTTAAGCAAGGTGTCAACCGACGCGTATTGACATTTATGTAATTTATCAAGTTTCTAAAAAATTTCTTGGAGCCGTTTTTTAATTTTTAAAAAAAAGTGCAAAAAATTGGGGTTTTTTTCAAAAACAATAAATTTTTAACCTTATTTTCAAGTCCAAGTAATCAATGCTTATAAAATTTATATACTCCAAATAATGTTTATAGAAACATCATCAAAACCTTTTCTCATGATTACGTAAAAAATTAAATTAAAAATAAAAAATCATTCAAAGTTACCATGTAAAGGGGGTTAATACGAATGATATTACTTTATATCTTTTATTCTAACAAAATTGTTGTAAATTCAATCAAAGTTTTGAAATATGTGCATAATTTGAGGAGATTTTTAATAGTTTTTATAGTCTTTTAATTAAAAAAAACTGCTTAAATTTTGAAAACAAACTAAATTTCAATCAAATTTGCATTTGCGGTATCAACGCTTTGAATGGTAAAATGTTTTGTAGTCAATACTTTGCAAGATCATATGCTTTAAAAAGCTTTCATCGAATAAAAAATTGTAGTTTTTAGTAGATTCATTCTTTAGTAATCGTAAGATTTCAATAACCATCATCATTTGTAATACATTATACTTTTTACATGCAATTGAACCTATTTTTGCCTGCATATACAAAAATTTTCAAGACCAAAAAGGCCCAAACCGATTGATCCGCGTGAATATTCTATCTGTCATCATCGACCAAAAACCTTACGTAATCAATGGACCCTCCCGTAGAGGGTGGGCTTCGCCTTACGAAAGTCAACATACACATTTGATTGAAAATCAAAAGAAAGACCGGGGGGCTTTCGTGCGTATTGACTGTTGCGTGTACTTCAAATAGTAAACTTTTGCTTCGAGAAATGACTTGAAGCAAGTTGCAAAAATGAAACGTATTGACTTACATTATTTGTAAAATAGATGGATGTCGTAAACGCTACGAAATTCAGAATTGGACTGCAACGCTACAATTCATTTTACGACGGGTGAATGATAAAAGTGTTAACTTGCATTCACAACGGTTGCATTCAAATCCAATAAGTTGGTATTTAAAATAACAAATTAGAATGCTTGAAGTAGTGTGGCATCCATATAATGCACTTGAAGAGGCTCCTTTCTGTTCATGTCGATGGTATTTTGAAAACAAGAACAGGAGATGAGAAATCGCTATCTCTGAGTAGTCCTGGCTCCCACAAAAAAGTTGCTGATCTCGATCTTGCAAATCGAGCCATTGTCTTGCTACCGCAGGTATGGATTTAGATTTTCCGCGAGGCCAAGACCAATTCTGCTTATCACTAATCTGTGTATGGGACAGTGAAAAAGTGGAATTTTCATTATTGGGCGGCTGAAAACTCCCGCCAGCATTGATCTCTTTACAGCCTAGAGTCACCATTTGTTGTGATTAATTGCAGACTTCGTGGGGCTTTTAATTTTGAATAGAATTGTGTCACTGTTACTGTGAATTCTGACCGATGTTGAAGAATTTTTCCAGCCCAAGAATACGATATAAATGGAGGATGTAGTCACATTCGACTAAACGACTCGTCCTTCTAGCGCCCACTTTACGACAAACCTTACAAGAATTGTTAATGCTATGGAAACTGGGCGGGAAATTGATACAGTTTACAGCGATTTTAGCAAAACGTTTGACCATTTGGATCATAGTATACAGCAATCGGGCATTGCGTGGTTCCTGCTTGATTGGCTCTGCTCATATCCATCTAATCAGAGTCCATTTGTCTGATTTCAAGGTTTCCAATCAAAAAAAACCGTCGATTCGGGCGTACCACAATGGGCCTCCCTTTTTCAACATCTTCATTGCTGAATTGTTTTGAGCATTCGCGGATGTTTCTCATATAGTTTATGCTGATGATTTGACAATATATTATTGACAAGAATATGTGACCTTGTTCCAGTTGAAGCTGTAAACCTTTCCATCCTCTCTTTCTCTTCAGCTATGGTAAGATTGAAACAAATTTGTGACATCATGAGTCTTTCTCGTAACAAACTTTCTTAATGATTTGCATTTCATGCCTTGCTTTGGCTTTAAATAAATTAACACATGACTGAATATGATCCTGAAAGAATGACTGAGTAATGTTAAAACATTTTAGAATGTTTTCAGCAAAATAAAAACAGTTTCCTGCAAATTCTTTATAAATAAAACTGTTGAAATTTAATTATTTATCTATTTTTATGCATATATATATATATATATATATATATATATATATATATATATATATATAAAGTAATTAAATATAAAATATGTTATTTCCCATTTATGGTCGAATCTTCTATTCAAAATTATTGTTAAATAAATAATCTTCTCCCTTAAAAATTATGAAGGAAACTAATGACTAATGAATAGTTCGAGAAGCAAACGCATGACGGCATCTGAGCTCGCATTATAAAAGAATATTATGATTCATTCTTTGAGAAAATATTAGGAAAAAATCAAATTGATTTTAATGTTTCGTTGTCAATAGCCTTTAAAGCGTCCGTTGAATTAGCAATCCAATTAATTTTGGGTTATAGATTTAACAAATAGAACAAAATCTATACTCATGTACTGGAAAACGTAAGCTTGTGCTTGCGTACAAATATATCTGTACATATATGCAGACATTCATCTTCATTTAATGCCCCTTGCTCGAGTTATCCTCAGCAGTTGCTGGACTTGTCGGGAAACACACGCCCCTTCCTCAAGATTGCCCTTGAATATTCCTCGATTTATCGGGAATCACATGCCCCTTCCTCGAGATTTTCCTTTAATATTCCTCGATTTATCGGGAACCACATGCCCCTTCCTCGAGCTTTCTCAAATATTCCTCGGACACCAGGAGAAAGTCATTAAAGTTTGCCTTGCATGACGTTTTTGTGGTAGCCATTGCTGTCGAGATTTCAAGGTGACCCACATTTTCTCCTTTTCAAGATGGCGCCCAGAGGATTAGGGCTGTGACCTCAAAAACTTGAACTTAAAATCACCGTTAAAGTGGTCACAATTTCCAAAAAAAATATACCTGCCAGTCAAAAAAGGCAGGATCGAACTGCAATTTGAATGGACCATAGGAATTTCGTTTGTTCCACTATTTTTTAGGTTACTCGTTTCCCCCTGCCCCGCTCCGTTCTGCTGCTGTTTCTTTTCGCGCATGTTTCAATTTGCTGTTTTTTTAGCTTTTCTATTTTCCGGTGTTCTTTTGAACGCGTTGAAATGTTCCATAATACATTCAATGAAAAAAGTGATGACTAAATTATAAAAACCAAAATTATGGGGAGGGTGGGTCAAGCCATGGTAATCACGAAATTGTTTGTACTTACATCAGAAATAAGACCGATTTCCTCGTCTTGTCACGACACTTTTCCACTCATCACGAAGAAACAAATTTCACTAGAAACATTTGGAGTGTTTCCTTATTGCACATTCGCGAATTTCGAACAAATGTTAAAACATGAACACACTTATGCGAAATACATGGGGGGGGGGGGAGGTTGGGGTGTATGTCGCAAAATTTCACTCGAATGATTTTCTTCATGCACCTTCCAGATTATGATAACTAAAACATGATCTGTCAAGCGAATATAAAAGGGCGGAGGGGTACGCCGCAGAATTTTCACGAAAACTTGCCGGCATTTCCACTCATGACAAATTCAAGATGAAAACTTGGAAGACACACCACTTTCACACATTCTACACATTCGTGGCTTCTTTTCCGCGACATTCATCACGATTTCGACGCACCGAAACTTTCCTTTCCGGAGACAAAATTTGAACTTTCGGGCGGACGCCATGTCGCAACCGGCAACCGACACCCGACGCCGGCAACCACTCGGAAACCTCACGCCACCCGCGACTTCTTACGCCACGATCGCCAGAATCGTAGCACCCACGTCGTGCGGATCGATGTACCACGCCAGGAAAACCATTGACAGATTTTCCGGTCGCGCAATTTCGCAGCAATTTCTCGACGAAAAAATTCGCGAACCGCACAACTTCAAGATCACGTCTAGACAAACCGGCGGTACCCCGTCCTCCACACAACGAGTGTTCGAAAATTGTCCTGTTGCCGAAAGTTTCTGCTTGCGCCGCTTCCGGCCGTTGTCCTGTAGTCTGACTGCGCGGCTTACGGATTTCCCGCTAGGGCGGAAGCGAAAAGCGTCAAGCTTTAGTATATTCGCCAGTTGGATCTGATATTGTCGCACGACTTTTCCGATTTTCCCGTTTTCCGCAAAAGGAAAACATTTCCACAAACTCGCATTCGAATTAAAGCCAAAGATCGACGCCCGAGAACG
>OZ012664.1:844804-879804 GCA_963942545.1 Oxycera nigricornis
AGAATCTCATATGAATACGCATTTGAATTTATTACTATTTATTATTTAAAAAAAAAAACAAATATGTATATATATGTAATTTTTGTCTAACAATAAATATAAATATAAATAACAATTGTTGTTTTTGCATCTTCTTCTTCTTCATGTAATTTAAATACTTCTTTTGCTATGCGACAAAATTTAACAACAGGATACAACAACATCGACACATCAAAGTTAATCTTTTGAATAAATAAATAAAATAAAAATTAACATTTCATATTACACGTTTCAGTTGATCCTTCAGATGTACATATACAGTACGTGTGTGTCCTGTTTAGCAGCAATAACAACAACAAAAAATTATATCTGACTTTGGCTGTCCGTACGGGTTTTTTAAAAAAACTACTCGTTCTCTTCTCTACATTACCCGCATAGTACATCTGATATTAAACTGGTGGAGATGGTAGGCTGCAATAAATATGTGAATTTATTGATGTTTTTTTTGTGAGGAGGGAGAATTTTTTTTTGTGAAAATGATAAAAGCAATTTTAAACAATAACAATAATCAGTTCGATTTCATGAAAAGCATAGTATGGTGGCTTCCCATGGCGCGTGATATGACGGACTGTGCTTTGACTTTGATTCGAGCTAAAATAATTCACGCTATCTCTATCTTTTGATTGTATCGACTCGCGATGGATATAGTGCATTATTTCGAAGAAATAGGAAACCACCAAGAAGATATTCTCATGATTAATTTAGCAAAGCATTAAATTCAATGACTTGCCTCACTTGGATCTTACCGGGAAAATTTCTTAGAGTTATTATATGATAAATTAGAAAAAAAGCGGCTATCGTATAAATCTCCATTGCCTTCAGACTTGTAGTAACGATCGTTTGGCTAGGGTTAACAAAAAAAGATGATTAATTTTATGCAGGTTGTGAGATTTTTTTTTAAAAAAAAAAAAAGAATATGGAGCATGCATTAAATGTTACAAGCCAAATGTGGCACCGATTTTTATTTGGATAATATTAGATGCACACTACATTACGACCGTTTCTATAATTTTGGAATACCTTCACCGATAAAACATGCAAAATATTCATTCAGACTAAACGTAGCCGCACTACCAGCCGCATTCGTAACACTATTTAGTTCTCGTAGACGCAACTGTGACAGCGGTATCATCGTAAGTCTCCTTCAGAATTGCAGCGGTCATAATGAGCTTGTGAATTCCATGCTAATCCACAAGCTCACTGCTACCGCTGAAATTTCAATAGGTACTTTTCATAATGTGAATAACAATGCTAGCGCAGATGGCAATGCGGTTGATAATTCAACTGGCAATTCGACTCGTCTGAAGCTGTCTTAAGTCTAGAAACTTTCTGAAAAACGCGTAATTAGGAAAATCAAACCTGTTGTTGTTGTTGGCTAGACGATTTCATTGGTATATTACAAACAACCTCATGATGTTCGGTTCGTTGTTGATCGAACGGCCGAAAGTTGGAACCATTTATTGAGCGATATTCAAAATACTCCGGCGGGGTGTACGAAACTCCGACAACACTTCAGTTTGTGGTGAAGGATGTTGCTGTTGACGTGGTCGCGTGCTCATTCGAATTTTCGTTTCGTCCTTTTTGATATAGTGCTGTGTTTTCGAACTACCATTGGTTGTTGTGGTTGTTGCTGCTGCTGTTGTTGTCATCAGTTGTCGCGCTTCATTTGAATTGGATCTGATTTTAGAATGCGAGCGTAAAATTGGACTTGGCGCAGGACTTGATGAGACAGCGCCATCAGGTTCGGCACGTTGTTGTTGACTATTATTACGATATGGCAGATTGTCCATTGGAAAACCAGTACTAGTGTTAACGTCTTGCATTGTTTGCCAATCAACTGGTAAACTTGTACACTGATTCTCTTCCAGCGAGAATAAGCGAAGTTGGTGACGTATGGAAGCTTTTTCGCCAGCTCTTTTGCGCTGGAATTCTTCCTCGACTCTAGATCGAAACAATATTGGACTGGTGTTTCAAACATACATCGAAACACACACTTACCTTCGCATTGCCTCCAATTCACTAATTCTTTGCGCTTCTTTATGTTCAGCTTCCTTTGATAATTTATCAGCCAATCGACGTCTTTCAATTTGACGAACCGTACTCTGAAAGGTGAAACGATGTCCTCCGCGACTCTTTTTGCTAATCACCTTTACAGATTCTTCAGAATTAGCGAGTAAAGGCTGCCAGCGGAAAAAAAAAGCGCTCAAGAATCACACTTCGATCATACCCTAAATCTTACCTTTTGTCCATTTGGAACATCACTTTTTAATGCTTCCACTTCGTTGCTAGTTTGATGACTGTTACAATGGTAGTCCGTGACTTTCGATTCATTCAAACTTAAATCATGATTCGCCTGATTCCTGGGCAACGTGTTTAACGTTAGTGGTACACTGTGAAAGTCAACATGGTCGGCACTATGGTCTGTTGGTTGATTTGGTAGATACATCATGTGCCTGCCGGCGGTAAGGTAACTCAATGTGGACGACGAGTGATTTGTACTATCCTGTCCGTTGGCAGCGTTTGTCAATCCTGGTGATATTTGTGAGTTATCGATTGAATTCGGTGCCGAACGACTCAACAGCCAATTGTCATTTCTATAATTTCCGCTCGATCGATTGCCATTTGTCTGATTGGCAAACACTCCAGAGACGGTTCGTTTCAATTTCTGCAAACTGCTAAACCCAGGCTTATCCTTGAATCATAACAAAAGTGACATGGAAATCAATCGAATTTTTTCAAATTACCTTCTCTTCATAAATAGACAGTTGATTTTCCCGTGGCAAAGATAGACTAAAAGTGTGACCACGGCTAGGAAAATGTGCAGTATCTACCTTATTTCCTTTGCCAAGCTCATCATCTGAGCTGGTCGCATCGTCTTCCTCCTCGTCTAAATCTTGCTGGGGCGTCCACGCCGTTAGAAAAGGACCAACAATAGTCTTTAGTCGTTGATCCCTTGGACTTTCTACACGCTCAGGAAGGCCAGCATCTCCAGATATGCCACTATCTCCACTTTTATTGTCCGGATACATTGGATTCGGTTCGCGATATATTCGCTGAATGCGTCCTTCGATGGGCTGAGCAGGCTGTGTGGATGGCAGTATTGCCTCATTAGTCATGCCATCAAGTCCGCCTGATTGAATACCACTAAGGAATCGGTCTTCATTCAGCATTCGCCAGGCGGCTGCAGGACTGAAGCGAGGGATTTCCAATTGCTTCCGCGGCAATGTTGGACGTACATACACTTGAATTTGCGCGTCATTGTCTTCATCCTGGGAGGTGCAATCGAGTCTCGGCAACATATGACATCCTTCCTCGAGGACAAAGCCGATTCCGATGACTCCGACTCAGCACGTTCATATTCGGGTGTTGTGAATATACTCTTGGCAAATTGATCAATCACATCCATTTGAATCTTGGCAAAGTTATCAGGCTCGCTTATATGATTTGTCGACGAAAGCGGAACACTTTCCGCGTTCCTGTTCACATCGACTGAAGGTTTCTCCATTCCGAAGTAGAATGTTTTTGTCGATTGGGGAATTTTAGATTCCATCGGTTGATGGTTCGGAGAAGCTTCTTTATCGTTATTTGGCTTCTTCTTTCTTAACGCGTCGCTCTGATCAGGCTGAGTGGGAGCTTTGTTTACTGAACGCCTTGCTATCGGTGGTATATTAGAATCTGCCGGCAACTTCTTTGCACTTGAAGCTTTTTGAGGTTTGGCTTCCGTTTGTCGTTGCGCATCTCCCAATGCAGCTATCGATCGTCTTTTGGTGGCTGCTTCTAGTTCACTTTTGAAATTCTGATCTCCTTCAGCAGCCAGTCCAGGTTGGGACATTTTTCGTTGTCTTCGTAATTTTGGGTCGTACGAGGATACATGGTGATTCCTCGTCGTTTCTGTAGTTTCGCCAGAGCCTTGTCGATAAACAGATGATTTATCGGTTGGCATCGGTACGATAACAGCATTTTCCGGAGAATTCAAATCTCGATTTCGGTTTCTTAACAGGGTTATGTCGAAAGACTTCTCGCGACGAAATACTGGAGGGTTCGGCTTCATATGTGAGATATCGTCACGTTTTTGAGGTTCCTGTTTGATTTTTCCCAGGACTCCTTGTCGCTGCGATGACGACAATCGTTCCGATGCATGAAGATGGCGAAAGTGGTAGTCGGACGCCTCAGCTGCAATTTTAGGATTGTTATTTGGAGCCCGTTCGATTGGTTTTCGCGATTCAGCCCTCGTTTTGAACAAGCGCAATTTACGTTGTGGCTGTACATTGTTCACTGGTTTAGGTTCGGTACTTTTCAAGGGTGTGGGCTGGGGTGCAGCCGTTTTCTTTTTACTTTTAACCATTTTTGACTTTGATGGCGACGGCAAGCGATTATTTCCAATAGAACTACTGTTTGCATCGTCTTCGATATTGCCACGAAGATCCGGTTCCGAACTAAATCTTTTACTGACGCAACACTACGGTCCGTTGTTTGTCCTCCACCGTCACCTCGTTTAGCTGAAACAGGCGGTGCCCTGTTGGTTTTTCTACTTTCCACAACTTTTTCTGCATACTGGCCAGATGCTGTTCTTCGAAAATGTCCAGGAGATTCAATCAGTGTCGTGCGTGAACGTTGCAAAAGTAGTGAAGATCCGCCTGGTTCTCTACGTCCACTTATTATGGTAACTCGGCCCGATTGTAGAATCGTTCCGTTCGTGGTTGACGCAATCGGGATAGTTTCGATGGTTCCGGCAAGACTTTCACCTGCGATTGTGTCCGCAAACCACTCCCATTTGGCGAATATGATGGTGTCCAATGTATTGGATATTGTGGATGCTGTTGATGAGGATGTTCTTGAAATTGTTGATTATAGTTGTGTGAATATTGATTTTCATCCAAATCGATGGCTACGTTGTGAATGCTTCCCGAATTACCCATTTTTGAACCTAGAAAATAGATAAAAATGTTATTTTTATTAATCTTCTGGACTGAAAACTCATCAAAAGCCACTTCATGGAGAAAAGGGGAGAAGGGGAATGAGTAGCAGTTCATTTTATAAAATTTTGCTCTTCTAGCTTTTGAGTTTGAAAATCACCAAGAAATATTGAATTATTTGTTGCCATCTTTAACTTGCTTCGCTTAAAAGGATTTTTTCTGAAACGATTGAATAATGTATTGATTTCTACCAATACTTATGTTGTATCATTTTGTGTTTAGTAGCCTGTGCAATTAGCTTGCTTTACATCCTTGAAAATGGCTTATATTCCACAGCGTTGGAATAGTCTTCATGCCCACAGCGGGTAGATTCCTCCACTCTCTGCCTAAAGATTAAAAGCCCATCAGTCTACCCATTTTTCACAGAACACTTAAACCTTGATATCACATAAGTCTTTTCTATCGATCCAAAAAAATACGTCCACTATTCAAAATCCACCGAAATCTAATTGAATTGTCAATTTGCCGTTCAAATTAAATATTTTCAAGTTTGATGAAAGACGTTCCTCGTCGGCTGGGTGTATTACATCAGGATTTGAAGGAACAGTTTTAAGTCTCCTAATGAGGGCAACATTTCGATCAAAACCACCTATCTTAAGCTAACTATAACAGCATGACAATATGATATAAAGCTTCATGCCTTTGAAATGTTGCTATTTTGCATCCTTGTTTTTTTCGTCCACTAAACGCATAATGAACACGTACTTAGACACTTTCCGCCGCATGATAAAACATCCTAAATATTCTGATGTACATTTTCTGGATAAATATGACGCAACAATTTCACTAAAACAATTTTCCATAAATAGTTGGTAGATGTTTTCCTTTTTGGAATAGAGTATCAATCATTTTGAGAATATTGACCGGTGTAATTTAATAATTCGTGTATGTAACACCCCTTGCCTTCGTGAAAATAAAACCTTAGCATATCTGCACCAGAATAAAATCTTCTAAGGATGCAGGCTTCGAGCAACAGCACGAACAAGCAGATCTATTCTCGGACAATTTGTAGTTTTACCTGTAAGACTTCCGTTCGCAGCTACCGAGAAAATAAATCCAATGCAATTTTCTAAAGTTTGTATTACCTTGAAGAGTTGGATTTTGAATCGCAATTCAATGAAATTAAATAAAAGTCAAGAAAAATTCTATTCCATAGAAGTGCTCGCTAAAATTGTTGGCTAACCAAAAAAAAATTTCATTATATTTACTATGAAAAGTTATTCGTGGAAACCACATTTTTTGCTGGCCGTCAAACAATCAACTGTACTTGTACTTGATATCACGTTATGTTGTTTACATCCCACTTTCAATTATACACTTGGCATGATATTCGCAATTAAGCAAAACGTACGTATCGGCATTACGATGAACTTATATTCATAGGAAGCCAACGAATATTACACTGGATTAGGTATGGATCTTAATTAAATCCAGTGGTAGTGTGTTGCATGCATTTATCACAGATGAGCTACTCCAAGTAGGTACTAACTATTTACCGTCAAGGAATTGAATGAGAACTTCAAGGTTTCCCGAGAAGATCCAAGATAAGGATACAAATCTAACAATATTTACAGAAATGGTAGGTTGCATTCTATACGTTCCAGTGGCAACATTTATATTACAAATTCTCGCAACAAGTTGTCGTTGCACCTGTGTACACCAATTAGCGAAGAATTTTTTTCCTGAAAGCTTCGGTCCTAATTAAAAGCGACTTAGCTGTCCAGTTGCGCGACAATAAAAATGTACTTTCTGTTGAATTGAAAAGAGTAACTCCAAGTGCAAGGCAGGTGATTCGTTGAGGACATTGAGGACATTTCGTTTGAAAGTGCTATTAGCTTTTCTGGAAGTAAGATATGAATGAGAATTTCATCATTCCGACACAAACCAAACAACTGGACAAAATTCTGTTTATTTTGCGAATTGTGTCCGGCAAGGATTACCATATCAACTACTTCGTTATCGTACGAATGCACGCCAGCAACACATTGACATTACCTCAAGCTATTTCTGTGATGCATGCTGCATGTCGGTACATGTTTTCAAATAAAATCATCTACCTCTCTTGGATAGAAGGATGCATTAAAATGCCAGTTAAAACAGTATGTAGTATTAAGTGCATATGATGTGTACTAGATAGTACAGTAGGTAGAACTTTGGGGGTAATATTCAAAGTGATTTCTTTGTGCCAACAATCACACACCTGACTCGTTCCATTTGTCCGAATATACACTTCAGTGACAACACAATATTCCAAGCCACACACGTCCGAAATGCTAGCATGAGAAAGTGACAAATTTCACTGAATATGGACCGGTTCTTTTATATATATACATACATATATAAATTTCTGCATCAGCAAGCAACAGCGTGTTGAGATATTTCGGTTCGGTTTAGTTGAACCATGGGCATTAGTCCGTGAAAATTGATTAACGCTTTCGTTTAAATCTCAAGTCCACATCTTTTCTTTGTCGACTTGACTTTCATATATGATTACCACATGTGTGTGGTAAAGTGCATGCTTCCCCACATGCAACATCAAACACGATGCCGAAGGACAGAAAAGATGACACAAGAAAAAAAATCCGTATCCAATAAAAGACTTTCGCTATCTTCACGACAAGATTTCCAAAATTCATCGATAATTTTGTTTTAATGACCAAAATTTCCATACACGGCAATGTTAGCTGGTGTGAAATTTTTTTAAAATTTTATGAAGAGAAAACAAATCTTCCTCGTCGATTTGTCGTGCTCAATTTATTTTATTATATGAAATTGTTTGGAAATTAATCTCGTAATTATCGGAAATATATGAAATATTCTTTTCATAAATCGTTCTCTTGGTGATTGAAGAACATTCGTTGACGTCATGCAGAGTTAGCATTTTAATGATTGAATTTTCAAAAAATCAGTACCCATATACCATTAACAAATGCTACATGCCTAGCTGCCGCATCTATTCCAATTAATATTCCAAATAATATTGTATTTTCTGCGATAAAATTTCCATATGATAAACATAATGTTCAACATTAAAATACGAATCCTTTCATTTATTTTCATAAATTTGAAAGGCAAATAGGCAACGACACTTTTCCATAGGCCACATTGACAATATTGCGTGTCCTGTAATTGGAAATAATATAAAAGATAGCGAACTGTAATGCTGTAATCTGTAATTCTACGAAATAACGACAAAATGCCATCATTAATAGACAGTTAAAATCCTTTAATTTGTCTGATATTCGACTAAGATCGTTAATTGAATTGTGCAGTACGACGTCAAGCACAAATTGAAGAGTGGATGATTAGTGGTTGTGAATTTATACATCGTTTATTATTGCAGATATGTGGTTGCGTTTAATATCTCTACATGACCTTGATATGTTCCAATAATTAGTTGGCCATTAAAGGATTTACTGAACATACAACATTCTGCAATTATCCTGTCATCCATGAGGAAGCTGTGATATCCGTTTGACTTCTTTAATATGATTTTGTTTTACCGTCAAACTATTTTTTTATACCGCGAAATTTGGCTTTTTCATAAATTCTGATTGAAGTTTGAGCATTTTTGGCTGACGTGTGACAAGTTGTTTGCAATGTGTTGAGAAGTGAGAGCTGACCTTTCAAAACTTTAATTGTCGCGAGTGCAAATTCGACTGGCAAAAATTTGAATTTTAACAAGCTGCTAGGTGCCACCCGTGAAGTGGTACACACGGACAATTTCCCAGCAATATCTGCATAAATATTAAAAATATTAAACACAATAATAATAATGAAAATAATTATTCTTTAAATACTAATAATGTCGAGAACTCATTACAAAGTGAAATGAATCAATATGAATGATTGCCGATGAAAGGAAAAATGTTTGATTATTAATTTTCAGCTTCTAACCTAGGCCAATGTAAGTCGAAAATCTCGATAATTCATATTTTCCTAACGGTTTCTTCAGTTCGAAACGTCGAGCTTCGACTGTATGTGCATTAAACTTTAAATTTATGTTTTCATTTCATTCTTAGCGGAAGTTAAAATACGAAAAAAATTGAGCATACGTGCGTACTTTCCCAAAATCACTTTAAATATACTCTAAGGGTATTTAAATATATGTTGAACATTTTCAGTTGCATTTTCAGAGCGATTAGTGGAACTGCTCATATACTAGGAAGCTAATAAAGTGGAAAGTTTTTTTTTTTACTAAAAGTTTAATCGAAATGTTTCTGAACGAATCCCTGCATTTCGTAATAGCTCGTAGTTTGGCATAGCACTTTATTTTCTAGGAACTTATCTATCATCTTACAGAAGGATTTTCTTTTCAGCGGAAGGACATTTTTCGGAAATTAGCCTTTAACATCAGCCAAGAAAACATCATATCAAACTTCAGGTTGAATTGATGGAAATAGTTTTATATGTAAAATAATTTGACGACCGAACAAAATCACATTCAATGATGCAAATGTATTTCACCGGCTTCATCATTCGGCTGACAGGATAATTGCAATATGTAATACGTTCAATCAGTATTTTAACATGCAGCTAATTAATGGAAACATGAAGGTCATATCGACAAAATGCAGCCACCTTTCGGTAACATTTAACGAATTATAATTGGCCATCATGAATGCACCCTTCAATTTTTGTTGGACGTCGTACTGCACATTTCAATTAATGAACGTAGTCAGGCAAATTAAAGGATTATTACATCATATTAACGAGAACATGTTTGCCGTTACCGTTATGTTAACAAGTAGCAATATTCTGTTGCATTGCGGAATCATCATTTGATACCTTTTGCATTAATTGAAATTTCCGGAAATTTTCAATATGGCTCCTGGCATATTGTGTTTGCTGCTTTGTAGCTTACCATCATCGGAAAGGATACTATTTCAATGGTAAACAAGATATTTATCGAATGGAAATCTCGTTGCAGAAAAATTCAATTTTATTTGGAATACTAATTGCCATCGATGCGATTCCGAGGCATGATTGAAAATTCAATCATTAATATATTAATTTCGTATGACGTCAAAAAATATTTTTCAATCACCAAGAGACCGATTTATGAAAAGGATATTTAATATTTTCTGACAATTACGAGATTCATTTCTTTTCTCTTGATATAATTTTAAAAAGAATTCGCTTTCGTCAAGATACACAAGCCCACATTATCGTATATGGAAATTTGAGTCATTAAAAATTTTCAATGAATTTCGAAATCTTGTCATAGATACAGCGAAAGTATTTTATTGGATACGGAATTTTTTTCTTGAGTCGTCTTTTCTGTCCTTCGGCATCGTGTTTGATGTTTAATGTAGGGAAGCATGCACTGTGTCAACTTGCCTACACATATGGTAATCATATATGAAAGTCAAGTCGACAAAGAAAAGATGTGGTCTTGATCTAAACGAAATCAATTTTTCGCGGACTAATGGTCATCACCCATCGACACCGAATTGAAGACCTGCACATTTGTGGCTGTTTTATATATATATATATATATATATATATATATATATATATATATATATATATATATATATTATATATATAGATGCATGTAAAAACCAGTGCAAATTCAGTGAAATTGGTCACTTTCACATGCTATGTACCCGCAAAGATAATCATCTTGGATACACCTGCATGTGTAGCTTGAAATTTTACCGGCAACATTGTGTGTTGTAACTATAGTCAGGTATGAGATTGTGACAATAAAGAAATAATTATGAATATGGTCCCACGATTCTCACCCATTCACACATTATGTATACATAATATGATTATCTTCTATCTTAATTAATATTTCAAATCATAGGTAATTGGCAAGCAGTAAATACTTACATGTACCCACAAATTAATATCAGGCTTTTGATGACGTGCATTTCCACGACCACACAATGTATATTAATCCTTGCTGGACGCTTAATTCCCAGATAAAAACGAATGCTGCACAGTTGTCCTGTCTGTATGGAAAGGGAATCCTCGAACATATCACGACGACAGAAAAGCCATGGAATTTTCAAGTAAATGTCGTCGATGTCAACTGTACGCGTTTACGGTACGAAGCGAATCTCAATGCGAGCTATATTTTGAGTTTTTTTCCAATTCAATACGAGTTTTAATATTCAATAGCTTAGTCCCTTTTAATTAAGACTCAAGCATCCAGGAATCAAGAACTTCACAAATTGATTTACACAAGTGCAGCGACAACCTGTTTCTATAATTTCGCATGTGATTGTTTTATTGCTGAGCCGATAAACTCACCCAATTACGATTGTCCTTCATTCTCCACTTGGGCAAATATCTGTTGATAACTACCTACCCTACCTAATCCACCCACTTCACATTTCCACGAATGTTTGCACACTTTTGAAAGATGCAATATGAAATCATATGTGGATCACATCACGACTAGTCGATAAAAAATTCGACTCGACTATTTTTGATTTTGATTTTAATGAGATTTCGTGGATATGTTTCCTACATCATTAAATGAATTTCATGCAATTGGTGCGAAAATTCAGTTTGAAATTCTCAGTATATCTTTAGTTTCGATTTAAGGTTTTTAGGCGATATTGTTTTTTGGTGGTCATTTATTTCCACGACTATTACTCATATAAAATAATTGTATGAGCTTTAATGAGGAAGCATATTAGCAATGACACAAGCTGATTAGATATTGGTAAGATTTTGTCAAGCGTTTTCGAACAAATGCAGTAAGGACATTTTTTTATTTAACAAACAATGTAAATATTCGCATTGTTTCATTCTTTAAAAACTATCCAAGATGGTGTCCAGCGATCAGTATTTACAAAATAACGATGTTCTAACTGATTTGTGTCCAAAAAAAATTCAAAATTTTGCCCGAATTTCCGATTCTGACGTCATTAAAAGCACTGAAAGCATACGTACGGAAAGACATTCGTCAAAGTGTTAACTGGATGAATTAGGAAGCGCAAACTTTATTCGGTGATGCTACCAACCAACGAGCAACAATTCTATGTCAGGATATCGCAACAGCTTGTCGTTGCACTTGTCTATACCAATTAGCAATGTTCTTGATACGTGGAAGCTTTAGTCTGAATTACGTGCAACTCCAACATCGAGCGGCACGACTATAGTCATTTATTGAATTTCTATTGAATTGAGAAAATACCTGCCGTTGAAAGAGACAGTGATTCAATTGAACTCGTACAAGGACGTTCTAATTTAGAAGTGCTATGCCTATTCTCCAACCCCATGTATCACGGCTTGATGCAAGCAGTTAATAAACTCAATCATTTTGAGGTAAGACGATTAGGGAATTATGTTGGATGTAAATTCTGCTTGAAAGGTTGTGTGTGTTTGTGGTAGAAACGTGTGACCAAACGACTTTCTGTGGCTACCAAAGATGCATAGGCAATGGAAAGAAGCTAATAAAGCTAATTACTATGTGTAATTAACTGTTGTAAAATAAAAATTATCGCATGTGCAATATATCCACCCATGAACGCACACAGAAATACACACATACAAAAAATCCAACTTCCAGCGAGCATAGCTTAAATATATTTACCCGCTCAACTGTTCAAAAATGGCTTGGAATTTCGAGGGCTCAAGTTCTTGCACACATTTTGATATAAATGAGGATTTCATTTATACATTCGGACAAATCAGGAAAACTCTACAAAACTTAGACTATGGAAATTGCATTCAACAAGGATTAATATTAATTTTTTTTTGTGAAAATGCCCGTCATCGTAAATCTGAACATTATTTGGATCTGTTTTGGTTATTTACTCAGAGGGGGGGGGGGGTGTGGGTCGCTGCCTCGAATATCGCAATAAAAGAAGACAATATTGCAAAAAAATCGTAAAAATCACTAGTTTATCTAGGCTCAGTGGGGGGTCATGACCACCCCCCCCCCTCTCTGTATCCGCCTTGCGTGCAGGTTGGTAGAAGAATGCATTGAAATACCATTTAACATAGCAGATACTCCTATCTGTGAGATGCGACGATGATAGAGCTGACCATTAGCTGAAAAATTTGTCAGTTTGATCACAGAAATATTTACTAAGAACTTGTTGTAGTCAGTAAAAAGAATTTTGTTAGATATATGCTTTTACTTTTAGTTAAAATTGTTGTGTTAAAGAACATTTACATGGTTTTAAACAACTTCCAAAAATGAATAAGGGTTTTTCGCTAAGTCATATAAATCATTTCCACAACTTTTCAAATTTGCTTGAGGTGTCGTTGGTCTTCAAAATGAATTTGATCGACAATTTCGGACACAGAATTTTCTTTTGTAAAGTTTCCTTCCACAAATTATTCTTGGATACGTTCTGACAATAATGATATCGATAGAATCTTCGAACACTTATCACAGAAAATCTAATGCTTAAAATTTTCATGCATAGTTTTTTCATAATAATTAATTTTTCTGTGGTTTGATTTTAATGTTTTTCCAGTGTATTACTGCCAATGTTCTGTTTTTGTGGATACTTGAACAATTAAGTATTTTTATGATGACTTCCAAAAGAAATTCTAATCATTCAAAATCATATGTTCAAGTCCATCAAGAATATGTTATTGGTTCACCAACAATTAGCAATTCAAATAGAAAAAAGAAAGCGAAATCATGTGAAAGTGATTCTCACTAAGTTATAGAAAATTTCATCGTGTCTTGAATATATCAACAAAATATCTTATAAGCCAATATCAAAGCGATCATAGACGGCGTGTATAGTCTTAAGACTATTGGTCTGTCTATCTATGCATATATATATATATATATATATATATATATATATATATATATATATATATATATATTGTTGTTGCTGTTGCGGCTGGTATAGTGATGATGATGTGTTGATGGCAAAGAAAAACTTGAAAATTATTTTTTATTATCTCTTTGCCCATTCTTTTTTTCTTTTCGAAATTCCAATATCACGAATGTTAGCTCATATGCCCGTGTACCTAAAGATCTACCTATTCGCCGCCACTTTATCTGGAATTTCTGTGAAAATGTAATTTTTCACATTGTTGCCGACCGGCTGACCGGTGATTTTCCCCGAATAAAAAGAAAGTGATACTGGATGCAATGATTGGTGATTGTAGCAGCAGCAGCCTGGGCAAGCATGATTGACTTAATGGAATGTGCATAAGTTA
The DNA here is from genome assembly GCA_963942545.1 of Oxycera nigricornis. NCBI lineage: Eukaryota > Metazoa > Arthropoda > Insecta > Diptera > Stratiomyidae > Oxycera > Oxycera nigricornis. The sequence goes on from OZ012664.1 coordinate 858,967, forward strand.
AGTACATACATATACATATGTATGTGTGCAGATCATATAAATGATGATGATCAACTGTCAGCATTTCTTTGGATATTTTAAATTTCTTTGAGGAAATATGCCAGCATGAAAAACAAATATCTTTTATAGCACATTTGTCTGTAGGATAGGTTCTACTCCAAACGAACCACATATGTTAGCTATTCGAATCATATGTGATTAAATCTCGATAAATGTTAGGAGACTTACACAGATCATAATTTAGATGAAAATCCATTAAACGCGTTCTACTTCCATGAAAATCCCGGTCAGACATTTCATCAAATCAAATCATTAATCGATTACGCACAATACATTATTACGGATTTTAGCGCGGAGAGATCAATTTATGATAGATTCATCTCATCGGTGGCACGCAGACCTAACAGCATAATTCAGTCAACGTATGGAAGAATGTAGATCACAAGCATTTGGTCAATCAATTTGATTGCTGTCTAACTAAATTTATTTCTGTTTTATAATTAAACTTTCACTCGTAATCTTTGCTAATCGCTAGCACATCGTAATTGTATATGTTTTTCGCGTCAAGTCAGAAATGAGATAGAATTTTACTAGCCGCGAAAAATATTTAGCGGTCAGAAGTTGTTTTCGTTGAATTTGTTTCTTCCTTCAAAAATATAAGGCAATTTCATTTAAAAGAGGTGGTATTCAGGCTTTAGAATTTACTCCGTTTGGCTGGAAGTTCATAGAGTAATTTTTGCTTCGGCTGGAAATTATTCAAGGCTTGTTTTTCCCCTTTTAAACTTGACCGACCGGAATCAAATGCGAACGTTACAATGGTAATCGTTCAAATGCATACCTTCATAATCTGAAAAAAAGAAGCTTCTCCAATGGCTGCTGCGTTGCTTATTTTTTAGTTAGAGTTTTGGATATTTAAATCAAATCCACTTTCATGTGTCGTCACAATCTACGAGATAATTTTGGTTTTTCGTGTCTAAAAAATTTCTCGTACGTTCAATTTGTCGTTGTTCGTCAAGTGTTGTGTAAATTTTTATGAACCCTGAACTACTTTCATTACGAAATTGATTGAATAACTTATGTTTTGATGATTCTTTCGTATTACAACTTCCTAGAATCTCAAAAATGATTGTTGACTGTTTTCCGGCCACTCTTTTTTCTTGCCGTGCCTATGAAATGAAATGAATGTTTCAGTTTCCCATACATACATATCTTGATATACACAAAAAACAGAAGTAACTATATCTTAAATGTTGATTTGTTGTTATTTTCACATACATATTTAGTGCTTATTGAGTTTTGTACGCCTAATAAATTTTCGTAGCACAATTGTGTATTTTGTTTCAAGAAAATTTAGTCTAATATTTTCAGATACTTTCTAAAAAAAATTAGATACAATGTAACAAATGATGCTCAGCGTAGGTTAATTAGGCGGCGTAAATATATCGTATTCGTTGCAACTATAATGTGAGAAGAAAATTTCATAGAGACGCAACATTAGAAGTAATTATATAACGGACCAATTTTATTTTTTGTTTGTGAAAAATTACACATTAGTTTCAGTATAATTGGTATTATTTGTTTAGCGGAAACACTAATGAACATGTGAATATTGTTGTTTTATAGGAATTTGATCATATTTTATTTGACATGATGATTTTTCTCATGCTCTAATTCAAATGTTAGTGTTTGCAGACAATGAAATTTCCAAAGAAAAATTCAAACATGTATACTTAATAATTGGAATGAATTTCATATTTTTCACTAACACAGTTCCTCAGATATTTTCAGACCATTTTTTCGTCGCCACAGGACACGATTTCGCCTGAATATTTTACGTGAATTCACGTATGCAATATTTTCAATTAAACTAGCTTAAAAATGCAAAAGGCCAACTCCTCCTGTTTCGAACAAACATATTTTTCCCTTTGAGCAAATTTCCGAGAACATTGTTTTTGTTAGTGTAATTTTTCCAAACTCGAGGATATTATTTCACCTGCAGAAAATGTGAAATTTGTATGACGTGAAATAGTAATTAATCGTATGCTGTAAAACTTCTTAATGAAAAAATGCAGTTAATTAATATGTCACTTCATATAAGTTTCATTAATTTGCCTCAGGCTAAAGGTACCTACGCTCGAAGTTATTAATTGGCAAAATTCAATATAGCTGCCGGGACGGATCCAGTAAAAAGAAAAAATTTCCTACGCTACTTTAATTGAAAATATTGCACACGCGACTACAAGGCAAACATTCAGGCGAAATCATGTCGAGTGGCGATGAAAAAATGTTTGAAAATGTCTTTTAAATAAACTGCGTGGGTGGAAAATATGGAATGCATCCCACTTACTGGGTATACACGGTTGAATTTTTCGTTGGGAATTTCAGTGTCTGTTCCATGTCGTTTATTTTTTTGATATATACTTTGAGGATACAGAAAATTATCAATTTGTATTTCAAAAGGGTCAATCATGTTAAGATTGTTGTGGATGAATAGAGGATGGGGCACAAGTAATTCCGTCACGCGTCCTAAAAAAAATATCAATTCTTCGGTCGACGCCGAGGCAAAACATCAATTAGATTTTATATAATGTGTTTTAAATGCTGAATAAATATGTTTTTGGTTGAAAAACAACAACATTTATATAATGCGGGCTTCCCACGGTGTGTAAAATTATGCGCCGCGCCAGGTTACGTCTTTATGAGTCATAACCTCTTGAAGGTATGTCGCCGTGAGTTGCTACATTGCCTTATTTAATTTATAAAGCAAGTTCTTGATTTTTAGCTTTGCCATCTTCCCAGGGAGAAATAAATCCCGCTTGACCTTTTTCACGGCTTGCTCAAAGTGCAGCCACAAATAAATTTTCAGGGAAACATGACGCCAAATATTTGGTGCTATTCGTGAAGATTAGACCACCACTTCCTTGAGTTGGAACTTTCAATGAGGGCTACTGCTTCCTTGTAAAACGGATCAAGGTGGTCTCTTTGGGGTTGAAATTTAACCCTTCGGATGAACACGTGCAAAAAGTAGTGGTGCGAGCTCATTGTATTCACTCGCAGATGATGCCATCGTGTTTAGTCAGCACCAAAATTACTAGGTGGTATCAATAGACGTTAACCCATCCTGGTCCCATCAATGAACAGCAACTATAGTAGCGGGGACGTTAGGGCAATAATAGTTTGATTCACTAGCAATACCATAATCCAAGCTACCATTGCTGATTTGAAGCCCTTTCTCACCTGTCCATCACTGATGGTTTTCATTCTAAGTCAATAAATGCACCTAGTGTAATCTGTTTGTACTCGAGTGTATTTTGTAATTTCCCGGTTAGACTGTCTAAAACAAAGATTTTAGGCCACTTTATTCAAAGGAAACTCCTTGTTGATAACTCTTTTTCTTCCTGTTAGAAGAAATATTGAAAGGCTATTAAGATTGCTGTCAGTACTTGAACGGTTACTAACTTTGAATATGAAGCTCACTTTAAAACACTATGTGGCTTGGCAATTTGTGGCAATGCGAAACTTACACATAAGATGACATACAAAGCATGTAAAACTTGTGTGTCGTCGATTCAATATTGTAGCCAAGAAGAAGAGCTTTTCATTTGCTGTGAGCCATTACCTTGTTGATTACTATTTTTGTACCATAAACGTAGAAGGTTGGTATGAAAATTGCTCTTAGTTTTTTTCCGAATGTAAATACAATCACCTATACCGCGAATATTTCATGGGAAAATTTATCTTGTGCCGGTATTCACTTTTTTGTAATATGGTACGGCAGTAGTGCACTTTTCGTCGATTGAAAAATTTCTCATTAAATTTTGCCTAGTCTTCACCCCTATGGCAATCTGTTGACATTTCACAGGCCAGGCTATCAGCACGTAGCTATGTTGTGTACACCTCTGATTAGAGAGGCGAATGACCTAGGAAGTCCTAGCGGACCTGAGGGGGATCTCTGTAAAGGAGAAGACCTCTTGACATTTCATAGGTCGGTTTCTCACTGTCAGCACGTCAACTTAGTCTTAAAATTTTGTTATTTTTTCCACATCAATGGACGTAATCCTGGTGAATTATTTATAAGGTCAGCAATATTGATTTAGTAAATACTCCCTCTTCTTCGAACATTTGATCGGGAAAGAACATTGGAATTGGTTTAGGAATACTTTTTTTATTTCAAAACTGGAAGGCACATGTTCGCTTCGATCGCCAACCCCACGGGGTGATAAATTATGAAATAGAACTATAAAGCACAAAAAATAGAAAGGTGTTATGAATTATAAACAATCAAAGTAACAAATCAGCAATGATTGAATGGAAATCAATGATGAGCTTATAGAGTTGAGGGATATATTTATTTGGATTCCTTCAAACATGTTTCAATCGATCATATTTTTTTGAATATTTTTTCCCGTCAATCGACTTTGGCCATATAATATTTCAGAAGTGTACCGTACCTGAACATATATAATATTGTAATCAAAGTCGAAAATGAAAAGAAAAATATCATATTGAAATTATTTTAAATAAATTATAGAGTCCGAAAAAAATTATATTCAAAATAGAATTGCCATAAAATTAGTAAGTTGATGTCGTCACATTAAATTTCACTTTCAATTGAGGACTCATAATTTAATGATTCTAGTTGGTTGAGTTTCTATTTTTTCCCATGGAGTTGAATGGCTTTGCCATATGAATGATTGAATGGATGACATGCGAACTAAAGTATCTTGAGGTTGTTGCAAAACGTTGATAGATCAGTCTACATGAATATTAATTTATATCCAAATATGAATGCTAGCTCGATGTTTTATGTTATAATTAGAAGAGAAACTAGCTTTGAACTGCATGAAAATAAATAAAAATGTGTGCTATTTACCATTGCATCAAGAGTACGTATGTATATAATATACAATCCGTGGTCAAATTGCTACTAGTGATGACGGCGACAAAGCGTTCTCTTCGTTCCAATTAGCTGCACTCGACTATTATTCCGGTGGACTAGCCCAAGAAGCAGAAATTCTCTGTTTCGCACTTATTTTCTAAACTTTTTTTCCACTACGACGACGTTTTTTTTGCGTATACAGCTGAACTGCGCTAGCGTAAACGAGTACGTTTTGGTACGAGAACCGACAACACGGAGTGTAACGAGCACAAACAATGAAGAAATTTTCAGAAAACCCAATTAAGTGGCAGTAGTACGCACTCGCAAGCAAGTTGCTTATTTTTTTCGTGGAAAACTATTCATATGAACATGTATGCAAACTCACGATGATAATGAATGGATGATGTTTGGGAACCGTGACCGTGTTCAACGATAGCCAATAATTTGACTTTTATTTTTTTCGCGTGAGCGAAACAAAAGCTATCCGCGCACAACTAAACCGATCGCATTCAACAATCCTCGACATCTGTCTACCGTCTGAAATATCTAAGTGGTTTAGCCTTCTTATTTCAACTTTTATTTTGTGCTACCTTTTCTTTCATCTTTGCATTGCTTGCATCGTTTCTCCAACATGGCAGTAGTCTTGCGGCTCAACGGTCTAGGTACCTTCGCTGATGTTTTGTTGGCAGTGCCCAGTAGGAAATGTGCGATCCGCTGATGTAGATTTGAATTTCAACATGTTTTTTGTTGGAAAATTTTCAATCGCAACGCCTACAAAACTTTTAGAGAACCTAGGTTTAATCTGCTGATGTCAAAACTTTCAGAAAACTTAGGGTAATCTCTTCTGCGTCGGACACCATAAGACTTTTCTCATATTCCTTGATGGAGATGTATCTAACAGCGACACAAACCTGAGTAAGTTAGGCTCTCACCATAAGATCTTATTGTTCGTGAGATTCTGTCATAGGTGCACACGCGACATGTGTAACGTGTAAAGGGCGGATGTGACGTTACTTCGTGAGAAATTTGATTATCTGTTTCATTTTCAGCACAAGTGCTGTGTCAGTGCAAGTTGAAATCAACGCCAATGAATATTTAGCCCCATGCATCCACGTGAAGTCATGACTAACGAACAATTAGTCCTTATTATCCACATGGAAATTCCCATCCGTTCTATTTCTCTCTGTCTTTGAAACAAATGCCAGAAAGATTTCGAAGAACCTTCAGAAATCTTGACAATATACATATGTAGATTCCAAACTATTGCTCAGTAAATAATAAAAAAACACAATTTAATATCCTCACTCACAAAATGCTGAAAAGGAAAACTACATTATCGTCATCGATGGCACGCCAGCCTAAATCGAGCGTTACTCTCTTGAAGCCAAATTGACTAGCTTGGCAGACCATCTGTTACGGTCAAGTTTTCAAAAAATAAGAAGCCCTAAATATTATAATTTTCGCCTCGGCCAGCAAATTATTCTAGTGGCCAGTTGGCACCACGCCAAATTGCAAATCAAAAAGCGATACGGTCTGCAGGTTCTTCATTTTGGGTCCATAACTAGTGTATGAGGATATCGCTGCCTGTTTCTCAGTGTCTTTCTGCCTTCTTTTGCACTATTTTCATGCGCCTCCGATAATATTGTGTTATTTTCGTAAACCATCTGTTGTGCGTCCTCTTCATTGAGTGGTTCTGGTGTTTTAAATGGATAAAAATCTTGCATCGTTTTAAATCTGTTCCAATCGTATCCTGCCTTTCCTTATATTACATTCCAAGCACCAAAAACAGAATGTTACTTCGCTTCAGATCCTAAAAAAACTCTCGCAGCGATGAAATCTTCTAAAGGTATCTAGCTTTTTAGTTCTATTCATATCTAATGTGTCCTGGGGCACACTTAAGCTCAACATCATTCGTCCTTGTCCAAGGATACAATTTAATTTGGCGAATTCGCAATATTGCGAAACGACATCTATTCTTCGAATGTAGAAAGTGGAATGAAACATAGCATGAGTAAGAACCAAACGGAAGCAAGTATTTCTATAAATGCGAAGCAATCTACCATGGAACAAGGACAAGACGTTAATCCTTGTGATTCTTCCGATCTATCTCTGTATAATGAAAACGCAAGGCTTGTTGAAGTTGAAATACAGGAGTTCTTTGTGTTTTATTTTAAATGTAAAAGTATATTCGAAGTCTCATGGATATTAATCCCTTGTTCTACGAATAAATACTGAAAATGTGTAGACATGCGCACAATCATGTTTGGTGGAGTTTTCTATCTTTCAACGCATGATCAGCGACATCTATCCTTTGAGTGTTAAAAGGGCAATAACATGAGTCAGAACCAAATCAAAATGAGTATGTTTATAAATGTGAAATTATTTAACATTGAAAAGGGATGTTCTCGGCATATTCCAATATTGTATTCTCTGATAAAAACTCCTAAAACTATCTGAATACAACCGCGATGTCGCGCCAGCTCAAATTTAACTGATAAACACTTGTCGCCAAATAGCCATGAACATGGTACTCGGTGTATAGGAAGCAAGCACTCTAACCGCTAAGACACTCATCCTACCCGGAAGTGCATGCTATTGAAATAACTTTTGAAAATCATTACTTTCACAACAGTAACAGTTGCTATCGCGGAAAGAACTGTCTCTAGCTTGAAACTGTCTAAAACGTATTTAAGAAATTTGATTATTTACAATAATTTTAAGCTCTAGTTATTTTGTGAATTGGAAATGATTTGCCCTGTCCCCAAAATTATCCTGGCTTAATAGATGATTTCTGCACAAAAAAAGACTCGTTAATATTTTTAGTTTCTGTTTTTTTGGTATGGCATAAATTTACGTAGATGTCCGTTTTCTTGTCAATTTCATTTTGGTGAAAAGCTCGTAAAAAGCATCTGCCCCGAGGCTCACAATTGCTGTTCCTAAAATGCATGATGATCGATATCATTTTTGTACTTACCTTTGCCAATTTGCTATGTGAGTAAACCTAAATAATTTTTGTATTTTTGTATAATTCCTTTCATTCCAAATTTTATTTGTAATTTATTTAAAATTTCATTTTTTCTTCTTGGTAATTTCTGTCCGCGTAGGAAGCACTCCAATGAGTAGACCAAGACTGAATTTAGGCTGGTATACTATTGATGATGAACTTTTCGTTGTTTATATCGATTTGTTGATGGAACTCCCGGACTGCAAAACTGAACACAAAATTGCTTGATTTTGCTCCAGCGCTAGTGTGAACGCAATCACTAATTTCCTCACGGTCACAATATTTTATTCGGAAAATATTCGATTTCAACATGTTTCAAACTTTTTATTATATTGAAGAGTTTCACAACTGGTTCATAAATACAATAATAAATCTTTTCATATATATTGATATATATATATGTATATATAACTCTTCATATAGTTTTTCCAGAGAAATATACTTTTTTATGTTTAATATATATATATATATATATATATATATATATATATATATATACATATATATACATATATATACATATATATATATATACCTTTAATTGTGTCGTAAAAAATAAACAAAACAAATAGATATAGATTTAATGCTCACAAAGAGTGTAGCGACAATAATTAATAATGCAACAACATTGCACATTTGTAGTTGTTGTTATTGTTGCTTTTTTTTTAAACACATACAAGAGTCAGCTAGCATGCAAATCTTTCCGAAAAAAATAATTAATGACACGATATGAAACCCATTTAGCTGGGCACAAACAATATACAGTCAAAGATAAAATTTCATCGTTGCCATGATCACAAGAAAAACATCAATTTCCATATTTTTAGGCAGAAAATTATACGAATAAAAAGTGTTTAATATCCAACAATTCGTTATGCTTAGCCATTCGAAGATTATTAGTTTTGTTTTGAGTCCATGAAAACAATTTTTTTTTGAATTTATTTATATAATTTTAATTCATCGGGCAACGTTTTGATCGAATTGTGTAAATTTTTGATAAGAAAAAATTGTTTTGTGAATCTTAATTAAAAAAAAACTATTTAAATGAGTCTTAAATAAAAGAGATGCTGTTTTTTTGTTGTTGAGTGCATTGTGATGCTATCGAATTTTCGCTATACGTTGAATATTGCAATTGAAAAAAAGAAGAATATTGCTGTGTTCGTATGCTATAAGTTTTAAACATCTATACACATTTAACATGTTCCATCATTTTTTTCTGCATTAAATATGGGTTTGGTACGAAGATGACGGTATTAATTATTGACCTGTTGAAATATTTAACCTTAGATAAATATATTTTAAAGAGAAAAAAATACGCAAAAAGCTGCACATTGTTCAAATAAAAAAATTGATCGAATAATCTCATAAATCAAGACTATATATATATATATATATATATATACTATCATCGATTTGCTTAATTCATAGCTAGTTTTTGTTTCTCGTAAATTGGAACATACGCAAAGGTGACTGACTAATTTGTATCGGCAGAGACTGGGCAAATTTTGCACCTCATATATATATATATCTATATATATATATATATATATATATATATATATATATATATATATATAATTACATATTACATATGGAAGAGAATTCGATGCACTACTCGTTCAGCACTTGTTCTGTCAATGGAAACAATATTCATTGTTTTAACGAATTTCGCGGCGAGATTAACCTCAAAAAGTAGCGCATGCTATCTATAAATATACTTTTCATAAATAAACATTAACATATTTCAAGAGTCACATTAAGTGCCACCAATGATATGTTAATCGCAAAACTAAATCGGGCTTTCAACACAAGCTTTCATTTTCAAGTTTTACTAACATAACTTTCAATTATTAATTGAACATAAATTTGAATTAGCAAAGAACACCTTCGGATACGTTTCTTCTTCACTAGCACTAATTCCTTATTGATTCCTTCTTTCCTCGAGTAAAAATTGATCGATCACTTGTTTGATTGGCTTTTCGGGGGCACCTTCTAATCGATCTAACAATTGTTGCATTGTTTCTTCATTGCCTTGACTACCGCCGGGTTGATGTTGATGTTCTGGATTACTCGTTGTTGTTTCTGTTTTTGTTATTTTAATTACTCTGAAATTGATCGAGATATTAAATGAAAGAAAAATTTTGAAAATCAAAATTTTACAGACTAGCGCGACGTTTAATTTGATTAAATAATTAATGACCTAAAAAGAAACCCAAAATTTTAATCTACAACCTTGACGTTCTCTTTAATAATTCAAATCAAATCAAAAAGTTCAATTCGTTGCGCTCGCTAGAAACAATTCAAAAAAGCCATTGACAAATCTATAGATAAAGACTCTCCATTCGCTGGGTAGGGGAAGGAAGAGGTAAAAAGAAGTAACGACTTTCATCCACGAAAATCAAAAAGTTGCAGCTGTGCTGAGGAAAGGGTAGGATTAGTGTAAACTGTTCCAACTCCAAGGCATTTAACTCGAATCTCCGCTTATTTGGTGCATCGAGGATCGTGTTGCATTGACTCCATCCCTTTGTACACCCTTTGAAAAGGGGGTGGTAGAGTCGTATTTTTTTGGATCCAAGCTGTTTATACCTGTAACTTTATTATGTATTTACCTTCCATCATCCAAATTGATATCTTCTGTGTGGATCGTAGTTGTGGTCGTTGGTTGTTCGTTGTTCTGGTAAAACACAGCTTCTGCAGCGAGAAAAAATAAGAAAAAAACATGCAACAATATATTTCATGTCAATAGTAATATTTACCGATTAATTGTAAATGAGTATTACTTTAATTTTTATTATTAACAATACCTAATAAAAATTATTTATCGTTGGCTCATAGCACTTGCCTTAGATCATTAATTTTCGTGCGTATAATCAATTTTTTTTTTCAAAAAGAATTTCAATGTTATTCATTCCACCTACATACATGATAGATCGTACCCAAAATTGTGAATTGTGACTGTTAATTTACTGAACCGTTTTGAGCATATGTTAAATTGTAAAGTGGTACCTCTTAACTCCTTTAAATTTATTAAAATAAATTTTGATATTTTTCGATCTCTATTTGGTTTTTAGGCATAATATGTAATTATTGTGTTATACATTTAATAAACAAATACATATAAATTTTTTTATAATAACAGATCATATTGTTAACAACTGAAGGGAGGAGAAGAAGAGGTGTACAAAGATCAGTACCTGTTTCGTCTTCACTAAGTTCAGCCCCTGGTTCGTGTAAAGCAATATCAGAATCGCTGGATGATCCAAGATTTTTACGTTGTGGATTATGTTTTTCTGAAGTTTTTTTAGTTTTTAACTTTTTGGGTTTTATCTGTTTTAAGGGTGAGTTACCCGTCAAACTTAAATCCGATTCACTATTTGGCTTTTGGATTGACATATCGTCAAATTTCTGTGCTGATAAATCTTCAAATTCTTCATTGGCAACATCCATAAGATCCTTTAAATTCGGAAAATTATTGAATCCAATATCGGTTTTTAATTGATTCTCAATTGAAATATGTTCAATGGGTTCATATTGAACGCTTGGATCTGTTACGATATTTGCATTGTTATTTGCGGCTAAATTTGTCGTATCAATGTTGAATGACACAGTTGGTTTGGGGATGTTTTCCAAAGTGATCGTTTGCATTTCTTTCAGAGCATCATCTATGTCAATGTTAATTTTTTCAGGACTCCCATTATCTGGCATTGATGATTCCGCATCGGTAACTTGATGCCATTCAATATCATCGACAGTTGGTCGCGTGAATTGTGACTTGCCCATATTCGTTGCTACAGCGACTGCAGTTTTTGAATGTTTCTTTATGGTTTTCACTTTAATTGGAGTGGAAGTTTTCATCGGCAACGGAATTCTACTCTTGTCACCATCATGATCTTCATGCTCCACCGATTCTTCCAAATCCTTCAGGATTTGATTAGCAAGCATCTCGGCGGCACCCTCATCAATTTGTTCAAGTTCATTGGCCGGTTTAGCTGACGTTAGGCATTTCACATCGCTATCTTTGCTACGCCTTTTTTTGTCAGCTAATTTTGATGGTTGTTTGGGTTACATACGTGATGCACAGAGAAATGGTTAAAGTCATCATTAAAAACACATTACCATATGCTGGATATAAGTTATTGGGTAAGTTATCCATTTTACGTAAATTATACATACATATATGTGCACATAAGGCAACCAAAAAAAAATTAACAGGAAATATTTTTAAATGCGTGCTAGTCTCACGAAATTGGGCTTAAACAAAAAGAGGACACAAGAGTACATTAAGATTAAAGAACACAACATACATTGATGTTGAGTGCAATCCTTGAAATTATATTGGGACAACAAATATTAACAGCATTAGTATAAGAGTGTAACATTCCATTCCACATAGCTAGTAGTCCAATCCAATTCAGGTAAAAAATATAGGTATGGTTTTTAGTGTCGTATTTTATGAGTTTTTTGGGTGCTGTATACAAATTTCAACAGCGTACGAAGGTCAGATGTTCTCACAGTTATCCTGCCTGCGGCTCTTTTTCAAGATCAGTTGAACTTTCGTGTTCTTTCGCGATGAGGCAAGTGAGTTCAGATGATGTTGATGATGAGCCGCAGGCAGGATAAAGCCAGCGATGAAGTTATAATGATGCCAAACGTGTAGGTGTAGATTTTTCCCAGTTGACAGGGATCAGACTCATAATAACCTGGCAATCGTAGCCATGATATTCTAAAGTGCGGGATTCACAATTACCTGCAGTACCAAATCGTAAGAACAATGACTCTAAAAACCACAATAAAGTTTTCACCCCGACAAACTATCATTTGACTGGACTGTAAGGAGTAGCGGGAAAAGGGCCTTGTTTAAATGGTGTACAGAAAGAGCCGTGTTTATTTTCTTCGAATAGAATTTCTTCTTCTGGCTTGAAATTCTCTTTACTACAAGGACAAAAGTTTTCAAAAAAGCTAAGCGCAATACATTGAAAATTGGGTATTGGTTTAAAAAATATAAAAAGCAACAATTTCTCGAATAAAGAGCATATTATGCGACATAGACTTTAAACATATTTTCAACACTGAAAAATCAAAGGATTCGAAATACATAGATCGGCCCCAAGCCCGTATAAACAATAAAAAAAACAAAGCAACTATTTAATATAACTTGATTACTGCTGGATACTACGTACAAATAATAAATCCATTAAATTTGGAAAGGAGCATATATATATATATATATATATATATATATATATATATATATATATATATATATATATATATATATATAGGCGATGGGATTAGGCACATATCAATACAAGTTTTACATACCTTCTAGTTGAGAGAAGTCTGTTGATTCTGGATGAGCTGTTGGTGGTACTCGACTTTTGTCCAAGTTCCAATTAGCTGCTGTTGCAGCATCAACGGGTGTCGGTGGTGGAGTCATGGCAGCACCAGCACTTGTTCCATTGCTATCCGCAATATTTAACGTTTTTTTGAGGTATTCTTTGTCGACTGTGAATTCAAAATGATATTTCCAAATTGAAAATAGTTAAAAACCAACTACTACTTACTATCAATCAATTATTTACACAGAATACTCACTTTGTTCTTCGGTACCATTTTCAATTGCCACATCCTTTTTCCCATTAAATTCTGGCTTCTCGTCCGATTTTTCATTCACATAGCTTTGATTGTGTTGCAGTGAAATATCTCGCGATCCTGTTGTTAGATCCAACTCCTCCTTGAGATTGTCGAAACCACTTTGATCCAATTGCATTTTTGCGACAGCCTTTTCCATTTCGTCGGTGACAAGCTCCAAATTGAACACACATTTGTCCACAATATCGGATCGTTTGATTTTATGAAGTGCCTGCTCCAAACTGTTGCCTGTTGCTTGTTTGGGTCCCGATTGTGATATCCACAAACGAAGCATTATCATGGCTTGTTGTGACGGTCGATCAACATATTCGGCTTTGATCAATTCAATATCGGGAGCTGGTACGCCTAACACATAGGCCAATTCTTCCCAATCGTTGCCTAGCAAGTTGCAAATATCCGATAGCCGAATGTCAGCCTTACGAATTTCATTTTCATTCAAACTTCCACCGAAGCCACCACCCATACTACCATTGAGTAGCACCCGATAGTTTTGATCGAGGCTCCTTTGACTCAAATTTAAATCGCGGCGACTCTCCTCGATGATTTTCTCCTCTTTGAGTGACACGTTCAACGTACAAATCGGAGATTGAGGTGGATCACCCTTTGCAATTTTCGGATCATTCATAAAACTAATCCTGCCGAAGGGATCTTCTTGATCTTTTACACGGACCGTGAATGATAAACGATTCTCGCGAAAAGCGGAGAATTGCATATTTAACTGTTCGCCTGATTTAAGAATCGGCGAAAGATTACCAGTAAATTCAAGGAAAATGTTTTGTCCTTCGAGGACTTCAACATCTCGACTCTTGGCTATTTCTGTGAAAAATTCCTGCTGTTCTAGCGTTTTGTCCTCCTTGTCGTCTGTCATGCAGAACACACTTAGTTTCGCTTCAGTTGTACTGATTCGCTTGGCGAACACAACAAACTTGACCATAAATGGAACCTTTGCCATGAAACTATACAGCTCGGTTGCCATACGACACGCTTCCGAAATATTTCGGCAATCCATCAGCCAGAATCTTGCAGATACTGTTGTGGTAAAGGACACACTGTCCTTGACAAAAGTCAGTGGGGTGGAGCCGGTGACATCTTCCCAGATGGCTCGATTCTGACCTCCAGTAATGGAGCACAAAAGACGCAATGTGGGCGCGCTTCCAGAATATTGATTAACCATCCCCTGAGTGTGTGCCCGAGGAGCTGGCATACTTAGCGTTATAGCTTTATGAAATTTTCTGCGACGCGGCTCTACCGTAACTACTGGCGATACTGCAACTCCTTGTCCCAAGAGTTTTGCACAACTCACAGGATCGACGGGTTGAGCTTGCAACCCTACCCGAATTTTTTTTGTCAACGCGTTTGGTGGGAAAATAGCTTGCACTTGGGGTACCGCAGTCGAAGAGACTGTCCCACCATCTGGTCCAATAGCGTGAACCTCCTGACGAATTCGTGAAACCACGGCAAAGAAATGTGGAAAATCGTGCGTAACAACACGAATGATACGATTCGTATGCAGATCCTCCAATTGTGTCAATTCATTACTTTCAAATGTTTCATTTAAAACATCACAAACTGCTTCATCGCTATCCTGAAGAGTATGTTCGCGCCATGTTTGACCGTTGTCCGAACGTAAAATAATAATCTCGCGCTCTTTTTGTCGTAATGATCCAAAATGCGGTACCTCCAGTATAACTGGTCTGCGTTGCATGCAAATATATAGAATGTGTAAAGGATTTCGGATATCATTGCAATGCGTGTAAAACCAACCCCAAAAATTTAGCTTCGACCGGTGATAATTCCAAAACACGACTAACTAGCGCTTCACCCTCCATCAATGGCGGAGGATTTGGAATACGTTGTCCCTTAACATAACGACATGTTATTCGTGTTGGTTGTGGTGCAGCTTTTGGTGGTACAATCACCCGCACGCCACTATGCCGACAACCGCGCATCGCTCCACCCCGGGCATCAACCAGAAATGATACCAAGAAGCTGATAAGCATTCAAATGAAAATGAGAAAAAGAACAGAAGACAAGAAGTTCTAAGCTTAGTATTTCAGTGATTACGAATCAATTTATATGATTTTTATGTTAAAATTCGATGAGAATTGGTTTTGAGGATGATAGATTTTGAAACATAAAACAAACATTTAATAAATCTAAAAAACGACACTTATTAAACTAAATTAATTTAGAAAAATAATATAATATAAAAAATACACATGCCACTTGCGCACAATAAATAAAGTGGATTAGTAATGAAGTGAAAATTAGTTTTCAGTTGTTATCATTACCAATTTTTTTTTACATAGATAGAAAGTGAAGTAGACGTCAACGTTCCCACCTTAAAACTGACTACACAATTTACAAATTGGTGAAAAATATTTGACTTTGAGCCTTATTCGAACAATGTGATTTTTTTTATTGTTGTTTTTTGTTTAGCTAATATATATATATATATATATATAAACATGTGTGTTATTAAAACATTGAAAAAATCCAATAGACTAATTGTATGAATTTGGATCCAATACCTTTCCCGGCACATTGGCCACACTCTAATCCGTCCTTTCAAATTATGCAGATAAATTTCGAATTGTTGCAAAGGATCATCATCACCAAAACTGCATATCGAAACATTTTGTTGCCTGTGAGAGTGTGTGTGTTGTTTTTTTTGGTTTTGTTGGATATGTTCATGATAAGGATGATACAATTAATGATAGTGTTGTTGTTGATGTGAAATTATTTCGTATTTGTGGTTGTTTTATTTTGGTGATTTTTTTAATTTTAAACTGGTGGTTTTTAATAATATATTTTATATTCAAATATTTTTAAACTTTGAAGCAACCGAAAAATGTTGGAAAATATTTGAAAAGGATTATAAATTATATTTTTTTCGATCAAAAATTATACTAAGTGGCATACTAGAGTTCAATATGAAGAAGGATTTGCTTGATAATGAAGTGTAAATTACGTCATTGAAACCATTCATCTGTTGAGCACAAAACGATGAAATGTGTTTGCTTTCAATGGCAGCTCTACTGTCAGACAATTATGAAAGTGTGTGACCATATTACTGTACCGGACACTTCATTATGAAGTAATACTTGATAATTCATTCTAGTATGTCCTTATTACTAGTCGTTTTTAATGGATGATTATTTTAAATTGTATAAAATTGCAGGTTAAATCTATGCCCTCTCTCGTTATAACATGGACATTTCAAATCCTTTTATCATCGGTTGCCGCGTTAGGATAATAAATCAATTAATATTTGCCTTAATTCCCCAATTCATGTGAACTTTAATTTTGTAATTCGACTTTCCGTCAATAATGTGGATTAATAATTTGAAAATATATTAAATGTTGAAATCTGTTATCTAACAATGATGTAATTCACCTCCAATTGTTATCACGAAATTTTCCAGTAGAATTTGTTTGCAGTTTAATTACACTTATGATATTTTACATTGAGAAGCGTCTATACACAGATACTGAAGCACTTGAACCCAAAAAAATATTAATAAATAACTGAGAAAACACACTTATGAAGCAGTTTTGAAGTAAAATAGATCAGAATGCTTTCCAAATCTCCTTTAGTATTAGATTTAATTTAGCAGCCTACAGATGTATACGTACTATTTTATTTTTCAAAGGAAAATTCTTACGGTTAAGTTTTATACAACTGGAAAACGATGGTCATATGACATGATTTTTTTTAAAATGTATATTAATCAAAAATATGACGACAGGCGATGAAAAAGTATTTCTTTTTATGAGAAAAGTATGAAAGAAGTTCCACATACCCGACATTAATAGGCTGTCGTACAATACTGACGTTATCAATTGATTTGATGATGTATGGATTGGATACGTCGGCGTTAACATAATTTCCGGATACTGTTGTCTCGTTGTAAGGAACTAAAAAATCCAGAAAATAATAAAGAGAAAAAAAAACGAATAAATTAATATGAAAGTGCATACTTTCTTCAAATAAAAATCTTTTTTTTTTATTACATTCCAAGGATCACTAGTAACACTAACCATTTTTCTGTTCACAAACTCCTTCGTCCGTTGTATCATATTTCATATTATACGATGTATTTTTCAAATCATCCGTTGCCATATACTTATATTGATGATGATCGGCATTATCTTCAATGATTGCTTCGTCCTCCGAGTCGGACATGAATGCTTCGTGCATTGATTCGGGTGCGACAACTTTATATTTTTCTTCAAGAATTCCCGTCACTGTATTGGAAATGCTTGTTTCTGTAACAACTTTAAGCGTTTCCACAGCTGTCACATATCCTAATTTATTAGCTATACTCAAAGCCGTTTGACCATTCTAAGTTAAAAGGAGAGAGTATGAAAACATTCATGAAAATTAGATCATCTCATAAAATCGATAGTGTATTTTATTCTCAACAAAAAACTTGGCTGTTTGACATATTTTCCGTCCGACTTTCAACGCGGCCGGCCAAGTTACAAAAAAAATAAAGAGCCTTGACTAAGTTTCACCCGAGTCGTGCAGAACAAGATATAAATGAATTTTTTTTTTCGACATTATAATCGACCAGATGTCAATATTGTGTACCTGTATAAAATGCAAAACAGTCTAGTGACCGGACGCATCCGGTGCATCAAGAAATAAAAGTCCTTTTCAGATCTGTACTGGTATGTTTCCGATAAATGAATTTTACTTGAAACTGATAAAATAGTCCCGGTATGCGTGCAGAAATAATTTTCTTCTTCATTTTTTTAAGTAAAAATAGTTTTATCACATTTCCTAAAACACGTGGAATATTATTCTGTCTATCTACTAAAATTAAATCAATTTTTTACGTGTTAATGTCATGAAAACACATGTTTTCGATACTAGTTTTTGATCATAATCAGTGGCATAACTACGTCACTTTCCGTACATTAACAAAAAACACTTTGGAACACGGTTTCGACAAAATCATGTCAAAAAAGTATGTCATCGATATTGTTGGAAGTTATTCGAAAAGGTGCCGCGACAATTTTTTAATTAAAGAAGTTAGGATTTACGAAATATGATTAGAATCGGTTCGATACTACGATGATCTACTTACATTTGTTAACGCATTCGGATTTGCACGATGTGTCAATAGTAAATTAATGATAAGAGTATGTCCTTGTTGGGCTGCCTGATGTAACGGCGTATAACCTACATTTGTGCTTAATTCAATATTAGCATCGTTCTCGAGCAGGAACTTGACCATGTTGACCTGACCAAAATGGGCAGCGATATGAAGGGGCGTATAACCGGCTTTGGTGCGTTCATCAATTTTACAACTTTGATCGAGGAGCACGCGTGCCACATCGATTTTATCCTCTTGAGCACATAAATGCATGGGGGTTAATCCATTTTTTGCCGCCTTATTACCATCGGCATTGTGCTCTAAAAGCAGCTTCACCATATCGACGTGACCTTCTTGCGCGGCCAAATGTAAAGGGGTGAATCCTGATTTACTTTCAGCATCGGCTTTAGCTCCGTACTGAAGTAAGTGTGTTGCGATTTCCATTTGATTTTTCTTAGCTGCAATGTGAAGGGCGGTATGTCCATTTTTCGCGCTGAGATGAGGCGATGCGCTCTTATCTAATAGCAACAAGGCAACATTCTGATGGTTGTAATGACAAGCCACGTGAAGAGGGGTGACCGAGTTCTTGCCCTGAACATCGATGGCCGCGCCTTTTTGCAATAATTGTTGGGCGATTTTAACATGCCCGTATTTAGCAGCCAAATGAAGAGGTGTGAATCCCTTCTTGGTGATTGCATCCAGGGATGCGTCATTTTCCATGAGTACAGCGACAACATCTTCTTGGCCCTCTTTGGCTGCAATATGCAGTGGAGTGTAAAGATCGTTGGTTACTGAATCTACATTGGCACCGTGTTGCAGAAGGAGCATAACAATGTCTGTGTTGCCAAGTCGAGACGCCACATGTAGTGGGGTCTGTCCCTCGCGAGCCTTAATATCGACTTGTGCCTGATTCCGTAGAAGGATACGAATAATATCAGTCTGGTTCGCCCGGGCTGCGAGATGGAGAGGAGTTTCACCACGAACTGTTGGAGCATCAGGGTTCGCATCGTGCTGTAACAGATAGATCACGATGTTCATGCACCCCATAAAACTAGCCACATGCAGGGGAGTCAACCCGCTTTCGGTTGTAGCACTTATATTCGCATTATTTTTGAGTAACAACTCGACCACCTTAATGCGATTCTTCTTGCATGCTATATGCAATGGGGTGAAGCCATTTAAGGCTCGCGCGTTCGGATCGGCATTGTAGTCCAGGAGCAATTTTGCGACTTTCACATGTCCGCAATGAGCGGCCACATGCAACGCGGTCAAGTAGTCCACGGTGACATCATCCACCGGTGCATTATGCATAAGAAGGATGCGTGCAGCCTCGTCATGCTCTCCTTGAGCGGCCATATGCAATGGCGCTAATCCATTCTTGGTTTTCGAAAGAATGGGCGCGTTATTTTTCAGCAGTATCTCAATGACACGCTCATGACCTGAACGAGCGGCACAATGCAACGGCGTTAATCCATCACGTGTGGTACAATCGATTTTGGCACCCTTCGATAGAAGCAAATTCAACATATTGCTTTTACCCCATTTGCACGCCACGTGAATGGGTGTTATATTGTGCTTGGCTGTATAATTCACGTCCGCTCCCTTTTCAATAAGTAGATTGGCTACATCCACATTTCCATAGTGTGCTGCAATGTGAAGCGGTGTAAAGCCACTTTTCGACGCCACATCTGAATTGTGCTCGTTTTCCAGGAGCAGAGCGGCCGCTTTCACATCATCTTTTTTTGCAGCAATATGAAGTGCCGGCAAACGAACCTTACCTCGTGAATCGCTCTCTAATAGAACAGCAACCACCTTTTCATGACCCTGTTGCATGGCAACAGCTAGAGGTGTAAAACCATCCTATAAATTATTTATAATAATGGGTTACAACGGACACGAAACTAATAAATCAAATTGATCTTATTATTTTTTTGGACATAGCAGTGATGTTCGTAATCTAACCAGTGACGGCTTTCTGCTGGAAGCTTAGTTAGTATTACTTCCTATTTTTCATTTTCTTGATTTTTTTTTATTTAAATCTATTAAAGCAACTCTCAAAAATAGAGAAGCATATTCTTCTTCGTGCTGTTGTTCATCTGTTAAAGAACGTGAAAGTAACGAAAACGCTACCTTCCTAAAAAGTTCAATAATATAGATTGGAAAAGCCGAGAATCGATGGTCAGTGAGAAAATTCTGAAAGC
>OZ012664.1:884804-902023 GCA_963942545.1 Oxycera nigricornis
AAAAATTCACCTTAGGCTTATAGCTAAAATCTGCTTGTTTGCCTATCTAACATTTACGATTGAATTACTATTTTACTGGACAAATATCCGGAAAGGATTTTGCATTTTCCACGAACTAGAACATGAGAGTGTAGACTGCACGGGGTTTCTGGATTTTTGTTGTTAAAATGATCGTCTGATTTCGACATGATTTCAGGCTAGGCATCGAACAGCATAAAACGGAGCTGTTTTTCTTTTCTATTTCGAAATTTTAAATTTAAAAGTTATATTTTTTGGTTCAAGATGATCACAGACTGCATGGCTTGTTGGATTTTAATTGCTTGCTTCATTTTAAAGACTTTTCGAACAGAATAAGTATTACATTATGAGGCAATCGTTACGCAAAACGAATTTAGAGTTGATTTCGAGTATTTGCCTTGGGACCTCCTATCATATTTAGGAGCTATTTTGAGGATAGGTATAAAACCTTATGAGGCAATTGTTCGGCAAAATGGAATAAAGAATGACTTCGAAAGTTCGCACTAGGAACTCACGAGACGATCGTTGGGGATTTGATGTTCAGGAACTACTTTCAGGATTTGCATTAGGACTACATGGGGTAATCGTTAGGCATTCCTAATTTTGACAATCCCTATTCTTCCACCATAAGATTCATGCGGGATCTTTTGGTAGGGCATCTATAGTAGTTTTTACTGTTAATACTGTTTTGTTAAAATTCAATTATAAATAAGATGTGCTCCACATAATTTCGTTGTCAAGCAGTTGCATTCCGAAGAAAAAGAATAATTCTCGCTAACATCGTCCCCTTGAACCAAAGCAAGCAAACAGTGTAGGCAGATCATTTCAATCCACCAACATTTACGACACAAATAAACGAAACATCTTCCATCGTGAGAAAAAAGCAAAGAAATCGAATGCAACAAGCCAATCGAGAAATGTATCACTGCTAAAAAAAAGTTAAGGTGTGGTACATTGCCATAAAATTCTGCATCAAGTCATTAGTGTTTTGGCCTCAACATTTTTTTTCATTATAAGTTAAGGTCAGCATTTGATTATTTATTGCGAATGCTGACTTGATACCATATGCTTGATTATATGCCTCCGTGCAGTGACATTAATGAAACAAGTCTCCAAGTGAATTGACGACATACATCCACTGTTGTTGATGGCGGTCAAGTTGGCTTTTGCTTTGTCGAACGTTGAAGAAGAGTGCGACAACGGTTGCAGCAACAATAAAAAGCAACACGAACCATTCAGTCAGTGCCGGCCGACAACGTTTCAATGGAGGAGGAATGATCTCATCTTGAATTTATTAAGTGCAAATTATATTAACATAGCACCGAAAAAAAACATTTCGCTAACACACTGAACAAACACTCATCACAAAAGCATGATAAAAATGGGGAGAGAAGATGCCATCACAAAAGAGCACTCTTTGGAATAATATTGTGCATTTAATTTTGTTAATATTCATATTTAATTATCTTCATTCGTTTTTCGCCAATTGAAGGAAATGAATGTTTGAACAAATTATTTATATACACAGTGTCTGAAAACAAATCGTTGATAAAGTGCGTATATTTATCATTTCCACATGTAAACATACATGTATACGTAAAATCATGCATTATGCAATCGATTAGTATATTGAGACGACAGTATTTAGTAGAGTGAATCTTATTACGTAAGTTATCACTTAATTGATTTGTCATTACTCCTGACGATTGCGTTGCTTTTTTTGTGTTGGAGAAGATGCAGCAACATTTTGATATTATTTTTAAGTGATACACTAGTAAAGAAGTTAATATATTTTCTTTCGGCTCTAATCAATGTCCTTTTTGTCCACCAAATCGTGTGGACAGTAGCAACAATTTTGTGTTGATCCATTTGGGTTAATAAAAACAAAATGTCGAGTTTTCATAAAATATACTCAGCGGTCAACCTGTTAATGAATACAGTGTTGTTGGTAAAAAGGTCAGAATCTTAGAATCCTGATAAACTAGCCTCCACATTCTTTTGACCTCCACCTCATAGAACATATATGAGTAAAAGCAAGGAAGGTTAATTTTAGTGTTGGCTATTCAAGACACAAAAGACTTTTTCCAGGATGTGTTATGGTTTTCTTAGGTAAACCTGGCAACTCTTTTGGTGGTAGATGTTATTTGATCCTAAACCATTGAGAAGCACCACAAGGTTCACATCTTCTCCTATTACGATCATACACGATCGAATTATGGGCGTTTAAATAGAGTCTTCTTCGATTACTTTCACTGACTTGCCCTGCTATTCAAATGAATCCTCTTGGATAGCGTCAAAATCGTTCAGCACTTTTATCGGATATCTGCAAGATAAATATCAAAAAAAGTTACGTTCCTCTCACAGTAGATTTTCACGTAGCTGATGTAATCTGAGGCTGTACTGCTCGTCGAGGTAGTTTGTTTTGGACTTGAGTAATTTTTTCACCGGTTGAAAATTATTTAAGGCTTCCCTTTTTCAAATACTAGAACGACCGCACTGAGTGAAAGAGCACCGGTAACAACTTTATTCGAAAGTTAGTCGTCATTCAAAACAACGTCAATGTTGAAACCTAAATTCAAATCCTTGTCTTCCGAAAATTCTAAGCCCATCAGAATTCATTCACATGATGACGAATATGGTTTTTTTCCAATATTCACCCAGAATTCCGGACGACAATCAATCATTTTCACGCTTAGTATCTCGACTATCATACTCTATCATCGTATCTTAATTGTTACGAAATCATTATCCAACATTGATTAGGTTTAATTTAAAAACAACAACACTCTAATGGAAGCCACTTGAAACAGTAGCGACTGCGGCAATATAGATGACGTCATTCGCATAGTTGACATTTTTTTTTTGATAGGTACTGCACACTACCTTTTTTTTTGCAGATATCCTTGACGATAGGGGAACGAAATCACTTCTTATTTGATACATAATATTGACTTTTTCGTAATCTTACTATATCGGCATTTGATTTTGAAGTGATTTCAAGGAAATTCTATCTTTGTATCTTACCTGCTTTCCCGATTTCGATTGCATTTTGTTGCTGTTTGGTGTTGAGCCGTTTGCTGTCGCCTGTTGTGAGGATATGTCTAGATTCTGTTGATGTCCTGTGCGCGTGTTTATATCGGGCTGTTGCTGTAACACTGTACTATTTCCTACATTTGCATTACTGTCGGCGGTAATAACACCATTTTCAGATTCATCGAGGGCCATTTCTAATTTAAAACAAGCCGCTTAAACTATTCACTCATTTAACGTTGTTCGCACACTAGAATAGGCAAATGGTCACGCATTGATTAATTAATCCTTGCCACACATATGTATCATATATAGCTTGCTATGTTGCGATTCTAAATGAAACAATGCGGGGAAAATTTTCATTGGAAAATTCTGATCACTGAAAAATACCTACACGAAGTCAATTCGGGATTAATTAAAAATTTAGTACCGAACCCAAATTTGGATGTGTTTTTCGACAAATTATATTCATTTTTTTGGAACGCTTGGTATACAGTGGGTAGTTTGCTCAAATGTGTTTTAAGAAACTGGAACTTCTAGTTTTACCTTTTCAACAACAACAAAAATGAATGTCACGAAAAGGGGGCGGTGGGTGGAATGCATTTTGTTTACTTCTCACCGGAAAAATGGCTGCACTATTGTGTTTTATAAATTCTGAACTTTTTTTCGAATTTCAAAAGCCTTTCAGTACCGAATTTTCCAACAGCAAAAACAAACATTTACACCAGACCGCCAGAGAAATAGACAACCGCCATGGAAAATTCGGAAGTATGCAGAAGAAAAAAATTACTAATGCGCACTGAACCGGAGCACATCTGCCAAACTCAAAACTTTATGTATCTAGATACATCGCGCGACTACTATTCATAATAAGTGTATAGATACATTTGAAACTGCACAAGCCGACTCATAGCCTGTAGATACTGATGTACATATATCTCGACTGCGCGTTCATAAAATACAAACAAAATAATTACAGACCCGTGAAATACATCAGAATCTTTTTTTGGATGAAATTCTTTTATATATTTTTCCACATGAAATTAGAAATAGATGCGGCTAAGCCGTACAACGCCAAATTAATGAGTTTAGATGGCGGCACAATTTACGTTATCTGAAAAATGGATCTTTAATTCGATCATATCGAGCCAAGGGAATAGTGTAAATAATTTGTCGTCGAACAGAAAAATTAAAAGGGGTATCCAACATTATTTTGCAAAGATATGAATTGTGACCGTTTAAATGCTCATATCAACGCGTATCGGGTAACTATTCAAAAATCGGTAATATTTCAAACAAATTCGATGTACTCGAATGAATTTCACTGTACAATACACACTCACACGCTTTAATCAGTAAAACACGTCACCCCAATCTTCACAACAAGAACGATGTTCATGTACTGAACTCAAGTATCTTTTTATGATGTCTCGCTGTATACCGAAATAGATAGGCAATTGGCTACGTTTACAGGCATGCGCTGCGATTGTATATTGAGAGGTAGTACGTTTACATAGGCTTTTGAAATGACGGCTTCTCCCTGCGATTATTCCAAGAATGAATCTATTAAATCGAATAAGGATCTGGCAATGAAACTGGTTTGAATTAAGTTTCAGATATTTATCTGTCCCTCGTTTGCTGTTGCTACTAATTAAATCCATCTATTGCCGATGGCATGAACTATCGACATGTTTTCGTCATGATTTCATCCAAATTACCTTAACAAGATGCTTTGAAAACGTTTAGAATTTAGGTGTTTTGGTACTCGATAATGTTCACATCGACGAATAGTCCCAAAAAATGTATTTTTATCACAGTTAGTATGCATAGTATGCTATCAAATATGTAAAACAAAACTACTACAGTTTTTTTCATTTATTTAAAAAAATTGAAATTCCAATTTGTTATGATATCCGTAAATTACGATTTTCTGTAAATATTTTCTGTTTTCACTTAAGATTGACTATTTTTCTTGAAAATTTTCTATTTCCCTAGAGGTTTTCTATTTTTTTATTGATGATTTTCTATATTGTACTAAAGATTTTTTATTGTTTACTAAGGTTTTTCTGTTTTACGAAACACTTCTATTTGCGATAAAATGTTTTTTTTCATAACAGATTTTTTCTTTGTATTCCAGGCTTGATTTAAATGGTTTGTTTATCCAGGAAAATAGTGGTTTGTATTTAATCAGTGCAAAATGTTAGAAAGGGTGTTAAAAATAAGCTGTAAATTGTGTGTATAGTGGTTGTGATGAGTGTAGCGGTTCATAATTGGATACAAATGAAACCAAACAAAATTTTTATGATGCCAATGGGTAAGTGTAGCTGTTAATGTCTGTTAATTTTTTTACAAGAATATATTGGATAAAAATGTATGTCAATAAATTATATATATATATATATATATATATATATATATATATATATATATATATATATATATATATATTCTGTACTACTAAAAACTCATACGAAAGCATTCATGGCTCTTGGGATAGTGTTTCAGAAATAAAAGACATACATATTTATTTTTAATCTAAAATAATTGATGAAAAAAATCCGTATCCGCTTCAGGCGAAGAAAAAGAACCTTGAACGTTCTTTTCTAATTCAAATCTATTAATTTTATTTAAAACACAATAATAATTGAAAAAAATCTCATATTGTAAGTTGAATTTTTTATTTTGAATACAATCACATTTGATGAGTTAAAAGTTAAATTTTTATTTGATTCGTTTGACCTTTTTGCATTCATTTCAAAATGTATATGTGTTTAACCACTTTATATTCAATTTCATATAAAATCGATAAATTGATTTTCATTTAATATGTGAAAGATGATTTCGTATCTATATTTCATATAGGAAAACGATTAAACAATTATCATGTGCGTTGTTTGTTTATTTAAGGAGTTTGTGGATGCATTTTCTTTTCCATTTCAATTTCCTCTCGAGCTTGATCGATTGTCGAAACCGTAGGTAACCCATTCGGCCATTCGAGCAGATCCTGTTCATGTTTCATAATCATGTCGGCTTCCGCTAGAAAAGAAACCCATCTTGATTTTTTTTTTTGATTTTTGGATTTAATGATTGCGTTTACGAAACAAAATCAATTTATTATTTATCTATTGTTATTGTTAAATCAAAATTTGGTTTCATTACATGCTTCATGTCTTTCTAAAATAGAATAAATTTTGGATAAAATCATTTTACTGGAATTGTTACGGTCCAATTTGAAATAAAAAAACCAAAAGTGAATTCATCACTAGCGAATCAATCAAATCCTTTTTACACTCGTTTCTATAATTTACCTCGTATCCTGTGAATCTTATTACCGTACGCCAAATCTGCATAGTAGGCTGTGATAAACGTCAATGGTATTAATGGTGTCAGAACACCGGCACGTTTTAATTTTTGATAACGCGATATGAATCCAACAAGACTAACTACATAGAAATTCGTAATCCAATAAAATAGTTCACGATTTTTTGCAATATTTAAGGCTACTTCACGTTCTTTCATTTGATAGTGCATTTGAATCCATCGTTCCATCTGGAAAAAATGCTTTTTAATCAATATTCAAGCGATGATGAATATCAAATCGAAATTTAGATAATAGCTGGCGACATCAATTTTTCTCTACTATTCACAAGAATTAATTTGTATTTCACTAGAAAAAGATACCCCGCGATCTATGTTCATTGCTTAGAAAAAGATTAAAAAATCACTCATTATTCGAACGCACCTTAATTCGATTCATTTCAGAAATATATTCTTGGTTCTTGCGGATAGTTATTTCATGAACAGGACTCGAAAAAATACTACCCATAACTATTTTCAAAACACTACTATTATTGTCGTCACGTCAATTCAGTCAGTTCACTGATTTATTATTGATTTCGAGTCCAAGTAAAATTTAATCTTAATTTTGGAATGATTTGAAGTGTATCTTTATCTTGCACACTTGATGCATTCACTGCAATCGTTGAACACGTAACACGGGCACTGAAATTATGCAATTGTTTCCTCAAAGGATTTAGTATACCTACTGAACTAAATGTTCTGTCCTTTACATTTGTATCCCATGGAATATAGCACTAAGACACTAAGTTTTCTGGTAAAGTTTCAAAAAGTATGTGGCTTATTCACGTACGAATCGAATGTTAGCAATACGATCCCCATTACTGGAAACTGATATAAATCGAAGCAGGACATTTATTAGAGGGGAAGATGTAGTCACTGACATATCATACAGTCGCCACACATTCAATATCCTGGCGAATATTCCAGGTCGTTGGTAGTAGAAGCATATATTACTATGACATTCGTATGAGTCCATTTTGCTGCGTATCTGTTCCAAAACAAAGGTATTTGATCGCCACACTTACATTCTTGACTATTTTGGCAGCATATATGCACTTTTCAGATTCATGCATACTCCACGAATATGATTCGGCGCATTGCTAATATAAATACACACTAGTTTCACCTATTGAATAACAGGTGTGAACAAAATTCTGCATTATTGTAAAAACAAGCACGAATAAAAGATCCAATATTTAACCAGCGAATAACGAAATTCCACTTTACGCCGATTACATTATTTATGGTTGTTTCTTCACCCTTTTTTGTATATACTCGCGATCGTCACCTATGAAGGATCTTAGAGCTATGTCCTTGAAAATTCATGTACTATCCAAATCTAGTTTAATGGATTAGGAAATGATTTGTTTCAAGACACGAAAGTGATGATAAAAGACTTGTTAGTCCTTTTTTGGGACTGTGACGGCCACAAGCTTCCCTTTTGGTAATTGGTCCAAGAATCAATCAATCAATCGAAGTTGGAACGGGGATGTATGCATATTTTAGTACCTCCGTTTGGAGCCTTTAAGGCAGCTTCTTTTCAGTTGAGCGAAGTGAGCCTGGTCCAGCTAGGAACCCTACTACACGGAAAACTAGAGGGATAAAAATAAAGACTCATCCAGATGGTATCTGAAACCAGCACCTACTTAACAGTGTGTCCACTACTCATTCGGTAAGGACATTTTATTAGGTGTAAATATGGGGGTTGTGTTTTAATACCTATATACCTAACTTATACTTGGATGAAAGACTTAGTGAGAGAATAATGAACTTTGAACGAATAGTGTCTATTTTATGTTTTAAGCTATGTAAGAAATGGACAGAAAATACGAAACATTATTATAATTTTTTTCTTGCATATAAATCATCCACCTAAGCATTTCTGTTGTTGATAAAACATTAGTTAAGATGATAAAAATGATTATTGTCGCACTAAATGGCTTTGCCGTTGTGAAGCGGAAATGCCAATGTTGTTTTTTTGTTTTTTTGTTTCGCAGTAACAATTTAAATTATTAACAGATTACAGATCATTTTGTTTTCATTTAATTTACATTAATCAGCTTCTATATTTAATATTTTATATATCTTCATATATATATATGTATCTTCTAAACACTAAAATTGTTGGTAAATTTTATCTAATATTGTTTGCAATTGGTTTTAGTTGCGTCAAATGTTATTTTATAGATTTATTAATTGATTTTTTTCTTCATTTCTTTTTACAATATTGTATTGTTGGTTTTATTTTGAAGAGTTTTGATAGCATTTTCATAATTATCATTCTTTTTAAATTCAAATTCGAAATTTATATTTATATATATATATATATATATATATATATATATATATATATGTGTGTGTGTGTGAGTGTGTATTCACGGTTTAAATAAATAGTACACAAAATCATAATAAATTTATTATAATATCTAAACTTTTTTGGATATCATAAGCATTGTTATAAATCATAACGGCTTTTCAGGAGAAATATAAAATTATTAACAATAATATTTCAATTTTTTTAAAAATACCAAAACTCGCGTAAAATGCAGCGCCAACATATTTTTTTTACAAAATTTCTGTTTTATTTATTTATTTTTTCACTTGAATCTGCTCAATAATATTTGGATTGTTTGTGTTTAAAATAAATATATTTTGGTAAATGTTTTCTGGTGTATTTACAACAAATATAGAATATACTAACCAGTAGCAGTTGTTCAAAATTAAAAAGAGTAAATTCATAAATTAAAAGCAAAGCTTTAACAAAAAAAATAATTTTAAATGCCTAAATTTGAATCTCAACTTAACATCATCGCGGCTTAATATATGCATAACTGAAGGGCTCCGCCCTTTACTCACTCCGCTCGCATTCGAAACGATGACTCAAATATCGCGGAGTCATTGAGTTTAACATACGTCGCCTTTTTTATATAATAGAGAAATACTTGTAATTTTTGAAATTTAAAAATATTTTTGTCGATATTTCTTTTTCGTGTTAATTCACAGCCCCTTTGACTAATTAGATTTTATTTCGTGTTTTAGGGTATATTAGTTATTCTTGCCTAATTGGTTTGAATTTTTTTTGTCGCGCCCGTTTGAAACAATCACTTTAAGTGAAATTTTGAAGTCGAAGGTGTTTTCTCGCTTAAATGAGATTCCACTGTAGCAATGTTGCATTTTTTCTGTTTCAACGGAATAAGGTTCAAACTAAAAACAAGGACATTACCAACAATTGTTTAGTTGCATTGAGATTCGATAGTGCTCACGAAATAAATACTATACAACAAAAGAGTATGCATTCTTGGATCGTAGAAATTCATTCTCTTCTTTTAAAATATCTCATAAAATATCATCACATCATCAATATGTGTATCTAAGTTTGCATTGGGATTGCATCACGTATGAGCATTCATTATTTAAAGATCCTTTTTATAGTTTAAAACACACACGTGGTAACAAATTTGTACCCTAGTGTTAGCCTATCTAACAAACATGGTGCTTTAAAAAAATCCTCTAAATTTTGATCGTTTTGTTTGCATCAAAATTATTTTTGAACTGGAAAAAAGTGTTGTTCTTTAGAGAGAAAAATATTGCTTTTGTAGTATAACATAAGTTCGAGAAATAATCATGTTCTCCTGTTTTTTTTGGCTAATATTGTCCTCTAGGCATTTTTTCATACTTGAAGTAAATCTAACTATGTATGTACTTAATATCCGTTGTAAAGCATAAACCCATTAGAAAATAAGTTGAGTTGCAGACTTATCTGTTGTTTGTTTAACGTTTCCAGTTATATATCTACTAGTGCTTGCATTAACATGTTAAACGCTAGCAAGGATACAGTTGTTCCTTGCAAATATCAATCTAAATAATATTTTGCAAAATTAAGCACTCCATCTGTTTGCTTGTTTGTTTGTGTGTCATTATCTATACAAACTTCTTGAAATACACTTTTGTGTTGTGTATTATTAGCTCCGCGATTTTGAGTAACTATTATTGTTTTTTTGTTATAATTTTTAATGGATAGAATGTCGCATCTCACTTATTGCTCCATGTAAGGATACGTGATCTCGCGAAGAGGAACAAATGTTTCCTTTATCGCTTGCATTGATGTCCATTTTAATACGTAATGTGGACCGCCAGCTTTGTCGTTTGTTCCTTTAAACGAAACATATATGATATTGAAAAGTTTCGACCTTAAATATTGATTTACCTGACATACGTCCTCCGCCAAACGGTTGTTGACCGACTACAGAACCAGTGGATTTATCGTTTATATAAAAATTACCAGCAGACATTTTGAAATCTTCCAATGCTTGTGATAAAAATTTCCTAGATAAAAAGACATTGTTAAAATTATTTCAATTTTCGTCATCATTACAATTGAAAAAGGACTATTCAACATACTCATCTTGGGCAAAAACAGCACCAGTCAATGCAAACTTGGTGGAATTGTTAACGAGATCCATTGCTTTTCTCACATCTTTATCTGGATACACATATACGGTTAATACCGGACCAAATATTTCTTCTCGCATTAATTTATTCATTGGATCGTTACTAACAATTATAGTCGGATTCACATAATAGCCCACTTTATCCGAATATGTTCCACCCGCGATAATTTTTAGATCTTTACAACCTTTTGCATAATCAATATAGGAAGTGATACGTTCGTATGCTTTATTGTCGATCACGGCCGATGAAAAGCTTGTAAAATCTTGAACATCGCCAATTTTCAATTGATTCGCTCGACTGGCTAAATCGTCTTTTATCTGTAAAAATCCATAGGTAGTAATTCAAGCTACCGCTGTATGAAAATACGATATACCTTAGACCAGATAGATTCTGGCACATACATACGAGAACAGGCTGAACACTTTTGTCCACAATATTCAAAAGCTGAACGTATACTTGCATTAACCACTGTTTCACAATCAGCTGATGGATGTACAAAATGATAATTTTTGCCACCACATTCGCCTACCAGACGTGGAAAGTTAATATATTTATCGATATTGTCGCCAACTTGTCGCCATAGTCGATTGAAAGTACTAGAAAATATATATTTGGCTTAATGATTCTTCCGAATCTTCTAATTAAGATTAAACATTTCAAGAAAAAAACTGAATAAAGTCTCGAAAATATCTTCTCATTAAAAATATCTTTTTAATACCAAGTTCCGCGCTTTACTCGCTTCGATAGTCAACCCTTTTCACTAAGACTGTTCGGCCAAGTCATAGAGTTTAATCTCATGCTCATTTCGTTCCAACCAACGACATATTTGGGAGATATTTTCATCATAAAATATCTTCGTCACATAAGCTAAGCTATTTCATTTCCAACATGTATCTTATTTGATTTGAATTACTTACGGAACTGAACCGGTAAAATTGATGCCAGCCAAATTTGGTGAGGCCGTAATAGAATCGCCAAAAACAGGACCATCAGCCGGTACGAAATTGACAACACCTGGGGGTACACCAGCCTCTCGCATAATCTTGAATATTGTCCAATTTGATAAGATGGCAGTATCGGACGGTTTCCATAGTACACTATTGCCCTGAAAGAGGATTTCAATTGTTAGATACTTTACGAAAAATCTCCCGAAATTGATCAACTTACCATCAAAGCTGGTGTATATGATAAATTACCACCGATTGCTGTAAAATTGAAAGGACTAACAGCTGCTATGAAACCATCAATACCTCGAAATCGTGCTGAATTTTTGGTAATTTTTATATCCTCACTAATCGGTTGATATTTGGAATTTTCCTTTAGAAAATAGGCATTCATACTGCAAACGAAACAAAAATATTTTTAAAAATTCTGCCGTATTTTAAATAATTCAATTCACACATCTTACCGAATAAAATCAATTAATTCAGCAGCTGAATCAATTTCAGCTTGTATAACCGTTTTTGATTGACCAAGCATTGTAGCAGCATTTAAATCTTGTCGATATTCCTGAGCCATTAAATCGGCAGCTCGCAACCATATCCTTAAACGTTCACTAAGTGTTGTCCTGTCCCATTTCTTTTGCGTTTCACAAGCTGTCTTTATCGCTTTTTGTACAAGATTCGTATCGGCATAATAAAACTTGGCTAATTTGTGCGAATGATTATGTGGCATCACTTGATAACGCACATCTTTAGTTCGATATTCTTGATCACCAATTACAATTGGTATATCTTCAACTGTCGATGCTGTTTTGGCTAAACTGGCTGTAATTGCTTGACGTTCTTTCGAGCCTTTCTCGTACGAAAGGATTGGCTCATTTTTCAATGCAAATTCATCGAGTTTAATATCGGGAACAACCGATGAAATGCAACGTACTGCCTCGTATCTTGTAAATAGAAAAAAACAGAGGTTAGATGGTTATTTTTTAATGCAATAAAATAACGGTATTAAAATGAATTCGCGAGAGGATGCCAGTTTAAAAATGTGTGAACCTATCTGAGTTAAGATATCGACGTAAATGATATGACCCAGCAATATTCCAGATTATTTAATCCTAGTCTCGATTAGTATTGTTCGTCCACTTACATATCCCCAGCCACTTAAGTCTAGAAAGCCTCAGAGTATGCCACACTCGACAATGAATATCGTCACTGTGTTCATTATTGCTCCTGGAATTCAATTCTGAGGATGCAATTTGAGTGATTCTTGTAGAAACCCTTCCATTTTAGTCTCGTTGTAGCCTAGATAAATTGTCATATATATATATATATATATATATATATATATATATATATATATATATATATATATATATATATATATATATATATATATGTATATGTATATATATCCTTCGGAATATAGAAAGTTGTGCCAAAAAGGGTCCAAAAATGTATGGCTTAAGTTAAATTTCGCGCGCAAATCTGAACACAGTGCAAGACAGGCATCAGTTGCGACATCTTTCGTCCACTGACACGCAGTAAAAATTTGTGTGTGTTTTTGAAAGCGAATAAATGTTCTCGGCGATGAAAGGCAATAGAATTAATGGTTTGGGTTAAAGCCGTTGATTTGATAATTTTACTACCAATATTTATACGTTTCACTAAGATATCGAATGTTTCTAGATGCTCAAGAAGTGCAAAATGATGATAACTGAACTATGCTTAAACCAAAACGCGGGCATATCGAATTCCAGAATTCTGTACAAAGCTTTTAAAGGCAAATTTTCCTCCGTTGTATTCGTGAATTTATTTTCTAGCACAGACTGTACATCCTCGACAATATGTAGTTGGTTCGGCTTTCTGATAGTTTCAATAGAAGTGTTTACTACCTCTTGACCTGATGCTGGTCCGTTCCACTAAAATGCCTCTACAAATTACTTACCTCGGTACAATTGAGGCTGTCAATGTTATCCGGGCCAAGGTAATCATATTGGGGTGCTATTTTTTCGTCAAACTTGAAATTTAATTTTCCGTTTGACCGAAACTGTTCCCTGAAATCAAGAGAGAATTAAATTCATCCCGAGAGTGGAAAGAATTAAATAGAGGCAAAACACAGACGGGGCATGAATGATACTCACTTTTTGTATCTAAAATTTTATCACAATTGTGGACTAGCAAAATATTTTTGGATGCAAGACACACAGATCGCGCCGCTGAAACGTACTCAAATTGGAATAGAATTTTCGTTGATCTTGCACTTAAATTTAGGAAAGTATTTGCGAATGCAAAATACCTCTTGTGGTTGATATCAAAAAAATCGCATTCACTTTCGCGGTTACGCAACTTTCGAACAACAATATTATGTCGCGCTACTGACACTCACCGACCACTGAATAAATTCTTTTGATGGAATGGACGCCTTTAGAATTTCATGTTAACGAAAGGATGAATCCAGCACGAAACTGGATTGTTAAGAATTGTATTTCAAGGAGAGAAAAACTACTGACACTATTCAGCTGATGTTCCTGTCTTTGATATTGTACGTGTCGAGGATAGTGTTGGCTCTGCGCACTCGTCAAGATTCTTTGCCCCGTTTGGCTCATTTACTGTCCCGTGCACAGATAGATACCAGAATTGTTGTTGTCTCAGCATTTCACCCCCTCGCCTTTGAAATTCAATGTACTACCCGGTTTGGATAAAACCGGCACAACTGGATATATAACTAGAAGCAACTGATGTTCATGTGTAAACGGGGCCAACAAAAAAATGTGATATCGTGTGCTACAGTGGCGTCTTGAAGTATCCATTTAAGATATTTCATTTGCAGTCTTCTGATTTAGCACTTCATAATTGAGGGAGATGTTTGACTTTTTTTCCGCTCCACGATTCGATAACTTTTCCAACTGTCCAATTTAACCTTTGATGCGATTCTTAAAATTATGACTGCTTGGATTAATCATTAATCAAATTGATTATTAGATCGGTTAGGCAGTAGTTTTCCATCTATATATGAAATTTCTCATAAATTTGATTAAAAAAACTGGCAGAAAATAATTGTAGGAATTCAACATTTGCGTTTCATTCATCTTTCAGTCTTGGAACGAAGCACCGATCGTTTTGTGTATTTTTGGCCTCTCGAAGACTATGGGCACGATGACTGCTAGCAAGCCAGCTTAGTTTGGCAGATACGCGGTCTCCAGTCTTCGCTCAAATCCTATTACATGTGATGCAGTCACAATGAATGTAAATATTACGCAAATTCAAAAACGGAACTATCTTTCGAGACTAGACTTCCTACTCTACTCTAAATAATCATTTCGCACGTTTATCGAGTTCAAAGAAATTGCGCAGAAAAACAAACGATTGTGGGACGTATGGTTCTGCCTGGGCCCACTCTTAAACAGTCTATCGTATACGATGCTGCATATTAAGAGCGGTTAGGCCCTCCGCTTGCTTATCTCGACTGTGGCTCAGAACATCTCAAGATTATGTGACGTAAAATCTTAAAACAACACTCTTTTGGTTTTCGTTTATTGTATTCATTTGCCTTTATTCGATATTTGGCGTTACAAAGGATTTTTTTAAGGTGCCACTTCCTGAGAGTCAAGTCTCGCGTAACAGTTTACTTGAATCGTTAGAAACTAAATGTTAATGAACAACTATTTTTTAACTTTCTCCAAAATTTGTTCCGCAGCAATTGATGAAAATCACTAGATTTGATTAGAGCATTTCCATTTAATTTTCCAGATAGGAAATGTTATGTTTAAAGAATTTTAATCAGGGAAACTCATCAATCGGTTCAATAAATCACAATTTTTTTTTCAATTTGCCAATACCACTATTGCTATTGGCAATGTTAGAAAGAAATTATAATCTACATATGTACATGCGATAAGATATTCAATTGAAAATACCTAGATACAAATTTTGAGTAGATGTCGCGAAGCTTACTATTGTGCTTATAGATTTTAATCGATGCTTTCTAGAGCTTATTGGCTACAATTTTCTTTCATGATACTCTAGGTGATCTATTTAATCAAGATATATTAAAGACGAAATCTATAGATACATTTTTTTAAAAATTATTTAGTATCATTTGCATGATATTTCGTTTAGCGTTATAGGTGATCTATTTAATCAAGACAAATGACAGATGAAATCTATAGATGAATTTTTTTTTTAATTATATAGTATCTTTTGCATGATATTTAGTTTAGAGTTTATACGTTTGAGTTTTTTTTACACTATTTTTAGATGTGAAATATTTTTCAATCCATCAAACCAAACAGGGAGGCACCGATCTAGTCTAACTTTCACCCGAAAAATGCATGTATCTTTATTGACGCCAACTGTACTATAAATTGAATTTTATACACATATCTATTGATCTTCAACTAAAATGACTAAGTTCGGGCTTTTTTATTTGTTGGGGTTTTGAAACACGTTATTGGTGAAACCATACTGGAAGACTACTAGAGTTAACTTGCATTTCGGCATAAAGCCAGTAAAGCTTCCAATCTCGATACTCGTGTCAAATTTGTCTTGTAAGTCTATCTGGTATATTTTAAAGTGTTGAGTGTGTTTCTCAAGAGATTTTCCTGTTGTTGTTTTCCTACAATCTTGCGTTGTTGTCTGTCATCCATTGCACACACTCGAATATCGGAATGGCAAATGAATAGTCGCTATAGTGTTAAAAGTGTTACTGCATCAGCTGGAGGGGTTTGTTAGTTGTTGGTGTTTTTTTTTTGTGTATGGAGAACCAGAGCTAAGCGCAAACGTGGGATTTTTGCCATCGTTTCAAGTCGCGAGACAATCTCTTTGGGTCAGAATGCACATGGACGACCATTGTCCGTCTAAAAAATTGTGTACTTAAGTACCTAAACCCTCAATTGAGTTGAGTTCGGAATGCGTTTTGTGTAGTTAATTATATATGTTTCGTGTTACAAAATTGTACAGTGTTTAATTTATTCGAATGTTCTTGTGTCATTGTGGAAGTTATCGTATCAAACAAAAAAAATGTTGTAAGGATTCGTCGTGTGTCGCGGTGAGTCAGATAAAGTACAAAGGAATGCAACGAATGTAAGTAAAGAATGTATCTATGATCAATTATTTCGAATTTTTGTTGGTACAAATATTATAGAAAACTTCACCCGACAAAATCTATTCATGCCGCTTTAACGCTACTCAAACATGCTAGTGTCCGGAAAAAAACAGCTGATTCTGTTTTCCGTAGGTTAACAGAATTTAGTACGCGTGTTCCAAATATTCGTGTAACATGTCTTTGCTTCCCTGTCAAGTATCTATCTTTTCCATGTCGAATATATGTACATATATATAGTTTGTGCATTGGATTGCACAGTATACTTCCTCTTCCCGTTCGGAATGGAAAATTTTGTTTACATTTGTGTTGAACAT
>OZ012664.1:902223-968312 GCA_963942545.1 Oxycera nigricornis
CGGAATGATTCGAGTGTTGGGAAAGCGTGCAGTGAAAGATTGGATAGAAGTTCGTTTTAAAATTCAAGCGAAAATAAAGAAAACTACCGCTCCATATATTTATAAAGTACCCAAAAAGCTGTAAAGTAACCAAAAAAGCTTAAAAATTAACTTATAAAACATACAAAATATTCTCGTTTCTCAATTTTCCATGTCTGCTTTTTATGCTCTCCAAAACATTAAAATATTATATATATATATATATATATATATATATGTGTGTGTATGTATGTATATTTATATATATATATATATATATATATATATATATGTTTGTGAGTGGGTATGTAAAAAATTAAATCAATCATCGTCTTCTTTTGTTATTTAACTTTTTATCAAAATAAAATATTTTTCAATCTACTGACAGTTTCGGTGTGTGATGACTGGAAAAAAAATTGATTTTAAAATTTTATGCTGCCATTTTGCAATCAATAAATGCTTCAAGTGAATCTATTAGACAAAACTAATGCAAAAAAACATGTAGATGTCATTATCATCTCCACACGAAAAAAAACATCCACAGACCAGAATTTAGATGTATTTTTACGTAATTTTTGCTACGTCATAAACTATACAATTTCGTATTATTTCATTGCTCAAATTAGCATTGCATCTTAAATCTAACTAACCTTGAAGCTATGAAATTTCGTATTATATTACCATCTGTTTTCTTGCTCGGATAGATTATGTATTTTGAACCAAACAAAAAAAATGAGTGTAAACCTCTTAGAAAAACGTGAATAATATATTTTTAATGTACCGGATTGTAAAATAATGTTAAATTGTTGTATTTTTTTTTGTACAGTCCTATGCTGTTTTTTTATGATAAATTCGGCTGTGAGAATGTCACAAAGCCTCTTGTGAACAATGAATCTTTTTCGTCACATTTTCTATAGTCAGTTTAATTGATTATCATTCATTTTATAAGTAACCACTAACTATCGTTCTTTTTTTAAGGTCGCTAACACTTTGCCAGCTTGTTTCTGCAATTTGCATAAAAATTCACAACAAAATAAATATTGAAAATAATAAAATTAGAATTGAATATCTTTCAACAAAAAAAGCGGTAGAAACTTGTCATCATTTCTCAGAATAATTTAAAGTCGAAAAAACAATGACTAAAAGTCAGTATAATGTCTTCTTCATTTGAAATAAGATCTACCATATATGCATATTATTGTATAGGTATAGTGGATGTAAATACTATGAATTCCATCAAAAAAGAATATCCGTGATGTTATAAATATTTTAAAATTTATTGAAATGTACACTAACAAAAATAAATCGCAATAATATTTGAAAAAGATACATTTATATTCATCAGCTTCGTAGCTATTCGTGGTAGTTTTTGAAGTAGAATTTGATTCAGTGCAGCGCTGAAATGAAAATATCCAAGGCATAAATCTGAAGTGAACTTATATCTATGCCATTTACTGTATGCTAACGAAATTATCTTGATATCTGGATTCTCTTCAAGTTGATGCCCAAAAGCGATAAATTTTTCCACTTACCATACACAGTCGTCGTTGGAATTTTGACCTTCATTTCGTTTTCATCTTACCAGTACTGTGAATGTGCTCATTTTCATTGTGCACTTGATGTCTTGCATAATACGGCTTACCAATTTATGTATGTTGTACTTTGCACAATGCACATTAACCTTTTGACAATGTATTCTGTATAGGGTGTACTGTGCTAAACAGAATACAACAGATCAGATTTCACAAGAGTAAAAATAGAGGTGTGCCTATTGTATCTTTTATCTATGCTGGCGAAGCGTCTTTAAATTTTTTATTCAAGGAATACAATTGTCAGTTTTAATTACATGAAAAATTATACCTTAGCGTGACTAAAATCACATCCAAATCATTTCAAAAAAATTATAAAAAAAAATAAACAAATTAAAAAACTGAAACTAAAAAATACCTTCTGCAACCTTGACCATTAATTTACATATTCGCATCACGACAAAACGCTTTTAATGCTCATTCTTCTGGAAAATTAATCGTTTCGCGAAAAATCATGGCTGAATGTCACTTGCATTGAATAATAACTAAATAAATAGTAATGGTTTTTTATGCTTTACGAACAATATAATGAGTTCAATGTACATACCGTGGCATCAGCAGAAAATGGAATATACTTTCTGTAAAATATTTATTTTTTAATATCAGTTCGAGTTCAGTCGCTTTGTCATTTTTTAATGTGTTTACTGATAAGATCGACAGATTAACATTTATATGTATATATAATAATTTCATTTTTAAATTCAAGTCGACCATAAAACACCAGCTAGTATTTTTACATCATCCGGACAGATATCTTGTTCGAGATAAAATTATAAAATGATAAAAATGTCGTATGAAGTTTTCTAGTAACTTTACAAAAAAAAAAAAACAGCAATAAATTATAATAAAATTTTTTAACAACGCTTTGCAATAATTCAAAATTATTTAACGTGTTTTTTTCTAGAGTGCTGTGATAAAAAGAAAATTAACAATAAAAAAATATAAAAGTATTCAAAAAAATGTATATGAGATTATTCATTGTGATCGATCAATGTTAAGGATGTGGATATTTTTTTGAGAAGAATTTCTTCAAAGATTTTCACAAAATGGAGCAACAACAAGAACAAGAAGAACAACAACAGCAGCAAGAACAACAAAATAAAGATGACAATGATGTTTTACTTAATACGTTTCTTATAAGCAATAAAAAGTATCGAGTTCTTCTACTTCAAGACAACTTAACGTGGGAGAAAGAAAACTCTCAAAATGGTTAGGGGTGATTTTTTTATGTATCTATGTTTGTTTTTTGGAATAGATTTTTATGTTTATTGATTTTTCCAAGAATTAAATGTTGAATTAAAATGTGTTTCGTTCCAATCTATTCTGGAGAATATTTTTCAAAAAATTAGGAAATTTATATATATATAAATATATATATAATATATATATATATATATATATATATATATATATATATATATATATATATATATATTAAATGATTTTTTTAAACAAAATTTACTTAATTTTCTCGTTTTTAATTACAAATTCTTTCAAGAGAAATTCAATACAATGGTTTTTTGAAATTGAATTAAAAAAGAAAGAAAAAAACGAAAAATATCTTTTAATAAAAGCACACCACGCGACACAATGCCTTAATAAACATTCATATACAATTTCCAGAAAAAACGACAGTGCCTTTAATCGATATTTTGGCTGTTCGACTTGGCGGTGGTAATAGAAATAATAATGGCAATATAGGTGGTAGTAGGATAAGTGTTAGCCCTTCTGTATCTTCGGTGCCGGCAACTGTAGTGCCATCAACGGCATCTATGCCGGATTCAACTAAAAACTATTTATATATTTATTATGCCAAAAGGGAGAGTAATTTTCATCGGGATCATAATAAATGGCGAAAGTCAACGATTAAGTTGTGCAACACTGATTTTCGGATCATCCAAAAATGGTATGAATGTCTGCATCATTGGTTGGCACAACAAATGCGTCCAAGAAATATATTGATGTTCGTTAATCCTTACGGCGGAAGGAAGCAAGCTCTTAAAGTCTATGAAAAATATTCGAAACCGCTGTTTCAACTGGCAGGGGTTGAAGTCAGCTGCCTTATATCGCAACGTAGCAATCAGATACATGATATCCTGCTGAATAATCAAGCGTTGGATCAGTATGATGCTATTTGTTGTGTGGGTGGTGATGGCACGTTTGCAGAAGTCTTCAATGGGCTTATGAAGAGGACACTTCGCGACCTCAATTTGGATCCGCAACGTCCTAAATACTTGCCAAAATTGCGGATACCGATCGGTGTCATACCAGCCGGTAGTACGGATACCGTAGCTTACTGCTTGCATGGAACGACTGATGTTAAAACAGCTGTTATTCATATTATTCTTGGTCAAACTGGTGGCCTTGATCTTTCCAGCGTCTGCAATCATGATGGTTTTGTGCGACTCTACGCCAGTCTTGTATGCTACGGATATTTAGGAGACATTGCGTTTGATAGTGAGCAGTATCGTTGGATGGGACCCAGACGTTACGATTATTGTGGTAAATATTAAAGATTTAGCTGTTTTCAAGTATATTTGGTTTCGAACGGATTCAAAAATCGTCTTGATATTCAAACAGGGCTCAAAAAATTTATTGCCAACCATGGTTACGAAATCGAACTAAGTTATGTTGACTCTGAACCAGTATCGTCTACTGGTGATTCCAATGAAAAATCCTTTCTAGCATGCAATAATGGTTGCCCGCGATGTTCGCGATTGGTCAACACCGCAGAAAAGAGTCATATTATGGACTACTCTAAACTGCCAACAATATACGACGATAATACACTACCAAATGTTACAAAACAATTGGAAATCGAGGAAGAATCAGTCAATTGGAAAACAATTCGTGGAAAATATTTTATGGTTGCTGGAGCCAATATATCCTGTTCATCGATCCGTTCACCTAATGGACTGGCACCGTTTTGCCATTTAGGCGATGGTCATCTAGATATAATTGTGGTTCGTCATACGAATCTTTTCAATTTACTACGATTGTTGCTGCGATTGAGACGTGAACATCCAAAAATTGTAAATATATATTTTTTTATAGTATTGTTGATAAAATTGCTAGAAAAAAATTATGAAAATATCCTCGAAATTTTCATTTAAAAATATTAAACGTAGCGTTCCATCTCACTTTTAATACTTGGCTGTCTTTGGACGGTCATCACAGATTCGTCAACTTAAAAACACCACCAATATCGCTCCTTTCTCAAACCTTTCCCAATCAGAAAATATCGTATCGAAATTGTGAAATCAAAAAACAATATTCTTAGGAGATGCTTCCATTTGTTGACGTCTATCGAACAAATAAGTTTATGGTAAAATCGCCAAAACCATCAAATGGTGCGACATCGTCTTCAGATCTTGCCAATATGAGTGGTTCGTGTCAGCCAATAACTAGCACAAAAAAATCGTCTGAAAAACGGACAAGTCAATGGAACTGTGATGGAGAGATTGTTTTCGAAACCGACGTTATAATCAGGTAAGTTGAAAAAATGTCCCAACAATTTTGACTCCAGC
Organism: Oxycera nigricornis; assembly: GCA_963942545.1. Classification (NCBI taxonomy): domain Eukaryota; kingdom Metazoa; phylum Arthropoda; class Insecta; order Diptera; family Stratiomyidae; genus Oxycera; species Oxycera nigricornis. Next base: position 907,358 of record OZ012664.1, read on the forward strand.
TAGACTACAGGTCTACCAATTTTGATTTTCGACCATAAAATTAGATAAAAAAATTGTAAAATTTGTTTTAACTTCCAAATTAATTTAAAAAATGGCTTTTAAACTATTTGTATTCATTGCACGTTAGGTTTTTCAATTCGAAATTTAAATGTCTGTAAAACATAAATCGAAACATCAGCTGGCTTTGAATTTAATATATATTTATTTATATATTTATGTACTTAACGCAATTGTTGTTGTTTTTCCTTCCTTTCAAACATAAAGCTCACATCGTCAACTAGTTGATGTTTTTATGCGAGGCTCATTTCCACGACCCGAAAGAAGTAAAACATCCTGTTGTGGATTGTGTGGTAGCTGAAAACAGAACAAAGCTCTAATTCAAAACAAAATAGTATGTCCTTATTGGAAAATTTGCTCAAAACAATTTTTCATGCGACTTTTTTATGGAATTTTTCGGTTGTCGATTTGTTGTGTTTCGTTTTTTTTGGTGGAGATTAAGCTGGATTTTTTTACTTTTAACAGTGTACAAAACAATAAAATGTGATGAATACATTCCTGAATTGTTTTTTAAAACAAAATGTTTTATCGAAATTGTAAAAAATAAAAGATATTTTGTAAAATGCTTTTTTTGGGTAAATGATGAAATAAAAAATTACTACATAATTGGTTTGATTTATTGAAAGGGTAATGAATAATCGTTTACTATTTTTAAACTTAGTTTTAGATGAATGCGCAAGTCAAGCTACCTTAGATATACACAATGGCGTCTTAGTCCTCAGACTTTTATTGCATAGAATTCTATCCAATTGTTAACCAAGAATCGATCAAATTTTATGCGAATCCGTGCATATTTTTTAAAAAATCAAATGAGTATTAAGTCATAATGCAACTGAAGGAGGAAACTGTTGAGCAAACTGATGGACTGGGACAGCTAAAGGCAATGTGTTCACGAGACAACGATTTTATTTGAGCTGGAGTGCCATTGGTGATGATTATGTCATGGAAGAAATGTTTTTCAAATCTATTTTCCTTGTTTTATTATTATCAAATATTTTTTGTAACTAGAAAAAAGATGTCTTATTGTGTTAACATATTTGAGCTGAGGAAAAACATTTTCTGGGTTTTAAAAAAAATTTCGAGCACTAGAAAAATCATTTCTTAGCCAAAATAAAATTATCGAGGCTATGGAATATGATCAGCTGTTTTGCAAGCTTTTGAATCTATGCTGGGTTCTTGTCCAAACTAATAATATAAATTTCGAGAAGGTGTTGTGCCATCTGTACACAAAAACAATTATTACTAGGCAAGTTCACAGTTACAACAAAAAAGATACTTGACGAAATTTCACAAAAGCTTCAGATTGAAGCTTCCATTTTCAGTATCATCCTAAACCGAAAGATGTCGCTTTTTATTTAAAATTCGGTTGACTCCCTTTATCGTCATAAAACGTTTGCACATTTTTAAAAGAATATATCATCAACCGTAAATTCTAGTCGAGCATTTTTAAGATTAATTTGTAGTTCGTTCCATCGTTCCAAAGAGAGGGATGAAGTGGAGCAGGAACTATCCTTCTCTGAAACTAGAGAATTAATAAAGTAAACTAGTCCTTGAGGGTTTTCTTCATATTTGTCTCCTTGAATGCTCTTAAAACGCTTAGAAAACTATGATGCAAAGAACACCTGTTGACTGTGAGTACCCACACTTTAGTAGCTCATGCGCTTCTCTTTGTACGTTCATCGATTTGTCGATTCATATATAAAAAGATCTCACCTTTCTATTTCGCAATGAATTCAGTATCGTAGACATTTTGTGTATTGAATGATTTTTATTATAATAATATATAATAATAAGTACTTATTAAATATATATGTATATATTCATATATACCTTTTATTTATATACTCTATAATTTTTTTTTGTTTTCAAAGTTTTTTGCCTTTCTTTTACATTGTATTCGTACAATTAGTTGATCGCATGTATGTATAATATAGTTGAAGTGAACATAGAATTTAGTTTATGATGTATCCGCTTTTCCTTATCATGCATCTAGTTTTTCTTACGATTTCTTTTACTTCAATGTGTTTTAGTCATCTTTTCACATTCAAAATTTCTAAATAGTTTATCATTTTTTATAGCTATTATTTGGTTGCCCTTTCTTTTTCTCCGACTCGAATTCTTTTTAAAAACAAAATATATATACCCAAACAAATGTACATGCAATCAAATTCACTCAAAATGCTTTTTTTTTTTGGATAATATTCGAACCTCCTATTTTTGTGATCCTGTCTCTTCGCTTTGAGAGCGAAAAAAACGTATAAATTCGAATGTTCGCTCATAAATTTGAACAAAATCTTTTTCAGCCATTAGAACATTTTGGCAGTTGTTCACATTTTAAAAGTATGCTTAAAAAATTCGCAATTAATTGCATGACATGTAAGTTTCAACAGAAAAAAAGAAGGGACATTGCGCATATAACTATTTCTAAGTCGGTTTCGGTAGCCTAATTTTTTGAAATTTTTCCAACATTATTTCCACAAAAGCTTTCATAAAATTCAAGACATAAATGTATGTGTTTTTGTGTTTTGTGTGCGGTGAATTGTTTATCCAATTTTATTTATAGTTGTATAATTTTCATTTTGGTTTGGTCTCTTTCTCTCTTTTTGAAAATTTTCAATTGGTTATACACTCACATGCATTAGTTTTCATTCACACATTTTTGGAATCTCAATTTATCATGCATTCCGAATTTCTTGGTATTTTTCTTTTGTTACATTTTTATCGGTGTTTATAGTCTCATGTGATTGGAGGAAAATAATTTATTTCCGAAATATACACTTTATGTCTATACATATATAATATTGTTTTAGCATTCATTTTATAATTAATTTTTTTTACTTATTTAGTTTTTCTTTTTAATTTCTTTTTTTTGATTTGCAAACTTCGAGGATAAAAGAAAATCTCATACCAACATTCATGACACATTCATACTTCGTTCTCTTTCGATTTACACATAGATAGTCTAAGATATGTTTAAAAAAAATTCGAACTAAATCAATTCTCTTGTAAGAGTTTCGGTAGGATTTGAATTTTGATGGAAATCTAGTAATTTTAATTTTGGTTTCTTTGTGATTTCGAAACGTAAAATCAATTTTTTTTAACAATTTGTATGCTGAAACATATATTTACAACTGAAAAAATATTTTAAATGTCAAACAGCAGTGTTCTTATTCTGAATATGAAGAAAAAACGCATTTAAAAGTACTATTTTCAATTAATTAAATTTGCCTATGTCAAATAAACTTGTATCATTGATTTCTATGTGTAAAATTTAAGTGTAGCTACACATATAAACAACAATTGAGAAAAATTTAATATAAAAATAAACAATTTAAATTACATATATTACTTGAAAAATTTCAAATCAAATGCTTAGCGTATGTAACAGTGAAATGGACGATTTAAATAAAATTAAATACTAATTAACAAAAATATTACACTTGGAAGATTATCATCATCTTCCGTTAAAATATTAAAAACAATAATAAACATTTAGAATGGATTGTGAATTAATTATTAACTTCTCTTAGGTTTTCGATGTGTTTTTTTTCTTTATTTTCGTTTTTCCATTCTTATTGTAATCAACTGTGATGTATGGTAATAAACAAAATAATACACATTTATTGTAATGTATTCAAAAATTGCTTAGAAACTGTGCAAAATTGCGAAAGAAGAATTAATCTTAATAACACTCTTTTGATGATGTTTGAAAGAATTTGAAATAAATTTTATGAAATCTATGCAAATTATCTGATACTTTTACAATTTCTTTGAATCTGTAAAAACTTGCATAAAGCAGTTTTTAAAATTTGACAGAAATCGTTTAGTTGATTAATTGAAATGCAATTTTCTATTTCCATACTTGAAAAATCATTTAAAAATGAATGGCTTCAATAAATTAAATAAAGAACAATATATATATATATATATATATATATATATATATGTATGTTTGTATGTATATATGATCGGGAAGTTAATTTAAATTAAATAAATATGTAGTATTTGTGTTTGAATCTCTAAATTGAAAATCAAATTGAATAATTTACTAAAAATTAATATTATTTCTTACTAAAATTACCATCATTGATGATGATGCAAAAAAAGTTTCTAGCACATATATGTGATCATATTTTCAATAAATTCAATTGGATATTGTCTTGTGTATTTGAAGGGTTTGAAAGATGTATAGTATGTATATGTATTTGATCATTTCTATGTGAAAGTGTTATTCAAGCGAAAGTTTTTTGTGTGTGTCTGTATTTCATGGTTTCATATTGAAATATTTTTCATGAACAGAATTTTTTTTGGCTGCTATTTTTTCCCTTAATCTTGTCCCGACTTCTTTAACTTTGAATGTATTTATTTGTTTTTTCTTAATTATAGTTATAAACAATACCGTACTTCGGTATTCATGTTATATTTGTTGTTGTTCATGCTCAATCCATCGAATAGGGTTTTTCCACAAACGTTTTTTCTCTCGTAGGGATGAAAGAGGGTTTGAATGATTGGAGGCTTAAGGATTTCAGGATAGGATTTATTAGAGGCGGAAATATTATTTTGTTCTTATAATTTTTGTTTCGTATTGGTTTTTTTACTTCACTACAGTTTTATAATTATTATAAAATATATAACTGTAGCAAATAGTGATAACATTAAGAAATAAATAATGATAATTGTATTGATTTGTATATATTTAAGAAAAACTAATTGAAAACTATGATTTTTGTTCTGTTATCAAAACATTTTGTAGAATATTTTCCCACGAAATTTTTTATTTATTTATTTTAAGTATGTCAGTTTAATTTTTTTTTACAAAAAAATGTCTATGACAATGACAAAACAATACCAAAATAAACACATAATATTTGTTAGAACAAATCGACAAATTTGCAAGTATGCTGCAGTGGTGTTTTATTACTGTGCTGGTTGGTAACTTGATTAGCACCACCACATTCAATTTTTTTTAATGCTTCAGGTGTTGTTGTCTATTTTTTGCATTATAGGTTTTTGGCGAGAGTTTTTTCTTCTTCTTCATATGAACGGTTTACATCTTATGATAATTTCCATATGTTCATTTCATGTTTTTCCTAGTTTTTCTTCGAAAATCTGTCCAGCTTGGGTTTTGGTTTTTCATACATATTATATTTTTTTATTCTTCACGTAATTAAGTACTCTTGACTTTTGAGTGTGTGTCTGTATGTTGTTGAATTGTTTTTTTTCGGGAACTTTATTTATTGATTTTCTTTTTCACTTGTTGACGTGTATTTAATTTATAAAGATTAGGTTATTATCAATATTGTAATGATTATATTTTAAGAAATAAATCTACTGGATTATTGAGTAATTTTTTCGGTTGTTTGTTGTTGTTGTTTAAGTAGTTTTGCTATTACTAAAACATGATTTACATTTAAGCTATTGATTTGAAGATGAATTATTATGAATATGTTTTTTGGGCTAGTCTAGATACTTGTGTAGCATATGTTTTATATATATATATATATATATATATATATATATATATATATATATATGCAGTTGTTGTTTTTATAGATATATCTATCGCTAAGTGTTTAAGTGAATATTTTTTTTTAGAATAATTTGCATTATGCATTCATAAATTCGGAGATTTAAAATAGGATTCCTTTTTTTTGAATTGAATAAAAAATTGGTTTCAGCAATCGATTCGCATTTTTTAAATACGTTCCTTCAAATTGTGATAAAATCAATCATCACAATTTGATTTCGGTAGAATTTACGATGAAATATAAATTCCGATAAATGTTAGATTTCAATAAAGAATAAATGAAATTAAATAAAAACGAAATAAAATCTTTTTAGCAGTTATTTCGATGAAATGATGAATGAATGAATGAGTTTTTGTCTGATGAATTGTAACGTTGCTTCTAAAACAACATTGAAAGCATATTGTGTAGCTTAAACTCGAACAAAATCAATGGAATGAAGGAAGCTCATGATATATGTTGTTTGCTGTTGCTAAATTTTATAGTTTAGAACTGGCTGCTATAAATATTTTAATGATTAGCTTATTTTGAATTTATGTTAGGTCTACTGAAATTTCAACTACGACAATGTATGTGTACAATCAATGCTAAAATTACCATATTTTATTCACTAGATTTTATAACTTTTTAGTTTCATTTTTTTATGTTAATGTATATATGTTTAATGAAACATTCCTTCCTTTTTTTCTTTGGAGCGATTTGAATTGCATCGCATCTCGGCTCGCCATCATCTATTGATTGAGACAGATACCCTTCAAGGATTTATTATTTCTTATTTTGGATCGAAATTCCATCTCTCAATTGACAGCGGCCATCACCTAGCCAGTAGGACTATCTGAGCTTTAGATACATTAATGATTTTTCACTTGTATCTTTTTCATGATGGTTTGTAGCTTTTTGATGATCGATCATATTGCTTTTTGGGAATCGATCAGAAGATCCGATGTGTGTTGAATGTCACACGACTATCTTCTTGGAGTGTATTTCTGTGTGAAAAATTGATAATTTGAAAAAAAATTGTCGTAACTAAATATTTGTTATGTAGATGTATAGTTGTGTGGACTATACGTTTGGGCTATTGATATTTCTCTTCGGTTTGTATTTGTTGTATGTGCTTTATTGTTTTTTTCCATTAGTATTTTATTCAATTGAAAAATGAAAAGACTCTCTTCACTAGCACTGTGTCTAGACTGTTCGCTCAATTTGTCTTGGCTGTAAATTTTTTAATTTTTCTCGGTAATTTTTCACGTTGCAGCTTAGATATTTTGAATTTCCACCTGTTTACAGCTCTTGCCCTTTTTTCAGGGTGGTCAAGGCTCAATTTGGGCGCATTGGTGATGATGATCTTCCACCATAGATCCTTTTTCATGCATTTGTCTAAGCTGATGATGTTCAAATTAGCATTTTTACGATGCGATTTGATTTCTGGTATTTTAATATCTGTATGAATTGGCTTATGTGTTAAATATTTAAATGCTATATTCAATGTGTGTTTATATGTGTTTGGCGATGGTGTTAATATGCATTTGGGTTTGTTTTATGCATAATTCGGGCTATTGCATATGTTATTGTTATGTGAGTTTTGCATACTCGCAAGTGGTGTTAATTGAATGTTGTGTGTTTTTATGTGTTTGTTTCCATTAAGAACTATTGAGGTGTTATTTAATGTATGCAATCAATGATATTTTCACTAATTCTATTAGTAAAAAATATCAATTGATGTGTATTTTGTTGTGCTTTCGACGGGCTTTCATTTATTACAGTATGTTTTCAACGTACGTTCGTTCGTTTCAATGTCATGTGTATCTTTTCTGTTTTTCTTTCTTTCTGGAAATTTAAATGATTTATAAAACAAGCAGCAGTAAATCGCGTTTTATATTTAACCAGACGCATTTCATCTTTTTTTAGATCTGTGCTTTTTCGTTTTCTTATTGTTCCACTTTAATTTATTATATTATTTATTAGATATTATTGCTATTATATCATGCTTTGTTTGTTTCTTTTGGTTGAGTTATAATAATTTTTTTTAGTATTAAATCCAATTTGTTGTGCTTTCAAGTTTGTTTCATTATTCGGGCTATTGTAAATAAACTTGTATTTTTGGTTGTTTGTTTTAATTTAATTTTTATCAATGATGTGCTACTGTGATGATTCTCATCTGTGTCGTCGGACAACAGAGAGAATTCTTACTGGACCGTTATTGAATTATTTGGGCTGGGCTATTGATTCATATCGATTAACACGATATGATGTTTCATGGATCAAGTGAAAGAAGTGTAGAGTTGTCACCTCATCTTTTTAATCCTAGGACAGGTTTTTTTTTGTTCCATTCATTGATTCCATGTTTATATATGTTTGTATGTTACTGCTTCAAAGATATATTCTGTGTTTGATTGGTCAATCACGGGGGGAAACTATTGATTTTGAAATCTTTTGCATAATGATATATGATTTTTATTTACAAGTTGGCTATTTATATAATATTATATATGTGTATAGTGTTAAGATTTATTTTGCTTTCTTATATATTCCTTTTTTACTGTACAGGATTGAATGATTAAAACACACGTCAATGTTTTTTTATATGAAGTATAATTGATTTCAGATTGGTTGTTGCTTCGCGTTGTATTGAATTTTGCAGTACTCATAAGGTTACCATATTTTAAACGATTAAAATATTACATGACGACGAAAATGCCAGCCTTTCTTTTGATGTTGAAATTGTTTCGGAAAAAAATTGTGAAAAATAAATTTCGGGAATTTTTTTAGAAAGGTTCCATCAATATTGGTAAATTGTTTTCGAATTTTAGAGACTGATATCCTTCAATCATACTACAAAACTAACACAATTCACGTGCCAGTCTGCGAATCTTGAAAGATCAAAAAATTGCGTTGTAATCCTCAGAAGACACACGATTTTTTGCTTCTAAAATTGCAGACATTTTTTTTATCCATTCCCAATGTCATTTCGGAAAGCATTATAAATAGTTTTAGTGTTCAATCTATTTGCTTTGATTCGGTCTGATTAATTAGTGAAAGATGTTGTTGTATTTTAATTATTTCTATTGTTATTAATTTGTAATTATTTTATATAATTTTTTTTTGGTATAGAATATGTGATGGGGAGCCATTTCGGTCAGCAACTTTCGGACTTTGTTTCAAAACAGTTTTGTTTTTACTGACGAAGTCCGGTATATTTGCTTTACAAATTGGTTTGGTGTTTTAAGGAGTTTTAGGGGATCTATTGAAAATTAAGTGAAACATTTTCAAACTGTTCGATTTATCATATTGTTGTATATTGATTTCAAATTTGCTTTATGCTATTATTATTTTTTGAATAAAATTTCATTTTTGCAATGAAATCTTATCAAGAAACAAAATCCATTGAAATTATATATGTTTTTGTTATATTAAAACAAACTGAAGATGTTAAATATTTAAATTTTGTCGTCGTCGAATTCTGGTATGTTTTTTTTTGGTTTAGTTCATGTTGAAAGCGTTTGACGGATGTTGAAGTGTTGGGCAGACGTTTTCAAACGCTGAATTTGTTCAAAAATAATTTTTATTTTAAATTGCGCCGCGATATCAATTTGAATTTTGGTCTTTTTGATTTTATTTTTCATAGAGTTTTTTGGATAGGCTATATTTTCGGCAGAATATATATATATATATATATATATATATATATATATATAGTCCCAACACCTCTCGTCTACAGCTCTCCGTACTGAATATTCTTTGTACGAAATTTTTGTCCGCCTTGCCGAAATATTTGAGTGTGCTTCATATCGAAATGTTTTGTTTTTTTGCTCCCAAAAAATTTTCAAAACTTTTTGAATTTGCCTATTTGAATATGTAACAACCGCTATCCAAAAGGTATCGAAAGCTAGCATTCCCTGATTTTAATAACGGGCGCATTACTCAACGATCAATTGACAAATCGATATTTTTAACAAACACTCGTCGATAAACATGCATTTTGCTTTTTCACAAATCCATGTGAATATTTGATAAATTCTTTCAGTCATGAAAAATTTGTTTCGATTTGTTTCTTCCAGTTTTTCGTCTTTATTTGAATTGGAAACGTAATATTTCCTAAATTAAAAAAAGAAATATATATTCTTTTGCATGCTTTATATTCAATAGATGAAACTAAAACTCTGACAAAAAACATGAATTTTAAAATATAAAAAAAATAGTAAATATTTATTTAATAATATGTCTAATATTGTTGCATATTTTTGCATTATATATATTTTTGATATTTTTGTTTGTTTGTTTGTTTTATGCCTGAGGAGGTGAGGAGAAAATTTTATGTTTCTTTTTTCCGGGGTGGAGGGAGAAGGTGAAAGGACAATTCGATTAGGGTTTGCTCGGGAACAAATGGGACTATGTGTCTGTTTAATGAGATTTTCACATATATCTCATTCCCTTTGAAATTTCTGAAAGTTCTACGATTTCCGTTTTTCATCTAGCATTTACAATGAGAATCGTATTTAACCACAATCAAGCCATTCGTTCGCATACAAACACCATCACACATTCAAATATTATTTAAGTTGCTATAAATTACATATATTTAATGTAATTAAGAGAATCAATTAATTAAACTCTTAATTTTCCGCACACACAAGGCTTATCATTGCACAAGCAAACATTTTGTTAACATATAATTTCCTTTTTTTTAATTTAATTTTTGTTTTTTTTAGAAATAAATGAATATTTTACTCACAAGCGACGGTGTCACACATAAGAAAAGAAATTATTGCAAACTATTTATTCTTTCGTCTGTACGATGCTAAAATTCAAAAATTTATGTTTAAAGTTTTAAAGTATTTTTGCACGAATTCGTTCGCCAACAATGATTGAAATAAATTGAGAATTTTTTTTAATTCCTCATGAAATCGAATTGAAAACAAATTTGCTCCATGTTCGTAATTTTTTTCTCTCTCTCGTCCTCATTAAATAGTAACTACAATAGTTTTTTTTTGTTATTGGCTTTATCACATTCCCATACATGAGATTTTTTTTATTTAGTTCTTAGAATATTTTGGAACAACATAAAGTACAAACGTTTATAAATGAAAACTCAATAAACAAGATCAACTGAACAAAACATCAGATATTTCTTGATCATATATCCGAAAAGATTAACCTATTTTTTGTGGGAAACAATATACATAATTTTGTGTTAGTACTGTTTCTGATACGAAATTAAAAAAATTCAAATTTATTCAATTTAACATAGTTGAAGATTCAGACTATTTATTTCATCGGGTGCTTTAATATGTGCGTGAAGATGCGCTCTATTCATGTCTATATAAATTTATCTAGAAGTATTTACGACGAAAATCAAGCTAACTTGTTGAAGTGTTTATAGAATTTATCGATTGATCCAATAGTACTTCCTAATTGTCCTCAAAAAAAAGTTTATGTGGAAAAATGCATTCATCTATTTGTAGTTTAGTTATAATAATCATATTTCTTCATCAGTTTATTTGATATTTAGTAGATACAAATAGAATGTTACAATTTTATACATAATAAAACATAATAATAATAATAATTATAGTGAACCAAATAAAAAATTGCACGATTTTTCAAACATTTGTTTAAAACATTTTGATTTGTTTCAATCGCTGTTTGACCAAAAATATTCCAGGCGAATTTGTTTTAATACCTAAATTTTTGAAAATTTTATGGACGAGCAGATTGTGATCACGTTTTCGTTAGAATCTTTATATCATGCGGTTTCGCCTGAATGCACACGGATTTTTTTATTCAATAGGAAGAGAAATTTGGAAGAAAAATTCCAGAAAAAATTGTTTTCCGGTAAAATTTTTGAAATGTCAATAAATTTAGGACTGTTCAAATTTTGAAGAACTATAGATTCGATTAAACTTTATGATAAAAATATTGAGCTCGCCAAAATTTCTTATTTTGAATATGAAAGGCTGGAATTTTGCTGGATATTTTTTTTTGATCAGCAAATTGCATTAGTTTTAATATTTTGACATTACCAAATTTTTGAAGACGAACGGATCAGCCTTTAATTCAATTTAGCTTCATGATGCAAATACATAACTTGCCAAAACTTCATTTTGGGAATGCTTGAATTGTACTGAAGGAATAACATTTTGGACAAGCAAAGGTTTGAGTTTTCCTTGAAGAGGTCTATTTTTTGGATAACACTGTCACTGTTTGACAAGAGAATCTGTCTTATTTTTAAACACTAAGTGTTTTGCAAAAAAAAAATCCCCTATCATATGCATGTCAAAACTTTGTCGTGTTGTACATATCCGAGTGCATGCAGGCAACCACAAAAAAAAAACAATAATATGACTAGAATTTTTTTAATTATTTCATTTTTCCATTAGCATTCGACCATAAGTGTATGCTTGTTGAATTGTTTGATTATGTTTCGATTCAATCATCGATACGCACATATTTAATTGCCCCGAAATAATTTAAATGAAAATATCAAGAGGAAGAATAATATTAATTCATATTATTTTTTAAATAAAGTCAAATAAAAATTCTAAATACTAAACAAAACATATACATATATACGCATGTTAAAATCATTGCCACTATATTTTTTATTCTCTAGTATCATCCTTATGGATATAAATGGAAATTATATATATATATATATATATATATATATATATATATATATATATATATATATATTTATATCAATTTCTTACCTCATGCTTATCAACATTTCAATCGTTCAAACATTCAGGAATTGATCGTTTTGCTTGCTTCGTAATAAAAATTATTGAGGAGATTTAATCGTCATCATAATGACCACCATCATTATTATTATTTGGGTTTTGGTAAGTAATTTCCTTACATATTGTTTTTCATTTAAAATTGCTATTATTAAACATATACATGTAGACATTATCCTTAATCCTGCCCCACCAATTGTTTGGACTCTTAATTGGCTTTATTTACAAAATATCCTCTTATTTTTAATTTATTATTATTTTTTTCTCGTTATAATTTAGATAGGAAATTGTACATATTTCATATAAGTATACGTGTATTGTTGCATACATATACTCAATTGTTTTTGTTTGTTATTATAGCGAAATGTCCTAATTCTTAGCAACTAGATGATGATAACAAAACAATATCTAGACGCGTTTCAATCAATTATTATCAAATTTCCTTTTAAAATTTCATTTACAATTTTTGTTTGTTTAATTTCTTAGTTTCTCTTGTTTTAAATATAATTGGCGTCTCGTAGTAGTTTTGTTGATTAAATGTATTTTTTGTTTCTTGTTAAATTTGCATTTGAACGACGACCACTCGGACTAAATGAATTTTAGTTCATATGATGTAATTAAACTTTTGATTGGATGTTGTTTTAGTTCACTTGTTTGATACAGTGTCTGCTTGTGCGTATGTTCATTGGACGACAGATGAATGTTTCTCGTTTAAATATTTGTTTTTTTTTTGTTTTAAATTAGTTTTTACGCAGAGCGACAAACGCTCGACATTCACTGTATTGTCGACCAACTACAATATTTTTCTATTCGCACACGACCCTCCAGCATATGTGGTATTTCTTCATTAAAACATATATATGTATATATGGTTTTCCTAATATATGAATCGCGCATTTTTACTAAAAAAAATCTTTTGTTTTTAAAGAGTTTTATTCTAAATGCACCAGATTTCGTCCCGTAGGTTGATTGCACTATTTTGTATTGGATTTCCTGAATGTAAGGGATTAGATAGCGATCCGTTTTGGCATTCAGAAAAAATTGAATTCTCAAGGATTGTGGGCGTTGTGGTGTTGAGATGAGGTTGTCGTTTGACCGCCCCCCGAACCACCACTCGCTGCCGAATTGGAGGATGTCAGGAAGTTAAGAGCACCGCGAGCGTCATTGTGCAGACGCAACGCTTGGCCAATTCGATGCTCCTGCAAACGGATTGCTTCCGACAAATCGGCACTAGCCTGGTGTGACTGGAGTTGCGAGTTGTGTGACTGTGGCGAGTGGAGTTGCTGTTGCGTACTACCCTCGCCGGAAGAGCTGGTCCCAAGTGATATTGCACCACTTCCGGGATGATTGGTCCCGCTGCCATTTCCTGAAGGGACATTTTGGCTACCACCAAAGGAACCATTGTGCAAGTGATGCCGGAGCGAGTTGTTTGCCAGGCTTGACTCGTTATTGGCACTGCTACCACCATTGTTGGACGCAGCCACTGAAACAGCCAGACGCAAGGCAACTTCTGCTTGCGATCGGAGGATCGCTTCTGCTTGGTGCATCCGCAGAGCAGTTTCAGGCGAGTTTTGTTGATGATGGTGATGGTGCGACTGATGGTGCGCCATAGGGTCCACAACCATTGAGGAACGCATCATGGAATCCGCCATTGAAACTCGCATAGCGTTCATGGCAGCTTGAGCAGCTACAGCCGAAGCGGAGTCATTGCTCAGCGGGGAAGGAGCGTTTGTATTCGATCCATTATTAAGCATACTTTGTTGTGACGTCACATGCCCCATACGCATAGCGGCGGCCAAATTCACCACAGCAGCCTGCACCGCATCAGCCCTACTTGAGTCAACACCAGGCGATCCTAAATTGTTGGGGGTGCTGCCCCCCGTTTGACCAACTATTCCCGCAGCAGCTGCCATCAGGGACATCCGATTCGCTTGCAAATCGTCAACCCCGTATTGCGATGGATGCAGGGATCCACTGTTGTTGCCTGCACGTAGTATGTCATTTAATTTACTATTGCAATTGTTATTATTATTGTTCATCATATTTCCGCCCGGATCCGAACCAGCTGAAGACAAACGTCCATTGCCTGAGGAACTTTCCGAATGCGCCGAGGGTGATGCACACATTGAGTTGGTACCACCATCCCCACCGCCATTGCCACCCATCGATAGTAGACCTGAACTTGAGGCTGATACTGCTACCGCGGCGGCCAAAAGGGTATCACGTTCGCGACGTTCAGCTGCTGCCCGCGACAGGACATATTGAGCGGCAAATTGATGTTTTGGATCCATTCGCATGTGCTCCATGTGCGTGAGAAGTCCTTTAGAAGCAAAGAAAAGAAAATTTTAATTTGAAAAAATCCCGAATGTGAGCATAAAACTTAAATCTAATAACCAAATATGCTCGGAAGAACGTTCAAGGTTAAACTATGTATCCTTCAAAATGCAATCGACTCGTCTAGCCCATTTAAAATGCCAAAGAAACACATGGTTATGATTCATACCTTTGAGGTACCCTCAAAACAGTTCTGCATGGACTATTAACATATTGTTTCGTGAATTCGAAATATCAACAATGGTAACATGTTTTTATCATGATTTTGTTCAAACCACCTTCTCAATGTGTTTTTAAAGTGTAGTCACAGTGAAGTAAATTATTTAGATTCCGAGAATGGCTAAAAATTCATGTGTTCCATGGCAATGTAAATAAGCTAAAAGTGTGCCATTTAATACGGTTCATTCTTATCTACTATAAAAAAATACATAAAAATATTTCGAAATATTCATAACTGACGAATCATACCTAAGCAAAAAATTTCAATTAGTGTAAAAGTGCAAGGACTTAAATAAAATAAAAAATAAAATAACAAATCATAAAATTAGAATCGCGACCGAAACAAATCAGACTTAAATTGAAAATTGTTTTTAAAAATCAATATGCTAACAAAAAAAACATAAAGAAAAAAGGAACTCACCGGCTTCATGTGTGAAAACAGCTTGACATACGGAACAAGGCCACATTCTCAAGCTGGTTGCCAGCTGTGATGTTTCCGGATGGCATGCTAAATGTTTGCGTAGTGATCCTTCGTTTACGTAATGTTTCCCGCAAACCGGGCACGGATGATTAGCCGTTCGTCGTTTCGCTAAGTAGGGGTCAGTTGGTTTTTTAAGCAAACGAGTAACACGTTTTTCGGATAAAATTGATGATGGTTGTTGTAATTGTAGTTTAATTGATTGATTTGATTATCACGAGTTGATTTGATATTTTTTTTTTGATTTTAAAGATTTTAAAAGACGGATTTGTTAGAATGATGGGCAAGGGTGAGTGAGAGAAAGAGAAAAGAGAAAGAAAATTTGATACGGTCAATGCATAAGCCATTAAAATATTTATATTTACATATGTAAAAGACGACATGTTATACAGTTTTGTGCGTGTTTAGTTGTAGAAAAGATTGACACAAACTCAAATTTTAACAACACAAATAAATAAATTTTATTACAGTCAAGCAAATTTCTGACCACGCGCGATACAGAAATCATAGGGTAATATGAAGAAAATTGTTAATTGTAAGATACTAGCTTGTAATTTATTGTTTTTAAAACGAAATTCAGCCTCTACGAAATCGGGCATTTTTTTGGCTCATCTGACACGAAAAGCTTGCAAATCATTATTTAGCGAAGTGAAATCTTTCGACCTCAACTAGAAGTCCAAGAAGACGTTTATCAGCTTTAAATTGAACTCTTTGCCAGTGTGTTCTTCTCAAAAAAATTATTTTTTTTCCAAATTGTACAAAATGAAGCAGGTTCTTTCCCAATCAGACATTATGAAAATTTTATAACAACGAAAAAAATAAAGATCTCACAATGAAAGCAAAGAAAAAGCAGTATAAATAATAAAGTGATCGCAACATGAACCAAAATTTAAGTAAATAAATAAATAATATTAGAGACTATGTAGTACAGCGAGTTTTAATGGAATATTTTTTGAGTGAATGAAATTAATACTTACTGGCAACACCAGACGCGTTCGGATCCTTATGTGTATGTTTCATATGTTCCATAAGGGCTTCAGCACCCAAAAACAATTTATGGCAAATTGGGCAAGTTGATGCATTTGGACCACCAATAAGGGCTGCGTGCTGTTGCAGTACACCAAGATGCAATTGAAGCTCCTATTTGTTTCGTAGATTTTTTTTAATTGTTTAGAATTTCCAATCAAACATTTATATTGTTGTTAATGACACGTTTTTGTTTTATTTTCAGGATTAATTTCGTTGCGTTGGAAACAAAAATGAATAAATAAAACAACAACGCACGTGAGTAGGCTCAAATAACTTTTTAAGTTCATACATGTATAATTTAGTATATTTAATTTGATAATTAAATTATTAGGGGACCAATACTCGATCCAGGCTGATGCGTCATTGATTATGATCTGATTTTCAATATTTTCTAAGGTTTATTATTGACAAGGCTAGGAAAATGTTTTAGTAATTTCAATACTAAATTTAATGCAGTGATTTTTCTATCTTTTCTATTTAAAAGAAAATAATCAATTTTTTGGGAAGTCTTACCTTACCATTTATTGTCGTTGTTGTTTTAATACTAGATCATTGTGTCCCATGTTAAACTGAGACGTTAGACAAAATTCATATGTATTACAAATTATATGAAATTCACTATCATATCGCAAAAGTGACTGGTATTACCAACGCGGCCTAGTTAGATATATTTTTACCCTCTTTTTCGCTGTTGTAGGATCATAGTCGAAGAATCTGTAAAAGATCCTGTTACGCGTATTTTTTTTTTACCCCAGAGTTTTCGGTGGCCACGGCGTGAGGAGTCGATATAACACACTTCGCCCGCAATCAAAGAAACTAAGACAACTTACTCGCTACTATTCAAAACACTGCAGAATTTTTAACATTGCGTCTACCATTTACTTTTGCTGTCGTTACTCTACACTCACACAATTCTTTACTAACCTGTGGCCATCATGCATCGGACAAAAAAGTATACAAGCGACTTCAATCACGTCGTTTTATTAAATTCATAGATTTTTCGGGTTTTTAACATTTTCTTTAACCCAGCTATCAACAGCAAACTCAGAATGTCCTTTAGCCTCGCAAACAGAGATATTTTGGTCGTATCAAGGAGCTGCAAACGATTTTGACCCGAAAAAGCAGCAGAGAGGGGTTTCTTGCTGTTTTTATTGATGAGTACTGCAACTGGGTGACATAGATTTGGATCGTCTGCTATTAATTCTAATCCTTGTCATCTTGTGTTAGCGTTTCACTGTTCCAAATGAACGCCCAGATACTTCTTCAAAAAAAATCCCTTTATGCATTAACCCGCAAGCCAAAAACTTTTTAAACTTCCCTCGTTTATTAATGTAATCGAAAATAATTCGATTTAAATTTTAAAATTGTTTTTATCCTTTGAAATTTTCATTTCAATTTCTTTGAAATAGTTCTTTTCGAAAATTTTCAATTATGTTTCTTCCACTATCATTGAAAATGTCAATGACTTTTCTCATCATTTTCCTTTGAAAGTCAATTTATTTTCTCAAGAAAAACAGATTCACAACTTTCATCCGTCTGTGATGATACAATTCGAGCAATAATTTTTCGCATCGTCCTAAAAGTGCATTAATTTCAGTTTCATTTACTTTGGAGCATAAAATTAAATCATAAATTCATCTCTCATTGCTGTTGCAGTGTATATACACATACATACATATATGAAGTAGTGAATGTCTATCACTATCTTGCATACTCCTTTTTTTATATCTGCTGATGAAACGTCTATTCGTTGTCCAGCACTCCTCCGAGTGTCGACTACATAGAAAACTCTACAACAATCTGAAACCTCTAGATACACTAACTACTACATTTGAAAAAGATTTGTAAAACTTACCCCCATCCTCCAGAAAAAAATTGAGAGAAAAACGCATTAAAATGAATTTCCTTTGGGAAGTCTACAAGTGCATGGACTAAGAACGATGGAAAGTATGGTAAACGATAAGAAAGATACGGAATTATTTTTAAATAAGAATATCTACTTCTGCTTGCTTTAGTGTATATAAAAAAATTCCATTTCATTTCCTAATCGAATTATCTTCTGTTTTTCCTGTTTAACTACTCCAACTGTGCAACAGCGTTTTTTTCTCATCGTCGTCGTTTTCTATAGATAAAAATTTATCACAACTTGAGCGTTTCCAATTAATTTTTCCCTCTTGATGATTTTTAAGCTTTTTCTTGTTCATCTCCTTGACATTTGGTAAAAAGATATTTGGTTATCAAATTAGTTTGTCGTTTTCAAAACGGAAAATTCAATTTGTCGTAATAATTTTCCTTAAGTTGAAATGTACCTAATGCAAATTTTATAGATGACGGAAAGTACAGAACTGTTTCACTAGAAAGTGATTTAAAAACTTTAAGATGTACTTTGGACTGAAAAAAACTACAGATTTCATTGCAACGCAAGAGCATTGTATTTTTTTTTAAATAGAATTCTCATTGTGAATTAGCAAGACTTTGTGGAATATTTGTGCGTTAATAAGTTCCAAATTGATTACATAATATTTCCTTCTGAATTCATCTGATATTTTTCCTGAATGTCTATCATTTTCAAGGATCAATTAAACTGGCTTACACTGCAGTTTACAGATAAAGAATCTGTGGATAACTTCTGGCGCTCAGCTCATAGTTTGCATTACTTTTTAGACAAAAAACGATGCTACAGCTGCTATAACATTGTTAAATAGTTGAAATTGCCATCCCTCTTTCGCATTTTTTATAGAATCACAATGCCTAGCAACATTTTTTTCTCTCTATCGGTCGACTATTTGAAAATCCTTGAATTGAAACTTCCTTGCACATGACTGGAGCAATTAGATACATTTCATTGGAGCTGAATTGAAATCGATTTATCAGCTTGGCTCTCTACACTGTTTCAACTTGAAAAAAATTGATTTCAAGAACATTGGTTATGGCTAAAAACTTGATTGCCTGTACATATCCTGTGACTTGCCTTCAAAAATTTACACTTCAATTTCTGTAGATATATATTTATTTATGATTCCTGACTACCAAAAAAAACATGGCCACGAATTCATTCATAAAAACCACCTCCACTCTTGATATTTCCCTTAATAGCAGTAAAAGAAAAAAATGTCGCTAAATCAGCTACGACGACGATGACGACGTGCCAAGAAAAAAAATTTTGACCCTTCAAATGCTGCAACGGGAACATTGTTTGACATCAAGTAATCATCACTTTTGCAAACTTCTATCTTTACCCCTTGGCAAATCGTCAAGTGTGGTACACTGGAAAATCGACCCTTCTGTGTTGAATGCATATTTGAAATATATTCACTGTAAGGGAGCTTTTTCTGCGCAATTTTTTTTTTACTTCACTGTGATGACTCTGGAATGGGGAGCAATCTATAATGGTCATGCACTTGCATGAGGGAAAATTAAAATTTTCAATCGACTATAGGAAGAAAACAGCAAAAATGTGAGTCAAAAAAAGTACCGATTTTTGTTTGAATTTCTTTGAACGTACATATATGTTGATGTGTTTAAAACATTTCTTATTGAATTTGAAGTGTTGAAATTTTTTTAAAGCAAATTTTAAACGCATTGAAAGCAATCATTTTTCTCTATAAAAACGCCATGACTAGTCGTTGATTTTCGATACAAAGCTCTGGAAGATACAGGGACGATCATCGCTAGCCATAAAGTTACAGGTAACGGTTGTTTCTGGATGTGAGTTGTCGACAGAGGACTGTTGAACTAAGAGACCTAGAGACTATAGACTATATAGAGACCTATGTATATATATATATATATATATATACATATATATACACACACACATATATATATATATATATATATATATATATATATATATATATATATATATATATATATATATATATATGTATCTATATATATCAATAGGTCACACACAGGACCAAACGTCCTCAAAAATTTCGATACTTAGTGACGGGAAACTTTTCGTGAAATCACTGATTCGAATCTTGTCATATTTTAATTGTCGCTTTGGTAAAATATCCTCTTTAAATGATTATAGGATATTTATGTAACAGCAAACACAATCGAACGGAACACAATCCATCCATCTTCTCCTTGCTAATGAGCATTGCTATAAAAACTTCATGAAAGGATGACCAACAATCAAGAATTATTAAAATTCTACTACTTATGTATATTTTTTCCTCTATTTTAATTAGTGAACAATCATAAATTGAAAAGATATACACTGAATGAATACCCAAATGCAATGTGCTTCTTGAAATTGATTAAAAAAACAGAGTGGAGCGAAAACAACCCAAGAACAATAAATTTCCACGTAGCAAATCGAAGTAATCATTTTTTGAAGTATTCTATAAAAAGGGCTTGCCTAGGATATATTCATTTGGTAATCAATTTTTTTCTTGTCTCGTTTCCATCCATAATCCGAACAACCACAAAAAAATACAACAACGTATTGTCGAGTAGAGAATCCAAATCGATCTTGTCATGTGGGAAAGGGATAAACACCAATAAATTCAACCCTTTGTTGTGGTAACAAACAACCACTTGATAGCAACTGAAATTGAAGTCAGGTATGTTGATTGTATTCAAGGATTCATGAAAAATTGATTTGATTTTGAATCTTTCAAAGAATTTTATTGAAGGTTATTTATTATTGAGTTTTTATCTATATTTATCGATAGGTGATGGTGGTAAGAAAATATTTGTTCACTTAAAATATTAGGCACTTAATGTCCTTACGAATGAAGACAGTCTAAATTTTTCTCGCATCAAATTGGCAAAATTACACTACAAATCAGTACCATTCTATCGTTCACCATCGATCAAGAACGATTTTAAACTGCAATATAATTAATGCATGTTACGCAAGTGATGAGAGAGAAAAATTGGTAAAGAAATCCCCGAGACACGCTCATGGCTTGCGTTTAGTTATTCATGTAACCATTTCAACTCGCAATCAAATTAAAATTCCTTAGCCCATTACATGCTTATTACACTTTTCAACTTGTTTCGCACTTGAGGTGAAAAACGTTCGGCTCATTATGTTTCATTTGCTCTTATTTTTCGTATTTTGCTTTATACTTTTTTCTTTGTATCTTGCCATTAGGAACAGTATCCCTTGTTACGTCCGTTGAAAGATACATGTATCTTTACATACATATATATTTTTTTGGTTCCGCAGGAACTTTGCCAACCGTGGCTCTCACTCGTTGTCGTTATTTGTGTTGGTTTTTTTTACTCTTCCTTTAATGTCCACTGTACAATCCGTAATCCTTGTGGGAAAGGAAAAAAACATCAAAAGATACTAATCGAAATATGTTAGCGGTAATTGTGCTTAGCAATGGTACAAACCGCATTCGGTGCACTGCATAAAAGACAATTATTATAAACAGCAAGGGGTTTTGTTTTTTGCAAGAAGATAAATGTCCAGCGATATTTTTATCTCGGCTTGTGTGTTGTTATTTTTTTCCACTCCATTTCCGACTCCTTCAATGGTTTCAAAGACGCTTGGTGCTGGTACTGTTCCATTTCACACGAACAAGAAAGGTTGGGGCGGCTGTTATATCCTGCTTAGTATGCTAAGTTCGTATCGTTTTATTTTTTGCCTCGTTGCTGTTCGTCTTTTAGAAATGTATGTAGAACAGATGCGTCCGTGCAACTAGGCTCTTTTTCGTATTGTTGCAGTATCTTAATTATCGTCCTCGTATTTAAATACCGTTTATCGTCCACAAAATGGTCATTTTGTATTTTCTCCCCGTCCACCGCTTTTCTTTTTCAATGGGCTAACTTTTTGTAAAAAAAATGCATGCCCTCAAAATGAAGATGTGAAATTGCACAGAACTTAATTTCTTTCATTCGTACATTTTGCTGTGACGCTCTTTCGTTAATAGTTTTCAAACTCATTTTAATTACTTTGCTTTTAAATTAATTATTTCGGTGCTTCAGTTGTATAAAGTGGTATATAAAGTTTCTTACATTTCTTTCCCACGCTGTATATTTATATCGTTTGTACTTAAACTAAGTGAATTGTTTTCAATTGAAATAATATTTGTTAAGGTCTTAAAGTATTGACAATGTGCACATAAAGTGGACTTAAAGAGAGGTTAATTGATGCAAGGTATTCGATTTAAAGCTGACTATGTTTTTAAAACAATTGATATGAAATTTCGTACGCAAGTAAATGAGGTAGACCCGTATATATATAAAATCAAAAATCACGTAACTTTACGAAATTAACTAGAAGACTGTGTTATTCACTATTCTAGCATTATTATCATCATCAATGGCGCACCATCCCGAATCGATTCTTGATCCTGGATTTGTAGCAATAAGATATGGTAGTAAAAGTTGCTAGCCAGTTCATTATTCTGGCATAAATTCACCTAAATCAATTGCGAAATAAATTTTTTATACAAAACGAAAAGATTCATGTCCTTTGACCTCTATTATTTTTGACCATCGATATTCTGCTGTCAAGGACATGAACAGTATTGAACAACCAAAAATACGCAACCGAAAATATTTGTTGTTATATGTTTTTCTTGAAATAAATTACATCAATTACTCACTTTTGATGTGTGTGTTCTTAAACTGGACTCAGTTGCGAACCCTTTACCACAAATGTTACAATGAAACGGACGATTTTTAGCACGTTCCACTTGTGCATCGTGATTACGTAAATGCTGTTGTAAATTTGATAGTTGTATAAATGCTCGACCGCAATCGGGAAGATGACATTTGTATGGTCGTTCGCCTGGGAATGAAAACGAAGAAAATATAATATATTTTATTATTTTGTTTATCATAGAGTTATTTATGTGACAGAATTAAATATAAAGCTGGTATGTGAGCTGTAAACGGCCTGAAAATAAATAGATAGATATAAATGATAAATGAATTCCCGATGAGGTTTAAGAAATATATTTATATGAAAAGGCTCCGCCCGCTTCTCATTGCGCTCGCATACGAACCAAAACTCAAATGGCGTGACCAATGTGTCATAGAAGGAAGCGTAAAGGTTTTTGATATAATTGAGGGATATAGTTAAAGCAATATATTTTTTTTATTTAAATTTCGTTTATTTTACTGACCTAAAATAAACCCTGGTATAGAGCTCTACTGATATATTCAAAGCAATCGATTGAAGCAACTCATCCATAAACGCAGACATAATTTGCACCTATTCAAAAAACTTTATCATTTATCTATGCCCTATGTTTGAAAAATTTAATCCAATCCAATCAGGTGAAAACTCTTTCTGGCATCAAATGAATAGCGCTAATAATGCTTGAACGTTCCAAGAAACTTTTCATTATGTTTTTTTTGCTCTCTGTCATACTTCTTTGTTATTCTCCGTGAAAAACTTTCAACCAAATGACGAGATTTAAATGTGAAATATTTCCTGTTCATTGATCTCATTTTTCACCAGAAAAAAATATGTAATAAAACGAACAAATTGAAAAATGTGAACGACTTCGGTAAATCCAAATGAAAACTTGTCGTACTGGTTTTCCTCACTTGCTTTTCATATAGCGTACCCCAACACTTTTTTTCTCGAGAAATTCTAACGACGAAAAGGATGAACGCGATTTACTCACACAAGGAGTGTTTTTTTAAAAGTAGTGTACCGAAAAGAAAGCAAAAATAAAATCATATCGTTTTCAGAACGGTTCGGGAATCGTTCTTAGTAACTTCATAAGTTATAAAAAGAAAGATGTGAAATTAAAAAAGAAGCGAAAAAAAGGAGTAATCATTCCAGACGTATCCTTCGAAAATATTATTAGATGGTGGCGCGACAACGCTACATAGTCGAGGAAAATGGGGTGAAAGGACCGGTTTCTGCTCGTCTTCCGACAGCAATATCTCCAGATAACCCTTTTCATTTAAATTGCGTGCACTTGAAGAAAATATTTGTTTTTTTTTTCTTAAGCTGGCGTTACATTTTTTACTTAAGAAAATATTTGAGTAGAAATCGACAAAATAATTTAATAGAAATATTTAAGGCAAGCTAAACAAGTTATCCATGAAAAATTTGGATATGAAATTAAGTTCACTTTTGTTGAAAATATTCTAATATGTTGTATCTATTCGTGAAAAATTCAATTAAAGTCTACACACTTTGATCAGATACACTTAAAATTGTAAATGCTTTAATACAATCGATCTTCTGGGGTACCCTTAAACATCCAGCGAAACAACGAAAAGATGCCGATTCAAGAAAAGTATGTATAATAATATGATTTTTTTCTTCGGATCCTTCTACTGTCCTCTTCACGCCTTATAATCTTTGAATGTGCTTTTCTTCGTTTTGCACTTAATAATAATGACAAGATGATGAGATGAGACAACGACATTAAGCATTAGCCAGTTTTCTATAAAAAAAAACAAGGGAAAAACTCTAATAAGGGGATGAATAAATGATTAAAAGTATATTTTTTCTACATCTTTCGGCCAACTGTGCTCAGCCTGTATTTATGATGAAAAAAAAAATAAACCAGGAGATGTCGATTCTTTTTCTCGAAAATATGAAATACATCTCCTGTTTTTTTTTAATTTAGTTCTATTGAATCCGGTTCTAGACATTTTACCCTTTCGTTATTTTTTTTTATCTATTTTGAAACAAATATACGATAGACCAGTCGACATAGTATGATGTCCGATTGAAAGTAGGGTCGAGAGTGGGAAATAAGTCCATTTGAAAAAGTTACACCTTGGATTTCGTGAAAGACAAAGTTGTCCGATCCCTATGGGAATCAAAACCACTCAAGGAAAAACAATAAGGGTTGAAATAGATGAGGCAATATTACCGTGAATTTTTCTTTCTAATCAGTTTGGTTAATTACGCAGCAACATGCAAACGAAAAATATGATAGTCGATGGAAAATCGTTTCGAATAGTTTATGTAGTCGTTGTTAAGTCTTTATTTAGTGTAGAATAAAGTTTTATAGATAGTAAGCATTTGAAATATATTTTTAATATATAGATTGAAATAAAATGGGAATAATTTTTGCACCGTGAATCAAAAGCTTCGACATCTCATGTAAAAAAAAATTCCAATAGTAGAAAACAAGTGTTTAGTTCGTCAAATAAAAAATAAATTAACTCCTAGAAAACAAACCAAAATAATCAGATTGTTTGCTCAACAACATCAGTAATAGGGTGTCACAATTTTTTATTCGGTTCAATCGATCTCTCAACAACAAAATTCGAAGTATATTGTCCCCAATCAACCATAACTAAATTGCGTTCCTTCCAATATTTATTGTGTGTAAAATTTTCTTGGTGTCGTTATGAAACCTAAAGTGTTGGCTGCAAAGGACATTCGTCTCGACCACCAAATTCATCCCTTTTTTGCTCTAGATCAAGCAACGAAAAAAAACCAGACAACACTTAAAACATTAATAATAGTCCCACGAAAGGACACGACGATACGAAGCATGGAACCAATATCTATAAAAATTAACGCTTGCTGTAAATCATCAATGAATCCACAAAACTCGACGATCAACAACAAAAAAAGTGGCATCAAGCAGTGAAAATAAATGGACAAAAAAAGTTTTCCCATCATCAGGATGATGCTTTGAATATGCTCACGACAAAACGAAACCCTTTCGGGCTACTTCTAGGCATTTGCAGAAGAAGAAGACCACGAGAAAAAAAAACTGTCCATTCAAGTCACGTCCACTTAGTGATAACTCGTTTATTTTCGGCAACAAGGATTGGCAGCAGGAGCAGGAACAGAAACTGAAGTCATGCCGAAAAGTTGTGGGTGCGTGTAACCCAACATCCCTTACCTTAGGCTAGCTAATTTTTTTTTTGGTCGAGCTAATATGATTCGACGGGAATGTGAGTAATGTGCAACAGTTTCACAGGATATCAGTTTGGTTTTGAATACTATGCACAGCACGTTTTATGAGTCCCTGAATGACGAGCGTTTCATATGCTGCAATCTCCAAAAAATATTTTAAGGAATAAATGCAATGCATACTAACTAAGCATTATCATGTAAACTAACTGATCTATGTTTAACCAGAAAAAAAATTCAATAAAAGTCACCCGTAACTCATTTTCGAATTAGACGGTCCAACCAATTGACTAGCCCTAACCTTATTTGATTTCCGTCAAATCAATCTGCACTAATTTCTGTTTCCGTGAAAGAAATTCCACCTTTTTTTCAGTTTCCTCCAACACCACTAATTCATTCGACCGTTTAATTGATGGATAAACAATTGAATTAACTTTGCGATTGAACAGCTTCCAGAATCGGGTCCACTTGCTTTACTTGGTCACGACTTTTTATATCATCCACCATCGTCACCGCCATCCCATTCATTTATCCTTTCATCATCGAGCTGAAGGACCGTGGCTTGTTCAGAAAATTCCGTGATTTTTTTTCTTCACTCTCGCTGTAGGTCGTTCTATTCAAATGGGATAATGTTTCCAACATTATTTTTTATGCCTTGAGATGGTCGTTTGCTTCCGTGCTTAGCCGGCGTCCTGCTTTCCTTGCAACTGATGGTGGAAAGCAGCTTCAGCATGAATACTAACAACCAGGACGTTCAAGCTAACGTAGCAAGCCAACGTAACAAGGACTATCGGGGGCAATGTGAAGAAGAAAAAAAATGAGGTAAGACCATTATAGGCGATTAAATGAAAAGCTTGCGAAAAGCACGTACAGCATAATCATGCCTTTATCAGGACGAAAACCGTTGGACGAAAAAGCTGCTGTAGTCACTAATTTTTTCAGCACCTTTTCAATAGTGTATAGCTTAAAAAAACGTTTAAAGAAGAAAAAAATGGCTTAATGAAAATCTTATGAGTGCTGAGTGTTTCAATGATTTAGTCTTTTGCAAAGTACTTAACACTTCGGAAAGGACATCATCGACTGCCTTTATCCACCGTGGTGGCACGTACATAGCCCGTAGAGTGCGATGAGCTCGTTAAATGATTCTAAAGGCTATTTTGTGGAGCTGGTTTTTTTTTTGTGGCATCTCCTTTTTCCCGCCACATATGTGAAATAACTTGGATTGGATCAATGATGGATACCGATTTGGGTTTTTTGGTTGCTGCTGCTACTGGGATATCGAATGGGTGATTAATGAAGTTTGAAACGAATTGGCTAATATGCAGTTGAATTAGCAATTAGTGCAAGTGATTCGTTTTGACTTTTAAAAAAGTTTAGGTTTGTATATCACTTAGAAGGACTCGCTTCTTCTTTCACTTTAAAATCCATTTAAATCTTATTGTCCACTTTGTATCAACCGCAAATTGCTTAATTGCCAAATAAAGCACTCAACAGTATTCCCTGACACATTGTAGAAGAAGAAAAAATGACGTAGTAAAAAAAATCCACGTCTCATGCCAACAATCTGCCTAGTAGCATGTCCTTATGGGACAACGTTCACGGCAAAATGGTGTATTTTGTGGCGACAGAAAAAATTTCAACGACGAGGAAAAAAAAGGACATCGTCAACGCCACAGCTAGCCAGTCAGCCAGCCAACCAACCTGTTGGGCTAAGGCTACTCCTGCTAATTGGATTGGTGTCAGGTGCAAAAAAAAAGTTTAAGCTTGCCATAAGTCAGCCAAAATCGGCAAATAAGCTTTTGAAATGGTGGCACTGTTGATGGCGATGATGATGCCGCAAGGAATGGAAAGGTATTTAAAGAGGATGTGCATCACTTGAGGATGAGAATATGCAGAGTAGTGCGGAGACACAATTTGTTTAATAGTCATTTAAGTGATGAAGTCAAAGGCTAAGATTTTGATACTGTTCGTGCGAGGAAGGATGTGAACAAGCTGGATCGCGATTAGAATACCCGATTGATAAGGGGTTGGTTTTATTGTAGTTAAAGATTTAAACTAACAATAGCACCAATATCCAGGATTTATCTTTTGAAATCCGCATCCCTGGAAGTCAGGAATAGCCAGGAAGACGACTAACACGAAAAAAATGTCGTGTAAATTTTTTCCTGCATACAATTTAATTTTCCGATAATTTTGAACTAATTTTTCATGAATTTCAAAGAGCAAAACATTACCTAAAACTATCAATTGGATTGTTCATGCTATTTTTAATATGATATCTAAATACTAACCTGTATGTAGTCGCGTATGTTGTTGTACATGTGATAATTGTTTGAAACGTCGATCACAATATGAACACTTGTATGGTTTTTCGCCCGTGTGAACACGAATATGTTGAACCAATTGATGATTACTAGAGAAACTTTTTAAACATTGCTGGCATTGATGCGGTTTGACTTCGGCACTCATTCCTGCACCTAATCCGACACGTGGTAAATGTTGGATTTGTTGCATTGCGCTCTTGTGCATAAACAGCTGTTTGTTGTTAAATCCATAAACAATCGTATTCGTTTTTTATATTATATTTGATAAGATGTGGATATTGACGATATTTGATGAAAAAATGAAAAGAAAAAAATCGAAACAAAATTCATATCGTTAATAAGATATATCTTTCATTTAATAATTTGTTGTTAAATCAGAAAGAAACACTTGAAATGTTATGAATATCTCAGATGAAATTCCGAAAAAAAATCATTCAAAATTAATTTGGTTTTGAAAATCAAACAAAACAACTTTGGGGAGGAAAAGTAGCCATCAAATAGTATAGTCTTGGATTCAAAATTGTTTTATTGACTGGTAATATAATAATTTCCGCTAACTAATACGTACATATAATAAACCTGGATTTTTCTAACATCACACTTCTTTTTTATCACATGATAATCATGATAATTATTTATGGTTTAAGCCTTCGTGTGTTACTATCCAAGTAAGACAGCACGTTCACTATTTTGTGCTTGGATCGCAGCTCTGCTAACACAATTTGCACATGAAATGGAGGCTTTCCGTTTCCAGAACGTGATATGATATTCAGTTTGATCATATTCCATTGTAAAAGTATTTCATAAAATTAAAATTAAAATTAAAAAATTATATTATGAGTTGAGACTGCGATTAATCGAACACACGTCCTGCAGTTTGTGTGTAACTATCATTTCATTCAGCTGCAAAAGAGTTCGTGAGTAAAATTCTGTTGTTGATCACTTCTTCTTATTATAATTCATTGACTAAATCATGAGCTGACCCTCGCCCAATTCAATTGATTGCGCCAATTATTAGAGGAGAAGAATAGTCAAAATCATTGAAAAATCGCTCATGAAATGTGAACTTTGTTTTTCAAAAAACATTTTTAAATATTATTTTTCATAATCAGCATCGAAAAATTCACTGGATTGGTTAGTAGCTTATTTTCCATGCAGGATTTTGCTATTTAAGGAGTTTTACACAACAATATATTGTGGTTTCGAAGCATATGCTTTTTTGGGTCATTTTATTGCGTCGTACATTTGCACTTTTTCATGACCTTAGTCAATTGATCGAATTAAGTGAATTGATGTGAATCCATCAACATTCCGAATGAAAGAAAATTATCAAAGCAATATCGTGTACACATACTTGAACAAAAGGAAGCCATTTCTCTGCAGACTTTCTTCAGTAAACATCTATCTTGAATATCATCAAAACCGAGATCCATATGTGAAATAATATGAAAATTCCATCAATAACCCGCCCGTCATATGGTTTCATTGCATCTATAATCAATTTTGTGTTCCGAGTGGGTTTGAAATGTTTTTCTTTAGGTTGCGCACAATTGCTGCAACAAAAAGTAATATTGGGAACAATTGAATGAGATGACGACCGACCGGCCGAACGACGGTAAGAAAGGCGTGGATAAAAAGTTCAAGAAATATCTCCTACCAAGAGATTTCAAGAAATCAAAAAAAAACAGCAATACTTCACTATTCTCATCTTGCAAAATTCCATGTGTAAGTATGCGTACACGGAGTACGTACATTACTCAACACGGGGGGAACGAACATATGTACTAATTTTTCGTTAGAAAAGTATCTCTGTATCTCAAACGTATGTATATGAGCCGTTCAATGGGTGTATTGTACCCTGCATATTTTCAAGAATTTTTTTTGCACAATTTTTTTCCTTCTTGGTTTATCTGCTGTATGCCCGAAGCACTCCACAAAGTGCATCTTGGGCTTGAGCCGCACTTAGGATTCGCCTACTATGTGTAGATGAGCCCACCATCTAGCTTAGCCTAGTACGGACGCGGTCATAAGTGAATCTAGTCATTTAGCAAGGAGCTATTTCGTGGACAGGGTCCGATATGTACGGCTAAAAGATTGTTAGGTGCAATGCACGAATCTGCAGATGTTTTATTTTTTTGTGTGAAGGAGTTGAGTCCAGGAAGAGACATGAGTGCAATGATTGTTTGGAGGAAGCTTAGTAAGAATGTGGTTTGGTAGGATGTCAAATTTTGTCTTAAAATTGTTCCCAACT
The DNA here is from genome assembly GCA_963942545.1 of Oxycera nigricornis. Lineage (NCBI taxonomy): Eukaryota > Metazoa > Arthropoda > Insecta > Diptera > Stratiomyidae > Oxycera > Oxycera nigricornis. The sequence goes on from OZ012664.1 coordinate 938,120, forward strand.
AAATTTAACAGTTTTACTTCTTTTGCAATGCTTTTCGCATTGCTACTCTCAGTTTTTATATCTCAAACAAATCGATAAAAATGTCGATTGAACCCATCCCTTGGCAAAAATCAGCTCTATACCTGTTGGATTAGCTACAGTTTTCATATCATCGGTGGCGTACATTGGAATCGGTTTGGTTTTAGTTGAAAGATAACAGCAGCCTGAGTGCGCGTGTTCTGGAAAAAAAAACTAAATACAAAGCAGTATATCTTAAAAGAAGAATAAATTCCAGAATTCAGCGTGTTCCTTTTGCCTTCCTCGGGTCTACACACGCCAAACATGAATGTATCTGTTTACATTTCGCTACTTTTTCACGATACAGTCCTTCTTCATGAATTGCGTTTTTATTATCTATTCAGCTGCAATTGTGCCCATGCGTTTTTCTAGCTTTCAGATTTATCAGTCCTGCTTTCTTGTTTAATCTGTATTCGGCCTCCTTCTCGCCGAGCTATTTCACATCTTCGATCTCCTCGTGAAGATCAAAGAACTGTGTAGTACTTATACTATTCTGCGGGGAGAGAAAAAAATAAAATAGCACAGAAAAAAATATATATACACTGGCGAAGCAGAGAAGGCATTGAACTATCTTTACTTGTCCTAGGTTAGTGCTCTGGAAAATATAAATATAATAATGTGTGAGCGTGCATAAAGGCAGCTACAGATATATATCTGTATATATAGATTTGTTGATTTGCGGACGCTTTTTTGCTGCGATCCATCCATCGGTGTGCTATTTTCGACTGTAAGATCTGTCATCAACATATCGCGGTGTATTTTTTTTTTAAATTTCACACTTGGTAAATATATATGTATATATATTTTTCGTTATAAAGTTATTGTGCTCTTGTCTCAATGAATTCAATGCAAATATGTAGATGGAAATGCATTTTGCATAGATAAATTTTGTTTAAGCTTCGAGTGGGAATCGTGTTGCATGTGTCTGAATTTATAAGATAAAAGTTTTCTTGTGAAATAAATAATTCTTCAATATTAATTTGGGTATTGAATCGATTTCGTAATGATTCTTCCCAATTTTTAACCATGATATTTTCAAACATATGTCCACATATGTATGTTTTAATTACTCTGACTCTGACTTTGTTCCACCATCAAATCTCAGGGTTAGTTCACCGAGAACAGACACCGTCAACAACAGAAATAAATGCTGTTCTTGCCATTCCATCATTCACAAGAAATTATCGCAAACTGCTGACATGAGTGTGTGATGATGCGAACATTTCACATATTTTTTTATTTCGATTTGGTTTGTTTTTGTTTGAATTCAGATCAATCAAGCCCCATCCAGATATACTTGTGTGTTTATATATCGTTTATTTTTTCGTTGCATTTTTTCGTTCAGAGCATTCGAGTGGGAATCGTGTTGCATGTGTCTGAATTTATAAGATAAAAGTTTTCTTGTGAAATAAATAATTCTTCAATATTAATTTGGGTATTGAATCGATTTCGTAATGATTCTTCCCAATTTTGTAAAGAATATTTAAATAAAAATTCAGATATATTTGCCTCGCAATGAAAATATACATAAGTTAAAGATAAGTTCAGTTTTTTGCCTCGGCATTCATTGATAATTTTTAACCATGATATTTTCAAACATATGTCCACATATGTATGTTTTAATTACTCTGACTCTGACTTTGTTCCACCATCAAATCTCAGGGTTAGTTCACCGAGAACAGACACCGTCAACAACAGAAATAAATGCTGTTCTTGCCATTCCATCATTCACAAGAAATTATCGCAAACTGCTGACATGAGTGTGTGATGATGCGAACATTTCACATATTTTTTTATTTCGATTTGGTTTGTTTTTGTTTGAATTCAGATCACCAAGCCCCATCCAGATATACTTGTGTGTTTATATATCGTTTATTTTTTCGTTGCATTTTTTCGTTCAGAGCATTGTCGTCGTCGTTGTCGTGCTGTACATATACGCTACACATATTTAATTTTCTGACCGTCTTTATAGCTTGTCTGCAAATTCTGTACAGTCTGGTTTTTCATTCCGCAGTATCGTTTTATTCAATTTTTTTTTTGTTTTTTTAATACTATTTATTTACGCTCGTGCCCCAGAAATATCCCAATTGAGCTTGAGTTGAGTGTGGTTAGTTACAATATGTGTATGATTACCGAAAACAGCAACAACTGAATCCGGAGCATCATCTTCTTGCTCGAGGCCATTGCCGTTGCCGTGGTCTGATTCTGATGTCCGATAATTTTGTCTTATTTGGATACAAGAGGCATTGTTTTATAGTTTGTTTTGCTATTTGTTATCTGCCATATAAATTTTATTAGAAGAAATTGAATTCGTAATTAAGTTGACACCGAAATTGACGAATTCAGTCGGAATAGTTATTTGTTCTTCAAATAAATTGGAGGCATATTAACATTAAAGTCTACTGGCAATGTGAAATTGTATATAATGTTATTGAAAAACATTTGGAAGCGTTCAAATGTGGAAAAAATATCCTAGATTGTTTGAAAAAACATATCCATGAACACTTTTAAAACTAAAAAACTATGAATATCCTACGAAATTTTCGTGAAAACTCTCGCTCCTGAATAAAATATATATAACGTAGAAGAAGAAGAGTGCTCCCTTAATATCTTTAAGAAGCATCCTTTTATATTTCCCCCCCTAATTGTTGGTCAAATATATAAGAATATTGTCCTAAAATATAAGGACGAAATTCACAGTTATTCCGAAGCCATTATCTTTAAACGCTGCTGACACCTACTGCTGCTATAAACGCTGTTGACCTGGAAAAACGCAGCAAATTTTACACGTCTTTTGCTCAAAACTAAGGTGTAAGCGTCTTTTTATTTTTAAAAAAAATTTCGCCAAAAATCCTGTCAACCTTTTTTCAGAACAACAAACACTTCTATTACTAAGTTCAATGTTTTTTCAAGCTTGAAATATTTTTCTTGACTCAGAAAATTATTTAATAATTTTCTTTTCTGGTGCAAAAATTGGTATGACATCAGTTATAGATTTTTATTTTGGAATTTCGGTTACAAATGCTCCCAGATTTTTTCCACGTCAACATACAATGGTTTTTGTAGACCGACCCAAAAATATTTTTCTTAGCCCAGACCAGCTTAGACAATTTTGTTCATAGGAGTAACAAAATAATAATTTCGAGATTTGTCTTTTCGATTGCGTTACAATTCTAAATTATATGTTAATCGTAGTTTGATTTTAGCTTGATATAAGTACAAATATATCAACGATTGCACAGATACGTTTATCACTAATGAATAACTCAGGACATCACATGAAACTCATTAAAAAGACTGTCATCAAATATTATTCAAATAATAGAATACACTTATTTGTTTCAAAATGAATGAATTTGATAGGGGGGGGGGGGAGGAATAGTTTATTACAATTTGAAATTATTAAACAAAATATATTATGTCTCGTCACAGAAAATGCAAGAAACACTTCCAAATAAATGATAATAGGCTTCTTGACTTTCTTCGAATCAATGTGGACGGTAGTGTTAAAACGAAAAATAATCAGTGATTTTTGTGTAAATCTAACACGTAACTATTTTTCGGAAGCAATAAAACTTCCTTTTCCAGTAAAAAAAAACATGCTGCTTCTTACAAATTTTTTATCTATAAATTTAAAAAAAGGATTGTTATCTTCTAATCTTTGTGTGCACACTTACTGGAAATAATTTCAATATTCGCGATAATAATTTTCTATATGTCGAAACAGCACCATAACGAACAAACAATTGCAATTGAAAATAATAATTTATTTTTACAGATACAACCAACGTAAGTCGTTAACTATTTTTCCCGACACAAACACACTATGGCACATTGTTATTTATCACTTAACAATATAATATAATTTTTAGCGTCATCAAAAAAAAAACTTTCAACTGAATTTTCGTTTTTGAAAATGTCGACAAATTCGTATAAAAATTATTACGATTTGCTTTCGAACGTAGTACATTTTTAACGGACAACGGCGCCACAACGCACTATAATAACTATAACTCCTTCTATTTCGAGAATCTACAATTTTCTGTTGCATTTTCTAACGCACTCACGATCGAAGCAAAAGAGGTTTTTCTTCAAACTAAAACCGAAAAAAGAAAATCAAATAAAAGTCAACAGAAAGAAGCAAAAAACGGATAGAAATGAAAAATAAAAACGGTTTATGTTATTTTTCGTTGTTGCTGTTGTTAACTTGTATTCTTGTTGTTGTTGCTGTTGTTGGTGGTGGCGTTTTTGTAACGTTCCGCCATAGCGTTGTTACTAGTCCGAATGAACGGAAAATGCGCACATTTCACAAAATGCAGAGACGACCAACCGCACATATAGAACTTGCACGAGAACAGGTCGGGGCAAAAAAAAACTCAGGCAAATCAAATCTTAAAAACTAACTAACAAAAATATAAACAGGAAAAATTCAACAAGACTAAAACGTGAAAAAAAATATCAGAAAATTTTTCATAAACGTTAAGATGTGTGTGGCGAGGTACCTATCATTACATAGACTCGTTGTTTGTGCATTTGGTGCATGTGTGCGTCATGCGGCCAAGAAGAAGAAAAATCAGAACTTGCAAATAGAACTAAGCTAAGTATGCGCGGCAATTGCAGCAAATTACAACAGTGCAATGCGACGTGTGCAAGAGGAGGTGCACCTCTGCTTGCGCAGTTTCGCGGGCGCCACTCTTGCGGTGTGACCCTAAGCGGCTGCAACTTTCCAAGTTAAGCTGCATTTCACAACCCCGAAATAGTAGGAAATAGATAGGCATGTAAATTTTTTTTGCCGCTGAAAAAGTAAACAGAGATAGCGAAAAATTGCATATGGAAAACTGCAAGAGGAAAGCAGTGGCGCGCGCGCCCAGCCCCCAGCCGCCTTTGTGAGCTGCATTCGCAGGGAAGGCGTGTAGTGGACGTGTTTCCTTCTCCGTGCACTCCAAGCAACGAACGAGGAGGAGGAGGCAACGACTTGCTGCACATTCGCTATATGCACTTATTGCGTGTTGCACACCGCTCACTTGCCCCGAGTGCCGTGTCGCATATGTCTATCTTTATTTTGTATGAGATGTGCCTTGTACGCGATCGCAGCACGATCTGAGATCAGTGCAGTGGCGACCTGCTAAGAAGCAGTTGATGGTCAAATCTTTCATATGCGCTCGGCATATGTGGCACCAGTTACAGTTCTCCCCTTCCGTGGATTTGTTTGTTCTTAGATCTTGTTTACTAATCGGCTTACTCATCCTCGAAAATTGCACATGCATATTTGCTTGCCAACAGGTTCAATTCATCAATCGTATATCTGCATCGATTGTTTGTCTGTACGTAATGGTGCAGTTTTCATGGCGTATGTCGGCAGATGACGATGGTTTTCTCAGAGAGTGCACCATTTAATTCGTCCATAAATATCAATGGTTTTCGAAATTCAGGAATATCAAGTTTAAAATCTGTCCAGAAGCTGCAAATACTCTGACTTTGATTTATTAAAAAATCATGAATTTTCCTTTCCCGGTCAGAGAATTCAACGATCTCTAAGATGTGAATTGAAAAGGTTACCACAGAACTCTCTTCGAATCGTTAAAAAGTTTGGATGTCTATCCAAAGAGCACGGTTTCATCTTATACAATTCTAGTTCTTTCAAATTCGTCCACAAATTTCCATGAATTTTTTTCAAGTTTCCACAAAATTTCTACAAATGTTTGTACCTGGCCACAAGTTTTCGAAAATTTCTACAAATTTCCGTAATTTGCCTCCAATTTCCATAAATTTCTGCAAATGTAAGTAAAGAGCACGGTTTCATCTTATACAATTCTAGTACTTGCAAATTCATCCACAAATTTTCATGAATTTTTTCAAGTTTCCACAAAATTTCTACAAATGTTTGTACCTGGCCACAAGTTTTCGAAAATTTCTACAAATCTCCGTAATTTGCCTCCAATTTCCATAAATTTTTGCAAATGTAAGTATCGAGTCCATGGGATTTTCCCTGAAAAATCTGGTGGACTTCAAAATATGGCGTTTAAGACAGTTCTGGGACACTAGAAACATGACCGTATAAGCACTCTTTGCACCCGTATAAAAAAGTTTGGCTGCTTGCCCAAAACGATACGAACGAACTTCCAGTTTTTCTCTCGAATTAGTCCACAAATTTTCAGGAATTTCTTCAAATTAGCTTCCACACATTTCGAGGAATTTCCTAACGTTATTATTCACAAATTTCTAGAACATTAGATGCTCTTGCTTTAGAAAAATTTGATCTGCACAATTTATTCGAAATTAAATTTTAATTGAAAACTATATGCTCGGTTGATTTTCTTTCAAATTTTAATTAAAATCGAATACGAAATTCGATATTGTAGTCTTAGTCATACGATTGGCAGTGTAGGCTCTGTAAAAAATCGACTTTTTTAAGCAAAACATTTGCGATTGATGCATTTTATATATGCACTGAAATTTTCATCGCAAAAAACTAAGTGCAAGAGCCCGAAAAGCATGTTCGTTCGTTCTCGCTGGTTTTTGGGCGGGTGGGAGTATAGTGAAATTTATCATTGCAAGGACACCCTTCAGTTGGCTTTTAGACGAAAGTGTATGTTATTTTAAATATATATATTTTTGTAAAACTGGAATATTTCTTGCATATTTTGGTCCTGATATATTTTGCACAATAAATTTGCTTCGATAAAAAAACATGTTTGAACATAATAACTAAGGATATTTAATTCAAGGAGTTCTCTAATAAACTTCATCCCCAATTTCGAATTGAAATGTTGCGGGATTGCTATACTCTTTGCTTTTTTCTACTTAAGATATTTCGGATAAATGAATTCTACGATGATTTTTAGGCATGAAATCTTGCAGAAGTTTTAATTTTTTTTGCAGCTGTAGATGTCATTTCATTTTAATTTATCAGGAAAAAAACACACTTAATATGTATCTATACATTTCGAATCAAATAGTCTGGTCAATGATATAAAAAATACCCAAAACTATTCTGATTCGTCAACTGAATAGATTAAACTCGAAATTACCAGTCAATAAAAATTGATATTTTCATGAAAATACTTCAAATGGCTACTCTCTACATTCAAACAGTTCAATATGATTAAATTTTACTTACCATATAGGAGCACAGTTAATTGATTTAAACATATTGAAAATGTTTTTGATTTGATTAAATACTGGGATTAAATAAAACGAATACACATCGTTCGAAGCGAAAACAAAAAAATTTAAGCAGTGCCAATAGGATTTTAATATATTGCAGAAAAAAATAAAATAAATAAATCGTAACAGCAATGCAATACATGTCGGTTTTTAAACATAATAGTATGGAAACCAAAAATAAATCATAGATTTCAAACATAAAAATTCTGCAATCGAATTAGGAAACAACTAAATGCCCGAAAAAAGTTCATAAAATTTTTTTTTTCGAATTGACCTTTGAAATAAAATAACCAAGCTTAATTTGTAATCGGCAAAAAGGCGACAACAACAACCAAAAATAGCATAATTTTTTTGCGTTAACTAAACGCATAATGGATTCTTCTCGAGGGGAAGGGGGATATTAAATCAAAACTATTTTTTCTGGAAGAGTACTATACACAACGGAAGAGATGCCAACTCACTCGTTGCAGGGTTGACCAACATTCTTCTAAGGTTCGCTCACTAATCGCTGCTGCACTATTCGATCTCGTCAATTGCAGCTGTTATATTATTTTACGTCGATTATTTTAATATTTTTATTGAATCACATTTAAATATGTTGAATTTAACACAAACACACATGTACACAATTAATTTTTTGGCCGTTTAATCACACGAAATGTTGATAATTGATAATTCCGTGAGTGATTTTGTACGAACAATTTATAGTAGTTAAGTTAACATTTAATTTAATGAAGTTAATATTATTGAATTTTTTTTGGTAAATAGAAATTGTGTTGAATATGCCAACGAAATACAATCCAGAAAGCGATTAAGGGAAGAAAGAAATGGAAATGTTGATTAGATATATAAATTTCTGTATGCCATGAATGTTAATATTTTTTTCTCTCAATTCAATATATGTTTTCAAACCTAACACACAAATCCAAACATAAACACACACACACATATTCATATATTTCAAAAGATTTCTAACATTTATTCAAATTTCATTCAGAAATAGTAGAAGTATTCAAATTGAAATATTTTTAAAATACTTGAAGCTCCCTTTCGAAGTGTTGAAATTTCTATACAAAAATTTCTATAAAATTTAATCACCAACTATTAGAAATGATTATCATAAATATCAATTTAATTCTCGAGCAGTTTTGCCGAAGAATATAAAATTCAGAAATGCCGACGGGATTAATCCAAACAATTATCACGAACATGACCGACGCATTTTTTTCGAATTTTTCGACCTGAACAGAAGGATATAATTTAGTGTGTGTGTAAAATTTAATTGATTGTACTATTATCAAATTTTTGAGATATCCACACCAAATATATGTATTTCATTCAAACATCTGAGCTCTAAAATATGAAAGGACGAAACAAAATGCCTAAAGAAACCTAAAATAAGCTTTGAACAAACTAGTTTCTTTGATGTCATACGATAGTAAAAAGTGCTTACACCGCAAACAGTTTATTTGATTCAATTCAGCCAATTTAATATTTATAAAAATAAATATTTTTACTAAATAAACACATTTCTTACACACAAAACTGAAAAAAAAACATTAGAATGGATTTCATCAAATGAAAAACCATCCGAAGCAAATTAAAGAAAACCAACTCAACGAACTCGATAATGTCTTTAATCTTAATTACATTTTCTTCGTCACATTCAAAAGTCATAGTGTTAAGTATCTTTTTGTTTGTTTTATACAAATTTTTATTGTTTTATAAAAACAACGTGTCATATTTAAATTATAATTTTCATGTTGAAATCTTTTCGATTTCGATATGTATTTTGAAATTTTTCTCTGTTAAAAATCTCGTTCACCTAATTTTTGAGACTATCACATATTCTTTTTTTAAATATTCGATGATACACTGATGTCGTTCGTAAGATTCTTGTTCGTGAAGTCTAATCACTAATTTTTTGGAACTTATTCAACATCCAATTGTGTGAAATTCACTCAAAAAAGGGATTCGTCACTTATCTCACGACCGTTATCGGAAACATTGTTCTTAAATTCATTTTAAAACACCGAACAAGAAACCGACATACATGTATTACTATATAGTTTTTTGGAAATTTTCCGAATATAAATACTATTTTTTTCAATGAATAATCACAATTCTAAAATACTTTAACCAACAATTAGTTCTTTATTTAAAAACGATGCAACCCGTCGTGCTGCAAGAGCGCTTAAAAGACTTCCGTTACACAATGAACATCCTTACAGGATGATGACTTTAACCCTTCTGGATGCGTGATACGAAACGTGATTTTGTTTAAGACTATTTTCTCCGGGTGAAGAAAACTCGAGGAAAATCGAAACGAACGGCTAGAATATAAGACAGACGACAACGAAGACATTGATACGGAACGTTTGGCAACACCATACTATAAAGGCGTCGACTATAACGGTTCGTTTTGCTGTTCCACAGTAAGGATAACTTCCAATCGTAACAACAACACAGAGGGAAAAAAATTCGTCCAGTATAAAAACATTAAAACTAGAGTTAACACACAACGAAACGTAACGCCCGAATACAATATAACATCAACGTTAAAAAAGAAGAAAACTCTCCCTCCTTAAAAGCAGCACGACCGAAGGATGAAAGGAAGAGGATCAAGAAAGAAAGGAAAAATATATTAACGAAAAGAAATGAAAAGGGCAAACAAAAATCTCCTTCGCATAATAAAATACACTGAAGAAAACTTGGCCGAGCGCTCTATGATATCCTTAACCTTCTTACGAGGTAGTATAGGAGGAAAAAACACGACCCTTAAAAAAAGGAATACATAATCGTCCAAGACCACACGTATGTATGTACGATTAGCCTGTACTACCGTCAGCAAGTCCTGCCATTAGAGAAAGGAGGCGACCATTCATATAGATGAGACAAACGAGTGAACGAATAAATGAGTGCACGAACGAGCCAACCACCAACTAACCAACCCTTCCTGCCGTTTCTAAATGTTTGCCGCGTTCTTCTTGAAGAAGATTAGCCAACGTCGACCATACAGCCCAGAACTCAACGTTCCTTCCAAGTCGAATTGGTAGTCTCTTGCCATTTTTTTCTTTCGTCCTTCGGCTTTTTTAAATTTTTCTCACTTGCGCTTGTGTTTCGATCCATACAATTGTCCTTTTCAGGCAAACACATCATTCCCCACCATTTTCTCATTTTTCTTTTCGTTCGAGGAAAAATCTCCATATAAAATGATGTAACAAAAAAATATGTAATGGAAAAAAGACGATGAAGAAGAAGAAAAACAACAGACTGCTTCGTTCTTGTCAATGTTGAAGGTATGGTATATACGGCAAGCCACTTTTTGTGTGTCCCGTTTCGCACACACAAAAGGTACAATACTCAAAACGATTGGCAACGGTCGGTCCTTTCGTCCGTCTTATTCTTTTTCTTTACCACCTCCTACTTTTTTCCGTTTCGATACACAAGAAAAATACGATATTCTCTTACGTAGTCCCATCTCTTTCTCGTTGTATATTTGCCATGACCGTATGGACTCGATTCTCGCTTGCTTTACAGTCGATGTCCTAGCTATCCTTCACCCACACTATAGAGTATGCAGGAGTATCTAGTTTGTTTGAATTATCTTTTCCCTGTGAATAGTGTGGGGTATTGAATATGCCCGAAAAAAATACATAAAAGGATAAGAAAGAGCATTTGAAGCCCCGTTTTTTGTGGATCTCCTCTTGTGTGCACATCAATCGTAAGGATTTTACCCCTTTTCGGTAAGGACAATCATACTGTGAGTGGCGGCTACAACAATTGCATGTTACGTGAAGAAATTGTTTTGCGTCCTGACTCGGCTCTTTTTCTTGGTTTCTTGAGAAAACGAACATATATGAGATATTGTTTAGAGAACCTCAATTTCTATGTGGATTTCAAAGGATGCTTTTGAAAAGCGAAAAGCGAAGCTACACGTTGTGATGAGAATATGTTCAAGGTTATACCTATTGTGCATTTTTCCTGATTCTCATGAAAAGATTGTTATAGTGTCCGAGCATATTGATTGATGATTATGATTGTCATTAGCAGGAGGTTATTGTCAAGAGTCTGATATCCTGTAATCGAAATTAAATGTTTGAAAGCATGTCCATTTCTTATTCAGTGCTTGCTTGATTACCACCAGAATGCGACTGGCATGCTTCTGACCGTTCGCGCGAGAATCACCATGCATATAATGCGGAAAAAGGGACACCCAAGAGGTATTTTTTTCCACATATATTTTATTTATTTCTTAACGTCCTATCCCCTCCACTTAAAAAATTTGCTGTACTATAGCTGCCCCCTTTAGTATTATGTCCCCAAGTGCCGACAACAAGTCGAAGCCAACTAAGGTCAGCCAGCTAAATATTCGGAGGAGCTACTTGCCGGGAGGGTGGGCCTATTCCAGTATGTTTCACACTCAACCCACCCCCAATTTATTGTATAGAAACGAGAGAAACTAAAGAATAAAGAAGAATTAGAAGAAGACGACCGGGAAAAAAGGCGCTTGGACGAAGAACAGAAACTCAATTGCTTGCTACCCCTGCAAAAGGATGAACCGGCGCACGTTAAAAATATAAAAATTCTCCAGGAGTGTTCGTATCTCTATTATAAATTATGCCATAGTGTGTGGACGAATGAATAGTATCCCCGTATCTTTTTCATTTTCTTACGTCTCATTTCATACTTTCTTACGCGAACGAGCGATGCTCACTATCTCCCTTCCTCTATGTATTATAGTATGCTCCTGATTGTAGAAATATTCAGGAACTTCATGGCACGGTGTGTAGCGAATTCTTGTTCTATGTCCCACCATCGAAGGAGCATTGTCGCGCGAACGTCCGAATTCGAGGTCAAACGGATACGATGCCTTGCTTGGATGGGTTTGAGGCAACCAACGTTGCGATTTCTTCGTGATTGTCGCCTTCAGATGTCCTCTGGAAAAATGGTCTTATACCTAAAGAGATTTTTCAAACCAAACCCACCCCCAGAACACGTACGAAGAAGTCGATTTCATTCGTTCGACTGTCCTCTTCACACATTGTTGACTTTATTTTGTAGCCTCGACCAATTGGCGAAGGTGTATGAACAAGGATAACAAAATCCTAAAAGAACTTTTCTAAATTGAGTCCAAGCCCCATAGTTCTTCAAGTTCTTGTTTTGATGGTAGAGTTGCGCTGCACTGCTCTCGTTCTTAGTTAGGTAGATAAGTGTTTTGTTGTTGTTGAAGAATGTATGTTGTCTTTAACTAGCATAGGATATGTGAACTAAAGCCTTACATATTTTGTAGGCTGTCTACCGATTGGGATGATTTACATTAAAAGGTTTAAATCTATGATCAAAAGATATTTCTATAAATCAACCAGGTATCGATGAATAAGGACACACATATGAGGTGCAAATGAAATGTGTTGATTCTGATTAATTAATTGATTTGATTAATGTGTAATCAAAGTGCTGTTGGGATTCGATTGATATTCATAAACTTTCAATAACGTGTGGTTTTGCAGGTGCAATTGATTGTTTACCAACTTGGATGCCATATGTTTGCTCTGAAGCTAATATCACCATTCAGATACATATTAAGGATGCACAGATTGATTAGAAAATAGCCACAAGCTTTCAATTACAATAGAATACAAATAATCGAAATTGAAAGGAGTATTTTCAATATAATTATGATATAAAGCGCAACAAGTTCTTGATTGAACGAACAGAATTCCTGTTAATATTTGAACTATTTTAGATAGATAGATGGACCCACTTTTAGGTGATGATGAACACAAGCTTGAAATTGTCAATTATTCGTGCGTATATATATTGTGAATGCAGGTCATTCTCAAGAAGGACATTCACATTTAAATCTAGATAAATAGCAATCTTAGTATAGTCAATACGAACTTTCGCCTACAGTGTAACATTCTTAATTTAATATTTGCTTTTAATATTTTCTATACATATAGTACTTTGCTATCGATACTGTTTTTCCTACAAGCCCATTCACCCTGTTTGCACTCAGCTAACATTGAAAACGCATTTTTCATTTTTCCACAAGGTGTCGACAAAAAAACCTAAGAATTTCGTAGAGGGGTAAATATTGTCGTATCTAAAAAAATATGTGCCACAAAGTCACCGCGCATATTTGGACACCGAAAATTTTCGCGCTTTCCAACACGATAGCGTAGGGGGTGGGATCTCTCATAATGATATGGGGTGGCTATATGAAGTCTGTGGCAAGTAAAAACATGCTTGTGAATATATAGTAAATAATGTATGGGCACGTCAACGCCAACAAGTTGTTGAGGAACAACAATGGGTTTTAGAGATGGAAGTAAGTAAGTAAAGGTGCCCCCCCGCATCGGTTACCTATTTTAGAAATCAGCAGTTAATAGGATATATGTAGATGCATGACATGCTAGTAATAGATAAACCGAATTAAGGAAATTCACGACAGCATTTGCTTGAAGAACAATATGATTTTTTTATTATATTCGTGATGGGCTTTCACTTTTTCTTTAAAAATTTGCCTTAGATTTCATCATAACCCTTTCACATACTGTTTTCATTATCTTATCATATCAAAAGACACACAACTTACAAAATTTATTGATACGAAGATTGCGAGATTCCTTTTCTGATTAGTAGTAGCCCACAACAGGGGGTGGTGGGAGAAGTTCCTTGTAGAGGTAGTCGAAAATGCACCAGACGTAACGTGAATTCCAAGAATATTTGAAGATTAAAACAAGGATGACAGCCAAACGAACGAAAGTAACGAAATGCCATAAGGAAAAGTGAAAGTTTTCCGTCAACAACAATCTATAGACTAGAAGACTATTATGTTCATATATCTGTACTATCATGCTTTTAGTGGTTTTGTCTTTATTTGACGATGCAAACTAAGGAAAGGGGAGAATAGGTTGAGAACATAAGACAAATTTCCCAAAAATTATTGCACACTGACACACTTGTAACTGGTTGCCGAAACTTTTCTAAGTTATAGGAAATAGTTTTCGTTGCAGTTAATATAAATTGTATTTGTAGTTGAACTATGATTATTTTATGAAACGTTTTGATTTGGAAATTTCACGTGGGAAAATGTAGGTTTGTCAGTGTCGGCTGAACTATATGGAAGCAAATAAAGTGTTAGTTGACTAGCAAATGTTAAAATTTATCTCATTAGCTACTTTTTATTTAAACCTTTTATGTCCGTAGTCCGCAATGTGACATGAAAATGCATCAACTGATCGCAGGATTCATTCATAGTCAGCCTAACTCTGTTTTAATAAGCAGCGTAACTGTGGCACCATTTTGTAAAATATGCTACCCAAAAAATATTCTTATACTTATATATATATAAACATATATACATTCACTATTTCGAAGCTGTTCATAATAAGAATATTTTTATGTCGCGTGGAATAATAAGTACCATTTACAATGATTGTTGCCAATTGAAGGAAGAGCTCTCATCCTATCAACTTAACCCTAACGAAATCAATTCCAATGCAACAGATACAAGCTGCAACTCATTCTGACGAGATCAGTTCCACCTCAAAGATACAAGATACAAACTCACCACTAATCCTGGTAGAAAAAGTAACAAACGAAATATATTCAAGGATCAGAATCACTATGCTATACGGAAAAACAACAGCGAGATCTCTCTCTCTCTCTCTAGCAAATATTCGAACCAATTTATCATAGCTTTCCCAGAGGATTCATTTCAATGTCCTTGCTGAAGGATCTATTCAATAAAACACCTTTCACACACTGCAAGAATATTGATCGTACTATCACACATTATTGCACAGACATACTAACAGTTATAAGTGTTCTTCAAAGGACAGTTGGTCCATATTTAATACAATTCAATCACAACTGTCCCTTCTTTCCGTATGCATGCATAAACTATGTTCAAATTTTACCCACCTGTATTTCGTTCACCAATTTTTCATTGTTAAACTTTGTGTCGGATTGTCCTGGATCATTAAGACTTCCTACACCCACCGGGGTGAGTGATTGTGGTGGATGATTATGTTGCATCGAATTGTTGCCAATCAAGCCGCTTTGAGTATTCTCCGCGTTGACCATCGATTGTTGTTGATGATGATGTTGCTGCAGTTGTTGTTGTATTTGCATGTTTAACACAGAAGACGACGAGGACATTTGATTGCCTACCATAGCATCATTGGGTGATGTATTGTTGTTTGTTGTTGAAGGGATATTTTGATGTTGCTGCTGATGGTGCAGGTGTTGCAATTGGTGATGCAAGGAGTTGGCAACAGCCGGTGAAAGAATCCCACCAGCACCCAGTGAAGGTACTATGGAATTATTGTGGTGGGAAGACGATTGACACGTTGGTGACATTGACGATGGTCCGTCGGAGGTGGCAAGATTCGATGCTGATGAGCTCACTGGTGTATTCACCGTATCAGGATTCTGTTGGGTATTACTATTGCCACCGTTATTGTTGTTAGCTGCGCTAGTATTGTTGCTATTGTTACTGCTGTTATTATTGTTGCTTATAAGACTAGATGCGTTTAGCAATAGATTTGTGGATGATGCTATCGATCCACCGCCACCACTACCACCGCTATTACCAATTAAAGGCGGACCGCGAGCCTGCCAAAAATCTGAATTCATTTTAAACATTGATCTACTTTGGTTGGACTGTTGTTGTTGATGTTGGTGTGGGTGGACATCGGTTGTCATTTGGGGTGGTGCTTGCAATGAAAGTGGCGTTGAGCGTAGATCAAGTGCCGAGTCCCCCGGTGAAATGTTGAATGTATTGTTGAGCCACTTTCGTACAAAATAATCGGTTTGCTCCACTTTTATGTTATTTTCAAGGATGTTCTTGTGCTGATCAAGACAGTAATATAATGGATCTATTCGTTCCAGAATTATTATCTTTTGAACTCTCCAGTTCTTGTATAGATTCGACTTATCTTAGCGTCGGTTCGGTAAATCCGTTCTCGCTACTTTCAACAATGCGTTGTTCCAAACCAACCGCCTGATAAAAGATTGATAGCAACAATATATCTTCCGTTCTGGAGTTCAAATACAATCTTTATCTCCAAGATTACCTATTTTTTTGAATTCAAGTCAAAGGATTCCATCAAAACTACACCGTCCAGTTTGTAAAATGCTTCAAGTTAACAGCAAATCGTTCGTTCCTACTAGTATACATTATTTCAAACTTTTAACCGTTGCACAATGTTAGTAGTTTCACTTGATTCACAAATATTGGCACGTATCTATTATTTATATTATATGAAAATTTCCTCAACCAGAACTTAGAAGCGATCGGGTTTTCACTTATGCAGATTTATCTAAAATCTGATTTCCTGGTGATTATAATTGTTTTTTTTCTTCCGAAAGAATCAAAAATAAAACTCGAAAGATATAGAAGGGAAACAGAAGCTATGAATGCAAATTCACTCCATCAATATTGTGATTTAACTTTTGTTTGTATGAAATTCACTAACCAGGTACATTTTTTTCAAAAAAAATATCTTTTCACCTTCTGAAAAAGATCCTTGAAACTCGACGACCGTCAATGAAATTAATGTGAAATTCTTTTTTTCTTTTTCTTTTTGTTTCAATGGAAGCTCCTTTTTGTGCTTTATTTCACCCGAAATAAAAGGAACTATTACGGAAGTTATCGTTTGGAAAAATTAACGTGTAATAATTTGCACTTTTTTTCAGGTTCTTTCAAAAAAAAAATCACTTTGCACCGTTGAAGAACTGAGGAAAGCGATCCAATAAGTTGGTAATTAATTTTTTTTATGGAATCTATTGTTTACTCCTTGGACAGGTTTTGTGATGATTGATCGGTTTGGCGTTGAACTCTGTAATAAGAGAATAAATGAGGATGTGAAATTTGAACGGATTTTGTCGCTGAAAATATTTTGAAATTGATTTAAACATACATATATTTAATTTAACCGAAAATGTTGCAATGATTTGGATATTCAACCCTAGAATAATTCAGAGAATAGAGCTATGACCGTTACAATTATAAATATAAAAAGATTTTGAGGTTAATTTTTGAATTAAATTATTTTGATACGTTTCGGCAGGAAGAACTGGTGAAAAATTTCTTATAATAATTCAAATGTTCTTTTAAAAATCAAAACAACGCTCCGAAATTCATTTGCCGAGAAGAGAACTTAAAATATTCCTTAAAACTATTTTGTAGCTAAAATATTGCACGGGTTTTTTCGTCTTCAAATTTAACCAACGGTTCTAGCATTAATGCGTAACAAGAAAATAACTTTTTCAAGGGAAAAATTGTTTGTTTAAAAAATTAAAATTATTTAAATCACATGCAAATTTTTTCACCAAAGAAATTGAAATAAAAACAGGCAAATTTTCGAAGGCCTGAATAAATGATTTTCTTCGAATTGCTTGCTTTTTTTAAATTAAATTGGCGTTAAATAATTTTTATTTAACATGCAAATTAAAGTAACGTTCGTGGAATGAGTCCTAACTAAAATAAGTAAACTCAAAGTAAATATATTAAGTCCTTTGATACTGTAAAAAATTATTTTTTCGAATTTTTTTTTTCATTGAGAGATTTTCATTTGACACTTCAGCATTTTTTATCGTGATATAAAATTAAAAACAGTTTAATTTTTTTCAAATTCTTCAGTAAATTTTCTTGTCAGGAAAAATCTAATTAATTTTCCATTAGAATGTTTCCGAATAAATTCAAGATTTAAAGTGAACAGGTGCAAATATTTTCCACCACAAACATAACAATAAATTATAGTATCTTTATTTCTTTTGATAAATAAACATGGCACGCACTATCATCACTTGGAGATACAATCAAATATTCAAGGATCATAATATCGTCCCTTTTCGTCAAGTTTCAATTTAAATGTTTTTAAAAATAAAATCAAAACAAAGCCTAATTTTTGAGAACATGAACAACCACAAATGATAAACTCAATCGCTGCAAAATGTAAAGATGTTTTCCTTGTAACAGTCAATCTTCAACTGCTTTACGAAATCTTAAGTTCTCTGTGGCATGTTTATAAGCAAATCGGAAGTTTTTGGAACTTCACTTTCCCTTTTGAGGATTAACACTAGTGCATGCATGCTTTTGGATAATATTGGCAGTCCAATAGATTCACTTTAACATTCTGGATGGTCCGTTTGGCAGGCATACATTTGTTTATTTAAATATCACAAACAATCACTTGTAAGGATTTTATTGCAATTTTTTTAAAGAACTTAAAAAATTTAAGATATTGCACTGCGATTTTTTCTGTATTGTTAATCACTTTAGTCACATTTTTCAAATTTATCAAATTATATTAAATCTTGAAAATGATATTTTTACGAATTTTTGTTTAATTCTTTTAAAAAAAACTACCTGATATAAATTAGCGCGAATTTATGGTCACGCGAAAAATTTTCCACTATTTCATATGAACGATACGAACCCAAAAAACAACTACAAACTACGTTACGTTATTTTGATTGTAATAAACTTAAACTTAAAAATTTTGCCGCTTTTTTGTAAAATTTCCCCGAAGAACGACACGTACAAAATGTGGTGAATCTATCGCGCGGTAATATCTTAACGGGTGTTTGTTCTTGAATGATGTAAACCAGCGTGATACAAAGTCAAAACTGTTTTGAAACATGAACGGGAACAACGTCTTAAACATATCGGTACGTTGTCGGTCGGTGCTGGTTGTATCCTTTCTTCTCGGGGTAGGCAAGAGATTGGGGGTGTTTCATTCAGAGCCACCTCTTATACTTCCCTAAGAAAATTTTCTCTGCGCTCTTCTATCTTTATATTTTATGTATGCGTACACCTCTAACATCAATCTCCTCATAGTCATCGTCCATATATACTATGCACAATATCTTCAAGGAAGAAATGTTCCTTATGTCTTTGGCTCCGGGTACCAATTTACAATGTGTAAGGTGTGGGTGGTGGAAAGAAAGCTGGTGGTTGAACTAAAGAACGGGTGCCAGGAGTTTCGCCATCTGGGGAAGTGAAAATCACGTCGACGACGGTGAAAAGCGACAGCGGCGACTACAACGGTGACTGCCACGATGAAATGACAGCCCTTATAGCAGAACACCCCCCAAAACGAGAAAGGAGATGATTCTGCTTCTGATGTCCCATTTACGAACCACCCCTCCGAGTTCTTAAATAATAAGGACACGCTATCTCATTATATACTTGGAATGCGATGTATTCGCTGCTCGGTGCCATCGGAAAGCGCGAGAACGCTTAGAAAAACGCACCGTTTTCAGTTCAGCACGAAACATCAACATTACTACCCTCTCTGTCGGTGTAGCTTGCCGCCGACCAAGTTCCAATCAAGAATATTTGAGACGATAGCAGAGTAGCAACAATCCTTGCCAAGTGGCATCTTGAAGATGTTCCTGAGCAGGCGAGGAAAAAAGCTCCTCGAGTATATTCTCTTAAAATATTCCTTGGTAGTAAGAAAAGCAAAATAATACCAAGGAAATCTCTTTGAAAGCTTTCCCACTATCGGAAAATGCTCTTAGAATCCTTTTGACTTGATGAAACAACGAATTGGAATGTTTTCCATAACACAACATTCAGCGAAAGGTATTGGACGTGACTGTCCTTATACTTGTGTAAAGCTTTCACCCACTTTTTCTCATCATTTTATTTTGCAAAATTCATACTTATCAACAATATTTGAATCCTGAATGAATTCAATCTTTATTAAATATCAATAACACTCAATGAATCTGTTGTTCCCAAATAAAAAAAGGTATTTTTAATATTTAATTTTTAAAATTGACACAAAAGACATTGTTTAAATGGCCTTTGTTTTTGGTCCGGTACTATTTCATTGACTTTCCATAGTTGATTTTCTTATATATCTTAAGTCATCCTTAGTTGCAAAAGAGTCCGGAGATGTTTTTAAGCCAGTAAAAAAATTGATATTTTGCTTCGATAGTGTTGCAGCACTGTTAGTGGTCCAAAATACTTTCAAAGTCATTCTCGGCTGCAAGAGAGTCTGAATAACTTTTTAAACCAATATAAAGAAGAATTTTTTCATCAAATAAAAATATAAGTTTCGAATGATGCATGGCGAAATTAATTTTCATTACAAATTTTGTCTTGATTTGTTTTTCCAAATGACGCAGTAGGAAGTGAGTGGTTCCAAATACCAACAATAAAAGGCGTGAGGACATTGAAGTCACCTCATTTATTTGATCAACGGGACACCAGGATATGAAGTAGTCACGGAAATGCGTGTTGTCCGTGATCAGTACCCTGATTTGAGTCAATTACTCATTTCCAGCTGAATGATTCTCATTTCAAAAAGCTACTTCTTACCAAGCAGCATCGAACCTGGTATTCGGTAAATAGGAAGAAAGCATGAATAATTTCTAAGACACCTACATACAAAAAAATTATTTGCAAGACTCTCAGGCATTTTTACGTGTATGTATGTAAATTGGTAATTAATAAATTTGATTCTGAACCTTCTTCTGTTTAAAAAGAAATATACACAAACCTGAAAACCTTAAAGATATCTAGTATTTATTCTGGTGGCTTTCCTCCAGCGCTAGCTACAACTTTGAAAATGAACCGATGTGTAGAAAAATAAAGGAAAATGCAACATTGTTGCAAATGCACTCATCAAAAATAATTGCATGGTGTGTAATTCAAGAAGTGTTTGCGTTTTCAACTTAGCCACAAAGTTTCAGATTCATTTTCATACTTGTAAATTTGTCGTATGTTACACACGACGTCGGCTGAGGCTGGAGCGATGTGGGTAAATCGTTTTGTTTTTAAAAGAATAATTTCATTGTAAAATATAAGAAATGTGCAGATGTGTTGATCGTGTGGTATTTGATGATGGTGTTGTAGCGAAGTATAATAAAAGGTCAGTTTTTAATGATGTTAACATGATTGTTTCAACCCCTCTTGATTAAGAGTGTATATGTTTCTGGTAAAATTCGAAAATTTTATAGAATATATGGAAAATCTGCAGGATAATTATTGTCCTAAATTTTGTCCACGATTTATGCTACGAAAAATTTCTACTTCAGATTTTACGCAATGCAATTGATAGTATATGTAAAATATTATCAAAGTTTTAACCCTGATGGTCTACAACCAATTTTTCTTCGTGGTAAATTTCATATATATATATATATGCAGGATCAAAAAACAATATAATGTTACCATAAAAGGTAGTTCTCAATGAGTATCTCACAGATTCCAAAAAAGACTGTCTCTAATCTAAATAATTATTTTAAAATTAATTTTCTAAAATTTCATCACATTAAAACTTTTCTAATTACGTGGCAAATTTCGGTACGCTTTTGAACACAACTAAAATGTCGTCGTAAGATAATTCTCCGCTATCTCCAGGTGGTTACAGATGCAACAGAACATAAACGAGTCACATTATCAAATATCAAAATATCCAAAAAGAAAAAAAATTGAGAATTTTTTTTACTGACAAAACTAAATTTTCAAAAATAAAATCACACACATTACACTCGATTCAACACACTTCACACTACTGCGGTTAAGGTCGCATTTGCACTAATCAAAAAACCCATCGTAAAAATTACAAAATGATAACCAAATGGTATCAGAAAATTTATATTTATAATAAAAAAGGAGCGAGACAAACGGATCTGTATTGAGTACAGTAGAGAAGAAATATGGAGCAAGGCAAAAAAATATATAAAGTCAAAGTATATACATCTAATTTTATACATTGTTAGCTAAAATACGAACATTATCAATTGTGTACTTGGTGTGCAGTCTATGTGCACTCTAGCTGCAAGTAAAATAGTGTAAAAATATGCCATTTTATATTTATTTTTCCCATTAGATATTTTCCTTGCTAGTGTATTCCGAGATCGAGTACATGACTTTTTCTTTGATTTTTCCAGAGCAAAAACGAATAGCGTACGTCTCTTTTTTCCCACCATTTTCATTTCATATGTTTGCATTTGAAAAATGAATGGGAAAACATCTACAACTATAATAGCCCAGATAGTGGCAATGATAGTGTTCTATTTTTTGTGTATTCTGCGAATATTATTTGCAATGGAAAAATATGGTACAATTAAAGTGCATCGCGGATAGATAAGGAAATAGTCTGCTGACTGTTAGCTGATTTTGCTCGGTGATGTAGAGTCTTCTTATTAATTTTTTCTATTGTAATATTACATATATTCTTTCTGTTTAGTTTTCTATATGTTTAATCATATTCGTGTTATCTCCTTGCAAATGCTATGAAGCTTTCATTATATTGAATAGGTTTATATTTTTTTTTTCTTCTATGTGAAAAGCTTGCTCTAAATTGCACTCGAGATTGTTGGGGTGGTGTTTTTTTCCACTGAAAAACAGCAAAATCATCAATGCATACATGACTCTATCGATCATACAGTATTTTCGTGAATATTATTCTCAGAAATAGTCATCGGATTGTATATAGTCATCATCAATGTGTAGTCCTTTTATTGAATCCAATTTAAGTTCAGTTTGTCAAGAAACAAAATTCAGAAGAACCATTGAGAATGACCATAACAAATTGTGAGGAAATCATTCGAAGCTAGATTTATATAATTGAGAAAAATCGTTTACATGAACAGGAAACTTTGATTCCATATATAATTTTCTCAGATATAATATTTCGAAGCCCAAAAAAATGTACCAAGCTTTCCGTCTATTCCGTAAAAAAATATCGTAGCATATTTTCAGGGGATGCTTGATACTACAAACTATGAGAAATCATTGTAGAGGGAATAAATGAAAATAGTCTGATTAAAATCAAATTCCGCTTGAAGTTATCAATCAGAAGTGCGTCAAATTTTGCTGTTTTTTTGGGTAGTCGCGTAAGACTTTCATCTGAAGTTTTAACTACGCTATCTTGTTTGTGCTTTGTTCAAAAAAAAGAATGATGTGAGAAAAATCTCTTAACAAATATTGAAATAGTTATAATTAGATTGCACTAAATAGTTATGGAGTTATGGTTGTGTTTTCCGTCTCTATATCCAAAACGATAGCAAAACGAAAACTTAGACTTTAACACAAAACGCTTTTCAATTTTGACCTCAACCTTTTCCATTTTTATCATCATACGCGAGAGTATCTTCAGCTCAATGACCATCGTGCGTGCTGATTCCTCTACAGAGAAAAAAACGATAATGAGGACTTGGCTATATATGCTTGTAAATGAAGCAACCAAACTAACTAGCCAGAGCCACCTACTCATATCGTCAGCATCATCATCATCCAGTCCATTTATATTGCATGTATTTTTCCCTAATGTATCAGTTGAAAGAATGTGCACATAACAAAATCTCAAGATTAATCATCAATGCTATTTTAAAGTTTCCATCTTTTCCATGCGATTTTTTGATTATTTTTTTTTAAATATTTTTTTAGAATAATTTTCCAAGCCTAGATAGAAAATTAAATTATATATAACTGTTATATATATATATACATATATATTTCACCAATTTTCTTTCGACGTCTGCACAATGATCCTAAAAAAATATATATTTAAGGAAAACAAACAAAAAAAATCGCATGGAAAAGATGCATAAATATAAATGTGTCTATTTGCTCTTGCGCAAATCCACTATTATCTGTCCGTCAATTTTTCCTTATTCCATGATGTTATTTTTCCTATTTTTCGTGTGATTGGTTTACTTCGTCTTATTGTTTTAACAAATGCATATTGAAAGCACATTTTGCTGGATATGTATCTAAGCAATCGGGTGAAACAGGAAACACATACCAATTTTTAAAAAAATGTAGTTGTTTTTTAGAGATAAATTATTATTGGCAATCTCTTAAAGATTTCAAGTGTTAACTGTGAGGTTGATAATTTCGGAAAGAACAATAGATATTTTGTATAGATGCTAGAGCTATGTATTTTCAATGATTTATAACGAAAACTTTTCCACAATTCTGGAGAAATTTCACAATTAAGAGATATTATTCAGACATTTCTAAATATTTTCTGATAGTTTGCCGAATAAATGCTATGCATAAAGACACTCTGCTATCTTTTGGATTGTGGAAAATTGTTGTGTACTGTGATCGATTTATTACTGCTTAGAATCTGTTGCAATGTTGATTTTGTAGTACAGAATATCACTACTAATTCATCACAAATCAACCTGTTTGAAACTTGATTAAATATCTTTCATTCAGGAAATTGCTGCTTTGTCATTTTCAAGTCCATTTTGGATTATAATCTATTTTCGCTTAGTAGTAGGAAAAATTTCTTGAAAAACCAACTTAGTATACGATATGATGTTTCAAATTTTCGAAATACATGTGTTGTCTTCGCATATTTTGTTTTTGTTAAAATTTACGAAAATCGCATTCAACATAAGGTTTGTTCATTCGTTTCGTAGATTATGTAAATAAAATTTTAATTATACTTTCCTTGACATTGAATCGAGGCAAACACTTTTTCAGACAAATTATTATAAAAAAAAAAACAAATATTTTTAAGAAAATATAACGCACCAATTAAACCGAACAAGAAACAATTTTCACATACACACAAAACACAAGTAACGAGAAAAAAACTTTGTTAAAATATTAATTAACATGGCAAAGAATTGATGTTTTTTTGAAAGTTATGATTTTAATAAAAACTATTGTTTGTTATATTATAAATAAATGAAAAGAGCGAAATTCGCGCGCGTGATTGTCACGTGTTGCATGGCGCGAGTTCGTTCATTTTTAAACTGTATCTTGTTATTTTTTCAGGGCTTCACATGCGTCCAAAACGAAAATATTATTATATATGTGAATCATTTTTCTTCAACCGTCTTCAAATATTGGGTATACTTAAGTCGATAACGAACGGTTGCTGATGAAAGATTTCGGTGTCTCAAAACCATAATTGCGTGTCGGTCTCAACACTATCGATACTATATAGGAATTAGAAAAATTATAGGATGGCAGAGCACATATACGTTACAATACACATTTATTTATTGGCTTTTTTATTAATTGTTCTACACACTATAAACAGAGCTTAACAAAATGCAACACACTATACTCATTAACTATCTGCATCTGTGGCGGACCTGTCTTCTATTGCGTCCGTTCATACGTTGCCGACCGCAATATCTCGTATTGCCTCTTTACTCGTTTATATTTTTCAGTTGTTTTTTGTCGTTTTTATATTTTGCTTATTTATTTTTATTTCCTTAATTTCAGTTTTTCAAATATTCTTTAGCGTTTTTGCATTAGTGCAGAGCGCGCGCTCGAACGACGACTCCTAGATCACAAAAACTGCATCATTTGGTCATTTTAGTGTTGTACGCTTAGTTAGTTAGTTTAGCTATAGTTGATTTTTTCTTCTTCTTATTTTATTACATCTGCGCCGCACGTCTAGGTCTTGTGCCTGCATTAGCTTAGCAGCTCGAGTGCAATTGTGTGCCCATCTCTTTACTCTTTGGGGTCCACACATGCATCACCATGCCCCATGAAATGCACCGCCAACCCATTCGAATTTGGTATCACACTGGCAAACTTTTACCTCCCACTCTTTTTTCTATTCATAGTTTTTCTGCAGCCATTTTCCATATTTGATTATTATTGTTAGTTTTTATCTGGCTTCTTTCCATCGGCATTTATTTATTTTCACCTACGTTGCACTTTCTAAGAAAATTTTTGCAATCTTCGCACTCTTGCACAATTCCTGCATCATCCTTTCCAACTATCCATAAATTTCTTAATGCGATTTTCTACAATCGCATGCATATGCTCGATTGTGCTGTAGTTTCGCACCTTTTTTCTAGGCATATACATTTTATATGATGTTAGATTGCATGCATCTGTTTCTGTTTCCTTAATGCCGTTTGATAGGGTTGAATATGAAAAAAAAACATCCAAAAAGAGTCGAAAAAATATGAAAAAGTGAAATATGCCAAAGAAAAATTAGAGAAAATGCAAGATAATCAAATAGTGGACCTTGCAAACAAGTCGAACGTGCATGTGTGCGAATCGCATTAAATCGAGTGCAAGAAAGAAACGCAAATCGAAAGTCATTCTTTACCCGCTCGCCAATTTTCGAGCTCATCTTCTGCAGACCAGACCCGGCCAACGATTGCCACTCTAGAACCAAATGCGCTGATGCTATATGCAATTTGCGGCAAATGCGTTTTCGAACAAGATGCAAGTATCTCGCACGCGCAAACTCTACACTCTTCATACATTTTAATAAAAAGAATGTGGCCTGCTAGATAGCTAGCTAGCTAGCCAGCCAGATGGATTGTGTGGCTCCAGAATGCAGATTTGCGGAAGCTCTTATTTACGCGCTAGAAATACCAAAAGAATATTATCTAAACAAAGTCGAGTGATCAAGATGGTGCTCGAAGGCTTCTCGGAGGATTCAATGCAATATTTTCCATTTCCTTCATTAGAGATGACCTCGAGAATTGAATGTTTTTTTTCGGTTGATTGAGTGTCTGATTCTTGGAACGAAGAATCTAGCGGATAGACTCAATATGGATGTTTTTCTTCTAATTTTGCCTGGAATGTCTAGAAATTTCTATGAGTCACAATTTCTGGGTTTGTTTGTACATGATGTTTCCTTGACGAACTTGGAAAAACTCTCTACGAGTTCGAGTTCTTTCCAAATTCAATAAGAATATATGCTGTGCAATGAGATGCTCAAAAATGCAAGCATATGAACGGTAATCAAGTCTTATTTGTTGTTAGATTATTCGAGGATTTAGCCGACAATTTTTTATTTATTGCGTGCAAAGTTACACTTACACTAGAAATTTTTGGGTATGCTGTTTCCAAATTTCCAAATATTTTCTATATATCAGTTACCGTTTTTAGGCTATAGTGCTGTCAACTTACTCATTACTGACTTTGTAAAAACGGTCTACAAAGCTTTCTTTAGAGTTAAACTAGGCGACCAAGATAAAACGTGGGCTTGTATCGAACATTTACGAGTTGTAAAGTGGTATCAATGGTTTGGAGAGAACAAAGAGATCACATCAACGGCTCATATTTCTCTGGTAACAGCCGAAACAGTTGCAACAAGTGGACTTGTCCAAATCTGCCTTCTGCAATACGCCCAGAAAATGTACCTACTCCAACTTTTCACGACCACCCACAGCTCTTTGAAGATGATGATGCAGTTGTTGCAGGTCATACTGAAGATGCAGACATTGATTATGTTGACTCTTTTTCGAGTCCTCAAATATTTTATCTAAATAATCTCATAAAGAAGCTGAACCTCTTAAAGGAATCTTCTGAGTTACTTGCTTCTCGGCTTGGGAAAAGTTTAAACCACTTGAGAATTAGTCTAAATCATTTGTGAGATAGTTTAAATCAATTGGGAAACGCTACAGCATATCGTTTCATCGATCTTTTTGTTATGTATCATTGATTGTGAACTTCACAATGACAACAACAGATTGATATAGTTTTACACACAACAGATGAATAGGATTGCAGCATCCTTACCACTTCAGCTAACATTCAAATTGAAACACTATGTATGAATCCACCATAAATTTGTTTTGTTGAACGATTAGATAAGGAAAATGTTTTACCAACACATTATTATTTAGTCGAAACAATGTTGCAATTTGACCATAAAAACCATAATTCGCATACTATTGATTTTCTTATTATATATTAATATCCTACCAAGCGTTTCTGTCATTATCATGATTGCAGTCCACGCCCAATAATTACTATTTGTTGAATCATACCTACATATATTTTGCGCAGTGACATAACACCACACATTGCTGCGGGGTTTATCTATAATTCCAACAAACATACACCACCTCATCCCAAACTAAAGTCTACCACCCTTAAATCAACAGAGGTGGCTTCTAGAGCAACTAATTAAAATGTTCATATGAATTTTCACATAATCCTGGGGAGGGGGAAGCTGATGGTATAATAAGCAGCACGCGGTCAAACGGTCGTTTTCAGGACGCTTTTGGTCAAGTGCAGGTGTAACTCAGGACCATATAGCAAAACTATTGATTGCGATTGAAATGATTACGCATATTTATTTCTATATTATATTGGTTTCATTATTTAGTTTGTAGGTACACGGGATAGGTACTATTTTCCTTTCTGGGAAACTTAGCTATGGATTCCGTTTAAAATAAGAAATTCCGGGATAACGCCCCATCTAAATTTGTGCGAAAGATTCACATAAAAACGTAAATACGATTTCTTGATTCAATTTTTTTTTCTTACTAAAAGCCGCTTTGAAAATAGTAGGCTAACACAAGTATTCACTATTCATCTTCATGCCACGGGAGAATAGTTTGTGGAGCAAGAAAAAATCATACAAATGATTTGCCGAACGTATATGCATCTAAACCGCCTTATTCCACATTAGATACACCGACTATGATGAAATCGTTGCATGGTATAGTGTGGCTATCTAACGTTTGATGCGTCGATTGTGAAAAAAAGAAGGTGGAGTTTCATTTGCTCGTGTTTTCATTTGAAACGAGCCACCAAAGCTCTTTAGCTGTTGTACAGCCTTTCCATTCGACACCTATAGGCTCCAGTTGCCCCGTCTTTATTATAAGACGACCCCCGGAAAATCATCTATCGTACGTTCGATATTTCTTCTACTTCTACTGTATTTCCCAGGTGAAGAGTTGGTTTCCAGTGTATAGTTGGATGCATAACGCTGGCGGTTAAATGGTCAGTCATTTTTTGCACTGCTACCGAGTGCTTCTTCAAGACCAAATCAACCTGAAGTCATTCACACCACTTTTGCGAACTAATTTTATTCTTGGCTTCTCAATCGTTATAGAAAAATGATTCAATTGTAAATCGTGCAGCAACGAAACTACTTTCTAGTTCACTAAATTCTGCATAGAGCATTTTATCGTATAACTTTAGGACAAATCCGCTTTTAAAATACACCCAAAAGATCTGATCGATTTACATAGTTTTTAGCGTTTAAGATTTCAAATTTTCTTGAAACAAAATTAAAAACGTCTTTGATTTTTTAATGGTTTCAAAATGAGTAAATTCAGAAGCATTTTTGACATTATTTATAAAAACCATATATAACTGCTTTCTGTATTTTCATCCCATCTAATTTATTTTAGACTTGCATCATTTTGATTTAAATTCAAAAATCAATCATTGTTTTTTTCTGCGTCGTCATTTTGTCAATATATCGTCAGCAAATGTATCTTTCCTCATTTATCGAATCCCATCGATGTGTATCTTCTATACATCACATAATTTTCCATCAATATTTTCATTTAAGTTTGAAAACTTATTGTCGACAAAGATTCCAGATATCTACACTATCTTCTCATTGATAAACATATGTACATATTGCACAATTCATCCGTATGTTGTATGTATGCATTGTCAAGTGCAAATAAAAATTGTTGCAATTGCAATATTTGTTTGTTTATCTCGTGTTTCGCTTGAATGCAAGTTTATTTGTGAAAAATAAAAGTCAATTGTGTTTTTCAAGTAGAAGTTTACAGTGTGTGTGTATGTGTACGTGTGAAATACTAAACGATTTCATATCACAAGCACATCGCTGGTAGAAGGGTGTAAATGTTTCTATCCACAAAAAAAATAGTGCCAAGCTTGACTTGAATAAATAAATATAAAATACATTCTTTAGTTTCAAGAGGTCGCCCACAGTCCCGAATCGATTGCCCTTTATAAATTTTCACGAAAATTTTATATTTCCACTGTAAGTTTATCAGGTTTCAGGAAGATTTTTATAGCAAAAATGATTATTGTACTATTCATTTGTATTTTATAATACCTAAATTCAAAGAGATCGCATTTTGGCAACACTACAATATTTTTCATTACATAAAAAACGGCTTAAAACCAATAAAACCATAATGAAAAATCAAATTCATGGAACAATAAGTATGGAATTTTTTCTCATCAATATAAATGCCAAATGAATTTTTTCATTGCAAGGAATTTTATTTT
>OZ012664.1:968512-990402 GCA_963942545.1 Oxycera nigricornis
GTGCGTTATTGATTTTTGAAAAGCGGAAATTCACTCATTATGCTTACACAAATCCCTCCTGCTTCCATGGCCTCTATATAACCCTATCTACTATTCGATTCGACACCATACTACAGCTACTTGTCCTTTAAAGGTCCGGCGCGATCGGGCTTTGGCGTCCACCCCATAGAAGGGTCGCCCCCATATGGTTGCCCAGTATGTGGTTACACCTACCAGCTACAGTGCCCGAAACGTAACAATATATATGCGTGCATGCAAGTGCAGTTGAATGGGAATCATTTATTCAGACCCGCACTTATGCAATAGGACGCACTCACTTCGGAGCTGTCAGGAATGCATTTCAGCATGCTATGGAATGAGGAATAAATTGTGCGACGACCAACACGGGGGGGGGGGGGAATTCCCCAAAAACGCAAGGCTATTGTAGGGACATGTGTGGCGTGAGATATCGGTAATGGGTTATAGGTTTGTTTAATGCCCGATTTGAAACTGGTGGCTGGGGTAGGTGCGACTATGTCCTTGCACATAAGTTGCCATATCTGTGATGCTTTTGCATTCGGCCGTGCAGCAACATTCGACTCAAATGCTATTCAAGCTCGTGTTATTCCGTGGTATGCGTGCCCATTAACAATACACAAAAATTTCAATGCATGCAGACACTTGGATGACGACGCCGTTCGTTGTTGGCACTGTTTTCTGTCAGACCATCGCATCCTATATCCATCGCCCGCTCCCCAAAACTAAAACTCTATTATACGATTTTCAACGCCACCAAACTCCAATTGCAGAAATATGAGACATGAAATCTCAAAGTTCTTACCAGTCTAGTGCAAGGATGTTTGGCTCTTGTTACCGTAATGATGGTTTTCAATCCATTGTCTATATCAATCAATATTGAGGAAATCTAGAATTGACTCTATGATTATGGTACTTCAATGGATAGTTCATAATCAAACAATTTGAAATTTACACTACTCCTCAGTTTTAGAGCTGAATTACACGTCAGCCACAGCCGTCATTGCAGGAACTATTGAAACTTTTCCAAAGATGGACGCATAACAAATTCAAATTTCCATAATTTCTCATGATGGACAGATGAAAATTTTCAGTGATGTTTATTTCATCTAATTTTCTCGCTTGATAGATATAGTTTGTGCGTCCTCTCCCACAAAAATCAATAAGTGGGAATCATGCAATTATAATCAGGGGACTAAAGCTAGGTTTGAGCTGGTGCGCCATTGATAATGACTAAGATGCAGTTACAATACTGTTTCACGACCATCATAAACACTTAAAATTCAGTTTTCTTTTCGATATTTCGTTAATATTGGACGTTTTTCTTGCTATTTATCGAATCGAATCATTTTTTAAGAAATGACCTGAAGTCCTTGATCCAATTCGATTTGTTGCTCTATACCTAAGTAAGGAAAGTTTTTATCCGCTTCCACTTTCTCGCCATAAGATTTGACTGCATCAACAATAGAAGCTCGTTTACAAGAACATGTCAATGCAATTTCATATTTTAGAATTGAAATCAATATTAAACGCTTAAGTTCAAAAGTCCTTTTCATTTCCGTCAACAATTTTACAATTCTACAAGTTGTAAGATTTCCTCGTAAGTGGGTTAACGTAATTTGTCCTTATAAAGCATTTACCGGCACCGTTAGACGACGTACGCTAGTAGTAAATTCCAAAAGCAATACACCGTTATTCTAGGATTCTATGAAATTATAGTTACCATAAAAGACCATCAATGAAAGCAATAATTACAAATTAGAAAGGTGTAAGAAGTTATATCTTATATGGTTTCTCATCAAATCGGAAAATTTCATACAATAACTCTTTAAGGAATTGTTTTATTCTTGTAACCCATCTTAATACTGTTTGGAAAGAGTTGCATGCATCCTGTATAGGTTTCAAATTGGTCGTACGTCTTTCTTGTAACATCACAAACGTATTTGGCCGGAATTTTCAACTCCACTCATCATCCTATGAGCGAATGCGTCGATAACTTATGCTCAACAATCATGAATCCTTTTTTTCTCAGTTTTTCGACGACCGTCCTCCCGGCACGAGCGATTCCTACTTCCGTCAACTGTTCTTTGTGACAGTGGGCAAAACATCCCAGTGGAAGTGATGGTCGCATTTTAGCAAAAACATTTTAATCAATTTGCCAAATCAGCATTGGATGCAGTTTCTCGAAGAGACTTTTGTTAAAAAAAAGACAGGTTAGCGGAAAGAAGGGGAAAGCGAGGTACAAAGAGAATGAATAGCCTAGCATGTTGATATGGAGTTGTCGTGTAATAAGTGAGGATTACATCAAGTATCCTTGTTGTGCTTGTAACAATATTTTGCAATTACGTATTTCGTATTTACTTAAATCATTGATAAAAAATTAAGGACGAAGTATCTATGCTAATTGTATTTTTAGTTTTTTTTTATCTACATATTTTTTGTTGAAAGCTAGTCATTTGTTGCAATGTAGGACTCTTGAAGCATTTAATTGGCTCCTTAATAATTTTTCCAACATAACTTTCATGACTAGCTACGACATAAAATTTTTTATAAGAATATTTATCAAGGTTTTTTAGTCACATCGAAGTTAGTTCGAACGTAAATAAGTGACAATTGGATGTTTTTGTTTCGTTTTAAAAATTTGTTTGTATGCCTAAATAATTTAATTACATTTGCTATAACATGACCCCACTCCTCTTGTTTTCGTCTAGTATCTAGACTGTCCAGCTCATCAATGTTCCAATGTCTAAAACAGACAAGTACCAGAATCCACGATGAAATCCGCGATAAAAGGACTATACAAACGAATGGGGAGGTTGATAACATTTTGCATTTGCGTAGCCGGAATGCACTTTCTCGTGACCTCACTTGCAAGCTCGCCCTAATCCCAAAAATTATCATTGTCATATAGAATTCTCAGTCCAACGGTCAGATGGATATCCATCGTATGCCATCCAGCCTAAAGGACGACGTCGACGAAACTGCTGTACACATTGAATGAATTTGCTCCCCAATTTCGTTCGGTATTAGCTCGGGTGTGTCGAGTAAATAAATTCAAACTGAATATGTATATATATGGTTGCAACACACTTATAATCCGAATTAGAGTCGTCAAACCGTGTAGAAGGGGTAGTGACAATAGCATGTTGGTGGTCAAGCCACACAAATGGCTCGGATGCACCCTTTAAGATGATTTTCTTAGGATTACATCAGTTTTACACAAAGTGTAGATAATTTTGCAATTGTATCTTTAAAAATTCAATGATTTTCTTTAAAGAAACGATCCTTCAGGGCATAGATAAAAGTTCAATTATTTTTAACCTTGCTAAAAAAATTATGTGAATTTGAATGCAACAAAAATGTTAACGTACACGATGTATGTAGGAATATTGTGCACTAAATTAAGGACGAGGAAATTTACGCAAGCGCGTTATTTTTCTAACGGTTTCGATGTATATATAATATATAAAGGGAAAGAGAGTGTCCTGTTTTTGCATAATAAATAACATTCATATGCATTAATGATGCAAAGTACGATGCATCCGCATCAGAATCAGCAAATCATCAATTATTCTATGGCGAAATATGAAAAAGACAAATAGTTTATTTGAAATCTACGTAACCGAGTGGAACATATTGGTGAACGGAAGAATAATATCGCAACAAAAAATCCAAAAATCAAGAATTTTTGCACGTTGAACGGTGACACGTTTATGTGCAAAATATTTTTGAGAGATGATCACAATAAAAAACACACAATGATAATTACAACCCTTGTTCTCTAGAAATTGACGAATTACTATTCATACATATAAATATGTGCCTATTTCCAGTGCACCGAGCACCCGGTTCGAAACTACTTGGCTACAAGTAGTTTTTGAAAACGGAATTCGGTGCCGGACAATCAGTTCATTCATTTGTGAATAAATATCGAGGTCAAATCAAGAAAACATTAATGATCGAGCTTGTTGCTGATCACTTCACCTCCTATTGTTCCGTTCATCAAGTAAATGAAGTAACTCTAATATTACCTTAAATTATTTCACGGTATTATAAATAAAAGATAGTGTCCGAAAGATATTTTTCAGTCCTTCAACAAAGCTTTTAATATCACAGTAATTTTTTTTCTGGAAATTTTCACGAAATTTCGTAAGGAACCAACGGTTAAAATTTATGACCTTTGAAAATGGTAGCTTATTATAATTTAAAAAAAATAGCAGTAAACTCACCTATAAATTGGATCATCCCAATGATATATATCAGTATGTGATGTATTAAGTTTTCTGTAACTGCAGCTTGTGTATCCAAATCTATCTCTCAGATAAATTTGATTTTCCTAGGCTGCTTATCATGCTATCCTTGTGTATGTAATCGACAATCTTGAAGTTGATTCGAAGCGTTCCTTTCGGGCACAATTCACAGAGTTGACAGCCTGAGTTACTTGTTACGAAACACCTATTTATTTGTCTTGACACGATACGATTGTACCCATAATAGTGTTTACGTTGCAATTTGATTATTTTGCCGGAGTCATGTTATTAGGTTTAAAGTCACTTCTTTGTTGTTGTTGTTTTTAAATTTTAGTGGTTTTGCTTGGTTTAAGTTTGATGCATTTGTTTCATTATGACAGTAAGTATTCGTGTCACAGTAATAATCAATTATTTTTTTGCAATATTTTATTTTTTTATATATTCATAAATGTTTTTTTAAATTAAAAACAAGATTTTTTGACTTTGTAATTATCTTAGATTTTTTAAATATTTTCCAGAGGAAATAGCCCGTACAATTAATGAATTTTTATGCTTTTATTTTATACAGTTTATTAGTTGAAATTTTTATTTTTTATTCAATTGAGTTTGTTAAGCTTGTTTAGCATCACAATTTCTAATGTTTTAGCCTTTTTCTTTGCTGATTTATTAATTGTTTTTTTTAATTGCTAGCTTTTGTACTTGACTGTTTTATTCTATCCACGGTTTTTTCAAATTCTTACGTACAAAATTCAATATAATCATGCAACTGGGTAAATTTATGTAAATTTTGAACTAATTATGCCATATTGTTAAAAAAAATAGCAGAACGATAAACATAAAATTAAATAAAAATAACAAAAAATAAAAAAAAAATTTTGATGTAAAATTACTTCTAATTTCTTTTTGGTTTCACGATACAAGCTTGAAATCAATTCACAAAATTAACAAATAAATATTGATAATCACAACGAAAACTGTCCAAAAAATTTATATCACTATCTGATAATGTTTCAGATCCATTTCGAACAATTGCTAGCTAAATTAAACGAATGAAATCGTATAAAATTTTCATATATGTATATATTTTTTATATATGTGAATAAGGGTTAATTTTTGCTTATTGAAACGATTTACTGTTTGCTGTCTTTTATTTATTACATGTTTATTGTTGTAATTTTTGGTTGTAGTCTCAACAATTTATCTTTCATTCAATATTCATGTTTAGAACTATTTTTTTTCCTTCACACCGTGACCCTCCTGTTTTTTTTATATTTGTCTTAATGGTTTTCGTTTTGTTGCATTACATCGTCTTCATTAAATATTAAATTGTTTATAAGGCCAAATTAAGGCACAAAAATTTCCCGTCCAATATAAATTTCTTAGTAATTTTTTTTGTTGTTGCTCGTATTTTTCTTTTCTTTTCTATCTTTGGTGTACGTGGAAAGCGTGTTATTGTGTGAATGTAAATTATTAGTAGGGTTTATTTCGATTTTTGATCGTTCTGTTTCCTTTTATAAAATATACTTTTTCGTAATTTTCTTTTATTCTAATATTTTTTGCTTAGAGATCACAATGAATTCATTTCATGGTTTATTTTTTGTTCATAATCTTTTTTTGTTCTTTTTAAAAAATTGTTTATAGAGGCCAAAATATCACCCGAGATGTTTTTGAATTTTTTTTGTTGTTCTTGTTTTCTTCCTAAAAAAACTCTTTCCTCTTAATTTTTTTAGGTTGTTGGATTTTTTTTATTATAAGTTTTCTTGCGTTTTGTTAGATTTATAATTTTTTTTTGTTTCAATAAATGTAATATATATTTTCGAACGTGTATAAATATGGATTTGAATTCTTTTCTGACGTTTCTTATTTGTTAAAAAAAAGTTTTAACGATTTTTTTCGCTTTTTTTTTCAAAATATGACTAGTTATAAAGATATTTGTTTCTTCTTCAAATAATTAATTGCCGAACCTCCAATTTTTTCTTTGATTGATGTGTTTATTTGGGAGATTGTTGTGTGTGTTTTTTTTTGTGTTAAATTTGTTTCGAAAATTATTAAAGTCCTATTGGATTCAATTGTAATCTTGGTAAGAGTTTATGTTTTGAAAAAATGTGCCACAATTTAAAATTGCTCCGACACGACAATAGGAATTCAATTGTTTTTGACAGACATTTTAAAGATTGTATTTTATGTTGTTGTTGTCTTTTTGGAGTACGTTCGTTTGGTGTTGATATTTTTATATACTGTTTGTCTCTTCTATATATATATAGCCCTTTGTGTCTATTGATGTGAGTGTGTGTTTGTTTGCTGCGGTATTATTTATATGTTTATATATTTTTAAATAATAAATATTGTGGATAAATGTAATTTTATGTGTATGAAATGTGTGTCTGATGATGCCCTTTTTTCTGTCCTCTACTCAATTTTTTAATCTATAGCCCATAGAATATGTTTTTATCATTGAGTAAGTCCTTAAGATGTTGCGTATTTTGTTGCTTGTTTTTTTTTATATAATTGTTAATATTTAATCTGGTTTTGTTCTGATAAAACCAAATACATGAATGATGGATGTTTCAAATACGATTTTTTTAGCCCTTTCGTATAATCTTCATGTAGTGTGATTTTTACAGTTGTGTTTCAAAACAAAAATTGAAAATAAATTTAAAAATATTCATAGGTGTTCAATATGATTCGTAATAATAATTTAAAAAAATCGAAAAATTATGTTTCACGTTAAAAAAAAAACAAAAATAAATACAAACTGGAATAAATATTCCTGTTTATTCTTGTTGTAAAAATAATTATGGTTCTTTTGAAAATATTCCAAGGAAGCAATTAAAATTGTGTGTGATTCTCGTATGTGTAGATATATTTTGGAGGCTACACTCCCAGTTTAGATTTAACACGAAGAATCTCAACACCCCGTTAACTTCAAAAATGTTTATGAACAAGTTCAAGGGATGATGCTGCTACTAACAAATTGGTCGACTTGCAAGAAGATGACCCTTTGCTATGCAAAATAAGATTAAACGCCAGTGCTGTCTCAGAAAGTCGATATGTTAATTTTTGTTTTCGTCCTTAATAAATTCTTATGACTTTTAAACAGCACAGTTTTTCTTTCTTGCTTGCTTCAATGGGAAATGTCTGCTGTAAAATTCAAACAGCCGAATTATAGTTTAGTTTGTGAAGAAGATATAAGTATCTAACCGTTATTATTGTTTTTGTTGATATTTGCAAAAGAAAATGTTTTGATTTGAATTGTTTGTTTTTATGTTTGCTACGTCTCCTACTTATTCGCTGGTATAAAATGTGTAATGTAGTATACAAGAGTGTATAGTATTTTTTTTCCAAGTGTTTTAAGGGTGGTTGCACTTTACTGTACTGATCTGGTAATGTTTTACGATTGAGGAATATTGTGTGTGTATTTTTATTTTCTAGTAATTTACTTAATAATATGTTTTCCAACAAAATTAAGTAAATGCTAGCTGTATGGTAGATGATATTTAAAACTGTTTGTTCCGGTGTCAGTGTTAATTTGTGTATATCTTTTGGTGGTTATTTTGATAATCACTTCGACTTGGCAGTAACGGTAGTGATTAGCAAATTGTTATTTAGAGCTTCTTGTGTTTTTTTCTGTTACAAAATGTTTACCTAATGTTTTTTCTTTTCTTTTTTGGAATTGATTGTGCTAAATTTAATTTCGTTGATAATTTGTGTATTGTGTGTGTGTGTGTGTTTGTGTGATGCTAAGTACTATTAGTATTTTTTTGGAAATTCTATTCGAGAAAATGTGTAACGCGTACTACGTTTTTTTGCAGCTCTTTTGCAGTATGCAAAAAATCGTATTAACCGATAGTTTTCAAACGCAATTTTGACAAACTCTTCCGTTGTTGTTTTTATCACGGAAATTTTCAGCTTGCAAATTTGTCCTTCTACTCTAAGCGCAATCTGTAAGAAAACTTATAAATTTCACTTAGTTTCTATGGTAGTTTTTTTTGTTTGCAATGATTCAATTTTTCATTTATCTTTTTCCGAAAAAGTGCCCAAAATATGACTTGATTTGAATTTTCCTTAATTTGGTTTTGTTTTGTTTGCTAAACTTATGAAATTTTGTACTTTTTTCCTTGTGTTTTCAAATATGATTTTTCTTTATTTTTAGTGGCCGTTTTGCTAATAAATTTTCTTAGCTTTGTTTATTAATTATTTAAGTAATTTTTAGTTAAATTTTTGGTATTTTACGTAACTTAAATTGTAGAACTGCTGTCTTGATGCCAACAAATCCGAATAAAAAATGCGTCCGTTGATATTTGCCGAAGAATTTATATAGATTTATATAACTGTCGTTGATCAAACTTAATGTTGTATACAGAAAATAACTGTTTTGAAACTTTCAAATTTTGATTTTCAATAATTAATTAGATGCAATGTTAAAGTTTTCCAGTCTATTGCAAGAACCTAAATTGTTCAGATGGGGTTGACTGAATGTAAAACCTGTAAAATTATTTATAAAAATTGTATAGACTCTTGCTGGTTGAACTCAATCATCACTAAATTCACTTATTTTTTTATTGAAACGTTCGCAGTAAATTTATGCACAATATTTATGTAGGAATGTTCCTTGCAAGTGACGAGGCAAACATTCATCGATAAAAAAAATTGTATAAAAATGGATGAAATAGAAAAGGCGTGTAGTGAATTCAATGTCAAGGATTTGGACCATGTGGGAAGTCTTGCTCTTTTTTTTGATTCCGTTTTCCGAACCAAAGAAAACGATGTGCATCAGCGAGAAAAAGACATTGAACGATGAGAAATAAGGATAGGAAGGGATGTGAAAGCGTGAACTAAACATTAGTTTCAACTTCTGCGCGAAAGAAGTCAAAATAAAATCAAGACGAACACGAACTTAAAGGATATCATCATATATGCGAAAGGAGGAAATATGACGGCAAGTGGTAGGGCGCTTCGTCACTTGAGAAGGTTACGCGGATTCACTAAGAATTGTTTATTTCAAGTGTTAACAATAATTTTATGCACTGCACAGTACTCCATTGTTTTTAGTATGTTTTTTAAAATAGAAATCAATTTTACACTGTTAAGAACTAGCTCTTGTACACGTTGATAACACCGAGCTAGGGCCTATTTGACAAAAAATTTGCTTTTAGGCTCGTCGAACCTGCATCAAGTACGATGCAAACTGCACTTTTGATATTGCAGAATTTGTTGAAATCCCCCTTCGGCTCGGTGGCTTCGGTCGGTTGGCTGGACGGTCGGTCGTTGGGCTATCGGTAGGTTGGTAGGATCTCCGTGTATTAAGCAATCCTTTTGTATAAAGACACGAAGTAGCCATGCACACCATCCTCGTCCTAAGCTAGAACACTTGCCACGTATTGTACATAAGTGGAATTGCCTGTACGTTGATGATAATGGGGAGAATTATGCGATCCATGTATAACATGAGCATATCAATATGTTTACATACACATCGC
The DNA here is from genome assembly GCA_963942545.1 of Oxycera nigricornis. Lineage (NCBI taxonomy): Eukaryota > Metazoa > Arthropoda > Insecta > Diptera > Stratiomyidae > Oxycera > Oxycera nigricornis. Next base: position 978,258 of record OZ012664.1, read on the forward strand.
TTCGATGGCATGGGAATTCACAAACAGCCAAACGAACAAATATATAGCTCATGTGTACAGAACTACGTAAGGGATGATGTTGCCCTACACATGCTATGTTTATCCATTTGCTGTGGCTCGAATTGATAGCCCACTCAGGGCACCTATATGCTAGCGGCGGAGACGCCATATATGCTACCGGCTCAATCCTGGTCAGCACGGGTATACGTCCCTTTGTCCGCCCCGAACCTGTATTTATTTGTATGTAGGCTCGTAATTCGAACTCTGTCATTTTTAGTCGATCTGCACCCCCGAACGCATATATGCACGAGTGTAGGGTGCATCGCTTTCAGTTTTAGGAACATTTTCAGAATGCATTTATTTGATGCATGCGCTTCGTCTACATGCAGGTTTCGTCCTTCCACCTAAAATCGGTGATGTTGGGTGTTGGTTGCATGGTCGTAGTCAGGTATTGCATCCAGCAAGGGTTGCTTTCCACGCACCACCCATAGCTCGCTCTCAATGGAAGTACTTTGTTGACTGCCGTTTTGGTTGGGGGTCGAAGAGGGGGGTTCAGTGGCTCATAATTGCACCCACCTACTCCCAATGTAGCAAAAGACTAGCGATGAAGTGGCAAAGAGGAAGTTTAATGACTTTCGAAAGGTATGAGGATGCAGACCGCAGTGCAAAGTGCAATGAGCTGGCCAGTGATGCACGCACCATACGCAGCATTAGACAAAGGTCTCCTGATTTGAATGAGATGACGGGCCGTGGAGTTTACCCAGCGAACGACTATAAGTGTCCTTCCATATGACACATCTTTCTCACACATTAATTTGTTTTGTTCTGTGAATAAGAAGGTCGGTCAATGTAGGTGGTATGATTTCAGCTGTATGTCTTTATTTAGCTGTATGCTGTTTGCGGGCACACCAAAGGGGCAGGCGACGTCGTGAAAGGATACAGGCTCCCTACTTTTGACCTTAACATATACACTACTTTTACGCATTAGTGGCTCTGTAGGCAGCACACAATACGAGAGTCGGTTTATGTTTTGAATGTTCTGCAACTTTCACCCAAACAGATTCACGCTGCACCTCAAATCCATTCGATCCAACGTCCTTCTACTCACTCTTGGATAGGGTGGGCAGAATGCATTGCGTTTTGTTGCGTGTGCAACGATTTGCGCATGGATTTTATTTTTGATGGGGGCATCCCACCCTATATACATATATGTGTTCATGTATCCATTTTGCATGCATGCATGCAATTAACGCAATATACGCACTAACACGTTCGTTTGAAAGCGGGTGGTAGTGATTTCCGCGATTTTTCCCTTCAGTTTTCCTCACCATTTTCATGCAAATTTTACCAATAATAATCTATTTCATAAATAATTTGTGAAACTTGAACTCTATGGCAAAGTAACAAACAACTAATAAACGCTTCCGAACGGGTATCGATTATCATTAATTATTAGCAAATATCGATTGAAAATGAATTCAAAGTGAGAATTTTATGCGTTCAGCGTTTTCCAGCTATCGCCATGTCTACCTTTCAATGAAGGATGGGACCAATACTAAGCCATTTAACATGCATAAAATTCTTATTTTATCATGTCGAATGACCGGCCACTATGAATTCAGGAGTAGATTTTCGCGAAGCCTGGGTTGGTGGCCGTTCAACCAATCATCGTACATAGGTAAAAAAAATTCCGTGACGCCAACAATTTCGTTTTGTATATTATATTTAACAAACATTGTATTTATATTTCACGGAATCAAGCTTTTGGCTATTAATTATTTTACATATATTTATATAGTTTGAATTTTATTCAAATGGATTTTAACATATCAAGGCATACTTCCATTGCGAACAGAATTGTTGTATACCATTCGAAGTAGGCTTTACGAAGATACTAATCAATTGCTACCGATATATCTGAATCAGGACGATTTGCAGTATATCATGCTTGCAAAGTGATTCAGATGACTATAGGATTCCTTCCTATAAAACACTTCAGAAAATAGAGATAGAAAATAGGCTTTTCGTTTTTTCGAATTTTTTTGAGCGAAATTACCTGTAATCATTCAATTCGTTTAAATAAGATATATATATATATATATAAATATGCATATATATAGTTTTGCTCATATATACCGATCATAGTATATAGTATCTAAATCAGTCCAGTTGAATGTTTCACGACCAGGTGGTTGTTCTCCACTAAGCGAATGTTTTCGTTATAAAGAAAGAATGAGTCTAAATCCAAATGATGGATTCGGTGAAGGTTGGTAGGCTCGTGAGGTCAAAGGGATTGAAATACGTTGGCAGCAACCAGAAATGCGAAATAGTGTCCCTGTGTTATACATACTGTAGACCCGTTTGCTATACAAAATCATATAATGTTGGCTGTACAGACGACTAGATGTTTGCAAACCATCAATATGACATTTTGGATTTAGTCGCGCAATTTTATCACGTTTACCACACATACCAACTTCAGATGCCATCGTCACTAAGTAGTGCATTTTCTTTCTGTATATACATAGTGTTGTAGCTTATGTGGGTTGCATTTGTACATAACCGTGCCCGCTCATATTTGTTTGCCCATTTTGAAAATACGATACAACGTCGAAAACGAAATAAACGAACCACCATTGAACAGAACGAAAAGAGTTTGGCGGTGAGGGGTGGGAGGCTAGTCTCAACCTTAGTTTCTAAAGCCAACCCCAATCCAATGAGTGGAGAAACTAAATATATCAGCAATATTGACGAGGTTGGGTGGCATTATATGTGTTACCGATAATATATTCGTAACATGAAGCTTTTAATTGCAACGAACTGTTTTATGTCGCCAATGGCTCAAATGTAGCCATTATATTCTTTTTAATTAAAATTTTGAAAGGTTGTTTGTCCTTGTGCGACTGTCACTTTCCACTTAACTATAGGTTGGACAGTTACAGTTGAGAACTTGTTGTTTTTATTCTTTTCAAAAATGTAGATATTTTTCGGCATAGTTCGAAATGTCGAAGGGTTTTTGTTTTGAGAAAATTTGGAAAATATCACACACCAGTTTCCTGATTGCATTGAATTTGGAGCCAAAAAAAATCAAAAATAGTTTATTAGATCTTGTGTGTACTACAGTATATATTTCATAAGCTATTGCTCGTGACCGTGAAGTTCATTTCGGGAGTCTTGTAGGAAAATTGTAAATTTTTTTGGTGTTTAATCTATTTGAAATATTGATTAACGATATAAGCTATCACAATGCTAAGTTTCATCGAAATCTTTACAGTAGTTATCGTGTGATGCGAGCAAAGATGGATAAAAAATTGCAGAAATAGTATTTTTTTAGTCTCTATCGGTTCCAAATAGTTTCTCGGCTTTTAAGGACATGGATTTTTAAAATTACTGGCAGGCATTGGACAGTGTACTTTATACACTGCTCTGTTTTGAGATAGATTTTATTATTTAAGAAATTCGGTAGACGTCGAAATTTACTGTGTTTATAAAAGCAAGTCGTAATCTGGGTGGCTTAGTAGCTAGAGCGCTTGCTTCAAATGCATAAAGATTTTTCTTGTGCACAAAAGACTATCTTAGTGCTTTCATTCCAAATTCATGCGGAATTGATACAAAAAGTTTGAAGATTTTTCAAGAAAGTTGGACGTTGTTCGTAAACTGAGAATCAACTTTATTTGGAATGCACAGCTTAAATTCCTGCTGCTATATTTATACATTCAACAAGACGTAAACTTTGAGGTGAACAACCTCCATTCAAAAAGTGAAACATTCCTTTTACAATTTCAGGACATTGCAAAATTATGAAGAAAAAAAACATATTGACCCTTCATACTTACCAGTCCTTTGCAAAGATCAAAATGATAGCTGTATATTTTGCAATATTCCCTGTCATGGATTCTTATTAGAATAACTGTTGCTGAATTTAAATTTTTCGCATTTATTTTCTTTGTATTTCATCCAGGACATTGCCTTTTCAATTCAATTTAATCATTTTATTTATTGTTTTGTAGTGATACATTTCAGTGCTTTTTTGAAGGTCCGTTCCATTGCCCCCAGGTAACATTCATCTAAAGAGCTCCTATTTCCAAAACCCAGGTCAATTGTAAAATATTTTTACTTGCATGCCCACCAGTATGCTCTCTTGTCACATTAAAGGGGTTTCGAATATTATTCCATTCACCCTTATCAAATTTGTTAGCCTGGCTCAACAAAAAAAAAAAAGGTTTGTTGGTAGTGCATTTTGTTCGAATAACACGTGGCTTCCTCTCTATTTCCTGTGTGTATTTTACAATCATTTATAACCCGTCACTCTTATGTAGATGCATGCAAGGAGATGTTATATATCTGCATATGTATATATGTATATACATATAGAGGAAACTTTTCATATGCTTAAGGTTAACATACAGTCGCGGCGATCTTGCCACGGGATCAACAAAAAAGGTCAGGTCAATGTGCATATATGCAACATACCTACAAGATGCGTTGCACAGCGACCGCTTATGACCACCAAATTTTTTTTAAATTGAAACAAGCACACATGATGATGGTAGGATGGCTAGTTAACATCTACATGTACAGTTGAAGTCGGGTCAGATGTTAAACAATGGTGACAGTGTACAGTAAGTTGGTGGTTTATTTTCGCATTCAAATTTTCCCGCTAAGGATATTGGTCTGCTTTTATCCATGCATAATTGTTTGAGATGCGACGTTTGAATTAATGTTAGTTGGAAGAATGATGGCTTGGAAAGGGTGAATTAAATCAAATAACTGTAAAATTTCATAATTGCAAGATTATCATATTGATTTTGATCAATCCAAAATACACGGTTCTAAGATAAGTTTATTAATGAATTGTTTCTCTTTTTTGATTGTATTTAATTTATAACTTTTTAAAAGAAAATACTTTTTTCTATTCTTCCAGATTAAAACGTGAGTAAAATGAAATGGATTTGATCACATAAACACCTAAAATTGGTTGTAAGGTAAATTCTGCTCGAAAATGAAGACATACAAGGTGTTAGGTAACTGTAAAGCCTCAAAAATGGCAAGACTTTCAGGAGGTTTTTGTTTGACGAAAAACAACAAGGTTTTTTTTTACAGAATCCAATCAAAAAATTTTCTTTTTTTCAAAAAAAAATGTTTAGTATTAACTCTATTCAAAGTTTTGGCTGTAGTCTCGCAACGCGCACCCCTACATTTATTCATTTTTTTCTGGACAACACTAGGCGTCTAGTAGTAGAAAACGTTACCAAAGGGTTTAGGGTGAAACCAAATAAATTATTTATCATCTACATAACATTTAGTACGAGAGAAAAACGCACGATCTTTCGCAAAAAAACATTTTGCCCAAAAATTCGAGGAAAACATTTGGATAAGTCTTTGTTCTTTTTGCAACTTTAAATTCGGATATAATTTCTAAACTTTCCTTACACTAAGAAAGTTCTCTTTCTCTCTCTCTCTCTCTCTCTCTCTCTCTATATATATATATATATATATATATATATATATATATATATATATATATATATATATATATATATATATATCGAAAAGCATGTGATTGCTACATTCATGATGAGTGCAAAAAAATACGCTGCATAAACATCGCTGCAGCTGCGTTAAGACATTATAAAAATATTAAGGATCAAGGATTTTTTGCCTTCCTTTAAACATGTTAGTACCTTCCAATGGCAAATGCAATTATGAAATAAATTTATTTTGGATTTCGCTTAAAAAATGGCTTGCCAAAGATTCTTTTCACCCCAACATAACATTTGTGGTATCACTGCAGAATCAGACGATATTTTTGATATCGGATTCATGTTTTTTTCAATCAATTTGTAAACGCAATAAATCAATTTTTCCAGTACAATTAAAACTATCTTGTCAAATAATTTCCTTACTAAATTGCATCAGGTAATATGATTTTTTTTCAAGACTAACTTTAAGTGTATACTAGAAGTGATGCCTGTTTAATTGATCCTGTTTTTCAGTTACAAAACACCTAAATTATAGCTTCGTGATGCAACTAGATACTTATAAAATTGTTAAATTCACTCCCAAGTTCGTGTCCTTGTTCGAAAATGCACTAATGCCAATATGTCATGCGCAATATTAACTACTACTTTCGATACGTCTACTTCCAGGATATTTTATCGAACTTACATAAATAATAACATTGATACTAAGTGAAAGTATACACGCCCAGTCTATTTCAACATAGAATTAGCATCATGTTTTTTTGATTATTATTTCATTATCCTTTCCTATTACAATGTAAGGAAGCGTGCGAAAAATTGTATATGGTGACCGCAAATTGTCTGTGCATAATATCTTTTGCAAAGTATCACCTTCAATTAAATATACATTTGAGTATACTGTTTGCGAAGCAACCTATGGTGTCCTCTATAATTTCATACCTATGAAGGTTGTCTTTTGAACATGTCGTACGTGTATTCAGGTAAGCGCAATGAATACCATGGTTTGTCCCTATTTATATATATTTTTTACATTTCACTTTTCTGTTCGGTTATTTTGTGCTGTTGCCCAGAATTGTCATCCCCATCGTCGTTGAAATGTCCTTATCGTCGTCTGACGATTGTGGCGGTAGCAATATCTATTGCATGGTTTTTTTGCATAAGCAATTTGATTAATTTGCAATTATGTTAATTTGATACCGAAAAAATTGTCGAATCCTTTTTTTCTCTCCTGTTCATCCAGCCAATTATGAGTTATAGGTATTTAGGAGAAATCACATATTAGCGAGGATGAAAGAAAAATAATGTAGGTATCAGAATTTGGCAGCAGCTAACAAAAGCAGCTTGTTCTTATTTAATTATGAGGAGCCTCGGAATAGATTAGATCTAACAATATGGACCACGTCTTGAATGTGCTTTAGACGAATAGAAATTCATTAAATATTGTGTGTCCGAGAAATTTCTGACTTAAATAGAAATTCAGTCCTGAGCCATAAAAGCCTCTCGTTTCTGTTTAAACGTGCGGTTAATTTTGTTGATATTTTTATCGAACGAACAAAATATCAGTATGGTCCCAAAAGTATTTTATGTAATATTAAAGTATATTTTTAAAATTAAAGTAAGTATTCCAAAAAGATTCTATGCAAATTTTCAAATTAATTGAAATAAATGGTTCTAACTACAAGCCCTTTCAACTTGTTCTATCCTTACAATTACAGACCTACCATCCTTTAAAGAAAAATTGAAGTAAATGCGTAGACATTGCAATTAGAATAGCATTTTCAAATGTAAGAAAGCAGAAAGAAGAAAATAATAACACGAAGCCCCCCAAAAAACACATTAAAACAAAAAGCAGGACCTATATACGAAATCAACATTAATTTCACTTAATCATTTGATAAAGCCCAGAAAACGAGCATTATACTTTTCCTTACATGTGTCAGATTTTCATAATGTAGTCTTTCATCCTTGGCTGTGTAAGCGTTTGCATACATACATTGGTAGGGATACTATAAGAATGGTAAGTGGCAAGATGATAACCTGGTATCCTGGCTGAAATTTTTGGTGTTCTCTACATGTTCACTATTATATCCCACTCGTCGTTCTATTTTCGTGTACGTTTATATGACGCAACCTTTTTATTTTGCCCTCTTAATAATTTTTCATAAAAGATCCTTAAAAAAGATTTATGATTTGTAGAAAGGTTTAGCACGATGGAGCACCAAGTTTGTGCTGTAGTCATTTATTGTATGTGTTAAACGAATGAAATGGGGGTTGGCAACATTAGTTCGAGAATATATCGTGAGAATAAGGTCTAGGTCAATTTTCAATGAGCAAATATTAAAAAAAAAATTTGTAAAGTCTGCAAGAGCTGCTGGTTTTACTTCAAACGATGGAAAATTAAAAGAGTATTCTTCTTTATTATATTCTTATTTTCAACATTATCGCGGTGCAATATTAAAGTATACCTTCACCATAGACTTTCTTAACATCTTAACATCTTGGTGTCATTGTTTATCCTGGAACCAGACCTAATTTCAAGAATCCGATTCCATTCATATGGAGTTTTCTGCAACACCTCATCACATGATAAGGCACCCGAGACGTGTGCATTATGCTTGCCCGTGCTAATTACAGTCGCACACATATCCTGAACCAAAAAAAGGTGCATGCAGGAACATATCTCATTCAAAATACTTACCATCTTATCCTAATTTTTCCTCATTACATTCACCCACACTTCTTCTTCTTCATAAAACGAATGCAAAAGAAGGACGACGTTAAGTGTGAACCAACGCGAATATAGTTAATGGACAATCCTTTGGAGGGGTTCTTTTTTCCCATTTTTAGAACTCCTCCTCCTTTTGCAATGCTTGTCCTACTAGGACTTAACACTACATGTATGTGCATTGAACAACGGATATATCATGGAAATGTGAAGGGAGCCGGCTTGAAAAAAAATGTGAAGGCGGATTTAAGACCTTCCTTGGAAGCCCTAGATAAATTTTTGTGTGGTATGGTGGTACGCCTTTTATCCTTTACGAAACAGCCATTTGTAATGTGTTGTGTGTAGATGGATGGAATAGAATTGATCGAAATTCATTTAAAAAAAATTCAATCAATTTTCCTGTCACTTTATTTTTAATTAAACATCGATTGTATCTGCAATGAAATTTGTAGTGTCATTTTTTGCAAAAATTTCATATGCTTGTTTTCGAAACAACCAAAAGATAATTTTTAATTGGTTTCCAAGGTTATCTATCACAGATTTCGATAAAAAACCACCATCCTTTATTTGAATTGAAGACATTCGCAAAGAGGGGGTAAATTATGTCAATCAAACTTTTTTCTCTTGAGACTTTACAAAAAAAATCTCATTTCTTCAGCAGCACAATTAAAAACAATCCAGTAAAATGCAAAGAACATTTACTTGAAATCCGGTGGGCAGGAAATGTAAGAAAAAGTATCAGACTTGATGTCTTATAAAAAAAATTCTTCCTATGAAATTTCACCCTCAACAGCTATAACAACGACATCAGAAAAGTCAAAGATGAAACGAAGTTACATCGGAAAGAAAGCAATTTCAATACAATACGAACGGAAAAGACTGTTTAATTTTCAACCAACTTTAACCAATTCCGCAAAAGAAGCGAGAACGCGAAAAAACCTTCTCATTTTTCTTGCTATTTATCTTTTCGGTGAATCGTTTTTATTTTTCTCGAAAATTCGGTTTTTGGTCATTTGACGGCTATCCTACTTTTATTCCTCCGTTGAATAAATAGATATTACCACCCTATTTCTTTGCGTTCTATCTTCTTTGCTTTTGAAATTGCTGTTCTTATTATATATATATTTACATTTTTGTGTGATTTCGCATTCCCTCGCCTAACTTCCACTTGCCTTCATTCATTTCGGCACATCATCATTTCGGAAGTGGAAACAAGTGACCCAAAAAGTGAGAAATGAACAAAAAAAAACACCCAACGAAATAGAAACTTTTCCCAGACTTTTTATTCCATCTTTCTTGAGAAGTTCCGAAGCAATGAAATTTCAAGAAGGTAATTTAAAAACTCTTCTCAGATGTTTTTCAACTGAAATCAAGCAGGATGCCGGAATATTGTCGGAATGAAATTTGAATGTGGAATTTTTCCTTAAGGAACTTCAGTTTAAAGTAAAGACGTTTGGTTTTTTTGAAAAGAATTTTTTTTTCAGAGTGAAATGTGGGTTTTTCTTTGAATACATTTCGAATTATAGTTTTTTGTATGCTTCTAAAAGATATTTAAAGTAGACTAAGCAAATTTTAGATAAATGATCTGAATTGTATTCAATTCCAATCGTTTTTTTTTCTTCAGTTATGTACATTTAAATTGCATTCCATACATCGTCCTACCCTTAAATGGGTGATTAAGTAGCGAAAGGGGGCCCCATTTTGTCATTACAAATGACGCTTATTTGCTTTTTCCGGCAATCCCTATTTCTTATGCTGTCCTTCGATATAAAAGCCTAAAAAATTGTAGAAAATATTAAAGAGGGGATGGTTGTTTGCTATCTAAGCTCCACGCTCGTAAATATTTTATTGAAAGAATTGATTTCTGGACAATTAATTTTTGTTCAACTCATTCCATTTTTTTTCTCCGGGCTACTACAACGTGGCGAAAGTATATCATCATGAAAAAGTTTGCGGCGTTCTCGTGCTTCTTGAATTATATTATGCAAATTGGCCAACGATTAGAAAATGAAAAATTAAATTTGAATTGAATCAAGTGGACGTCAGACGTGTTTTCTTTTATTTTTCATGGATATTTAAAAATTTAAGCTGAATGCGTCCGTGTTTTTTTCATATATAAATAAGAACGTTTCATTTTTGGATTAGCGTCCGAACTATCACTTCAGAAATCACTATGAAAAATTGTATGCTTAATCATTTCAGGGTGATTATGACGAACTAAAGTGCAGGATCTTGTCTTTTTTAAACTAAAAATAAATTGCAAATGGAATATTATCACATAAACTTTGATTTTTATTTAACTTTTCAAATCACAAACTAGGCTTTCACCTCCGAATCACACGAAATCTCACATCACTAAAACACAAATGAATAGTCGAATAATTCAATGTAGAGCGTCTGCAATGGCCAACTGCAACTTAGGGCCATCATCTGAATATCTTCAGTTACAGTTCATATACATATGTCTGACCCATACCATCCAAAAGAAATTCAATCGTAAACCTGAACGTTAGAATATGCAAATGTTAATTTCAAAGGGCGATAGTGACCTTTCCTTTTGTGTCCCTATTATAAAACGCGGTCGGTCGATAAAATATGACCCCAACGAGAATTGAAACTTAAGCACGGTGAGATCGTCAATGAAATTAAATTTATACCTCGATGATGATGATGATGATCACGAAGGAAAACGAACCTCAGGTACCTAATGTCATGCAACCAGCTACACATATATGCTATGTGCACTGCAGAAAAAAAAGCTTAACAACAATGGAAAATTTCAATTGTGTTTTCAGGACAAACCGGAAGCCAAATAGGAAAAAAACAAAACGTAGAAATAGTTTGGAAAAAGGACAGGACCGACATGGACAAGATCAGTACGTTATTTTGTGACCCTTTTACTATCTTATTAAAATTCATTCTGACCCGTATGCCATGGCATGTTCATGGTCCTCTTCATACGTCCATCAAACGGCCACGAAAGGGCTATCCTGATGTCAGGGCACTAACACGATTTTAAATGTGTATCCAAAGTGATGGTCGTTGTAATCAAAGGTTGTTTCTTGAGTAGCATTGATTATTACTTGCTTGCACATTTAATAGTGAATTTACTTTGTCTTTAAAGGATATAAAAATCCAAATAAAGTTTCCCTTAATTTCATGAAATCTTTTTGAAATTTTTGATAAACTGGAAATCCTATCGATTTTCAAGTGATTTTCAATTTTCTCGAAGTGGTTTGATTTGTTGTTAAGCTTTGAATTGCATGCATTTTTTTAAAAATATTTGTATGAATATTATAAATTAAATTTGAAAAATATGTGGCCGCCTTTATACATTTTTAATATGCACAAACTCACTCATTTTCTCATCAGACATATTAAAAAATATATAAAATAGCGTTTTTGTGAAAAATGCTAAGTAATTTAGTGGAAGCGAATGCAAATATTTCTATATTTATTAATATTGAAAAGGTCTGTAAAAAATTCGGTTTCAACTTCAAACTCATTTCAATTTGATTGGCATAGTTTCGTTACATTTTATCAAATCAAATTTCATAAATAAATTGAAAACACACTGGCAAATATATGTCTATTTCGAAAGTATCCACTAATTAGTAATATTTCGTTCGATAAATATATTCAAAGCACAATTTGAAATTCAGAATGGGATCACATGAATAACGAAAAATCAAGTGGATTTTCTAATTGTCATTGTGTCGGTGACAAAGCTACTAAGCATCATATATGGCTATAACACGTATATATTATAATATCATCATAGAAGCGTTAGAATCGAAATATTTGCAATTTCAATCGAAATCCTTGCAACACAAGCCACATCACCTACGCAGCAATAATAATAATCATGCCTATTGCAACAATTAAAAACCACGTTGGGCGGCAACAGTACAATAGCATGGTGTCTCCAATTCCATGT
>OZ012664.1:990602-1087941 GCA_963942545.1 Oxycera nigricornis
AATCAAAGAATCACACAGACGCGGCAAATAAGATGAAATCAAAAAAGGATAATGGATGCAAGTCTAGTAATATGTTTGGCTTTTATCGATTTATTTCTCATATTCGAAGTTTTGTTCCGTTTGAATGAATAAACCTTATTTGCCACTAATGATGAATCAAGAGAATATTAAATCAAACCAATGCATGTGAAATATACGTCATATGTTATTATTAAAGACTTGAAATTTTCCTGTGCAGTTTGTTCGAAAGTAATTAAAAATCTATGCTAATCAATTTCCACAGCATGCTTTCTCTCCTCGTGGCCATCTTCGTCTCCAAGTAGATACACGATAGACTTGCACTGAACGAAGATACTAGAAAACAAATCAGTTTCAATTAACAGGAGAATTTTCAAAGTATTACAAAATTACAATCGTTCACTCGTCCCACATCTCAATTCGTTTGGTCAACAAAATGTAGTCGAGCACTTTCAATCAAAAACAGGACTCAATAATGTGCCAAGCAATTCGATAAAATTAGTTTTCACTTGGAATCTAGATTTCATTATTATCTATATTGTGTTTACCATCCGTTTTTTTTTCATGCTGACAATATCTAGCTAAAATGTAAGGCGAAAGCGGTTTATTTTTGCCTGTAACATAATACACTTGATGTTCATAACAAATTAAATTAAATGGTGGATATTTGAAACAACAACATGATGAGTTACACATTGGTCAGTGTTTAATTGCTTTTAATGCAAATTTAATTTGTTTTCTGGTTGCATTGCATTTTTGGCACTTCTAGTTTGGACGATAATTGATAAATTATGATTGATAATGAACAGTAAAAATTGAAAAGCGGGCAAAGTACAATCTTGCAAAGTGTATGTATGGAAATATTTTCGTTATTACCAAAAACTGCGCGCTGCTGATCACGTTTGTCAATTGATGAGACAACTCTAACATTCCCTCACGATGCTGGCCCAATTCGGGCTGTTGCACCATTGATTATTGCTCCTATTACAAAAACTTTGTCGTGATAATTTCGTTCTATAATTGTTATAAATGTTAGTGTCTCTAATCATAATGTTTTCAAGCTAACCGGTTTTTTCATATGTGGCTATCGCACACTGTATATTCTTGAGATCTTCACCCTGTACGCGAAAATTCTCAAATTCAATTCGGATAACTAACACTTGCATTCATCGTGTTTGAAATTAAAACAACTGACGTATGTAAGTGTAAAGTCGAAAGCCTAAATTCCTAATTCTCAAAGACGTTTTCTGTTGCTTTTTTTTTTTTGATTTTATTAGATATTTAAATCGGGCATCTCCTAAGCTTGTACATTTAAATGCATTTTGGACTGTAATTAACTCTTCTTTTAAAAGTTTCTGAAATTTTCTCTGAGCGTAGTAATACAAATCCTTTCAGGAACTATCATAACATACAATGCTTCTCTTGCCTCCAAGCTTAAAATCACCTCGAAAATCACATTTTCTCCACTAAATACTAGAATGAACTTCCTTATGAAATGATTAAAACAATCAAATTTAAAATCCTACCGAAAATATAAGGTATTTATCCTTAAACTCTTTCCAAACCAACATACACCACTGAGACACCATCTCAACATATATCACCACTTCTCAGTCTCAGTCTGTTAAACTTTCCATTGAAAGAGTATACTCTTGTAAAGCTCAAATCAACTTTCTCATAGGATTGCTATGAAAGTATCCTGGCACGGTGCAACGAAACAACAATCAAAGGACGTAATTATTAGTCCATCTATCGGAGACTAGTTTAAACGTAATTTTTCGTACATAAACCAAATAAAGGATATACACGCGAACGATACAAGACCGTCTGAATTATATGATGAAATCACTCCTCTTCGAACGAATGCGAGATAGAAAGAAAAAAGCAGCATGGATTTTTATCCTAGGAACAGTAACCCTATCAAAGTTTTTTTTATACATGCTAGTCGAGTGTCCTGATACAAGGATCTGCACGCGTCGTTTGTGTTTTTTGTTAGTAACGTTTTGTGCACACAAGTAGCTGGTCCATCGAAATGTATTAGGGGTAGTTGAGAAAAGTCTTTCTATTTTTTGTTGTTGCCCGAGTCGAATAAAAAACACACGTAAGGGTTGAATGATATTGCCCTTTAAATGTTATCAACGATAATTTGTTTATATGCTGTACGCGGTGAGATGTGTGGCTACCCGCTTTTTTGTGTGTACCAAATGAATGTGTGTACAATGAAGATACACCACATATGACTAGGTACTGATTGGGTTGGATTTTATCCTGTTTAAGGACTCACTTTTTTTAATTTCTCCCATAAGATGCTGCATGCTGCTTATCATGGAATCGGGCTAAATGAGTTTTCCGCTTGGTCGGAAATTTAAAGAGGGTAGTTTTTTTTAAAGAAAACACATTTGCTAATCATTCATTAGAAAAATGAATTCAAATAAAATTAAAAAAAAAATGTCATCAGATCGTGCAACAAAAATGTTTTTTTTGGCAAAATGTTGTCCTCAAAACCTACCCTATCGATTAAATTGGACCATTTATCTTAAAGACACTCCTAGCCCAATATCCATGACCCCATTATTATAATAATAACCACATGAATATCCTTCACGTATCCCATTCATACGCGTTTGAGTGGTTAAATGCTTCTTTCCTACTTCCTTTTTTTCGTCTCGCCAATTAAAGGGTTTCAAACGACAGCAACAATTTCAAAATGAATAGGCCCTGGCATGGATAATTTGGTATTTTTTTCGGGTGCAGATACTGGAAGAATTAGTTTCACGAAGGTGTGTGATTATTAATTGATTGTCGCGTGACTTCGATTACGTTACAACACTACACACTATATTTTGTTTGTTCGTTCGTTCGTACAGTTTCTCGCATCCTTTGAAGGTAATAATGCGTGTAAAAATTGTTTATATATGTAGACATGTATGTGGTTTCATAAATTCAACCATATGAAATATTCGTATTAAGGACAATGTGCCGGTTTGATACGATTGATTTAATAATAGCGTATATTGAGAAACACATATGGTAGAACGCGGAGACGTGCGTTAATCTTATGGTACATTAAATTGATACAGATTTAGAAATTTCCGACATCAGATAGAAATTTTTCCAGTGTTATTGATTCTATAAGTGGGGTTTCGTTTTGTAGTTTTATTAATATCTACATATGGCATCTAAGGATGTTCATATTATTATTAGGAAACTAATTTTCTCTGTGATTCAAGAATGTCACAAGCAGCGACCCTACCCGATGGAACGTAGAAATAACTTTTTTTAAAGAAATATTTAATATAAAGAGCATCTTTGAAAAGATACTCTTCAACGCAATTTTTTTTTGATGAATGATTTTTTTTTTAAATTCAAATGCTCCTTTTTATAAGCAAATACTTTGCGAACTAAATTTTTTTTATTGCTTTCTTTAATTGAAAATGTTTCTGTTTTATGTTTAAAAAGTGCGTTTTGATTTATACAGGGGTTTCTCTTTAGTAAAAATATCCTTTCTAATTAAAGAAAATGACTTTTCATCAGTGAAAAATGCTTGTTTTTCGCGAAAAAATGTATTCTTCATAAAAATTGCGTTTTTTTAAGTACAAAATGTTCCTACTTCACAAGAATACACTCTTTTCATTAAAATAAAATATTCTTTTCTTTAAAAAAAAGTTTTTTTTTCAATAATTATGTCCCTTTTTCTTTTAAAAAAGATATGGTTCTCTAGCATCATTTAATTTGTAAATAGAAAATACTACCCAAAAATAACTAATAAATTTTTTTCCTGCAAAACCCCCACATCGTATCTACCTATCTCAAATAGTTTCACCACCTTTTCTTCAATTCCTTGCCAACTTGGTTTAATTAATCTTCACTTTCATTTCGATTTTGCCGAACCAAGTTTGAATGGTTTCTCTTTTGGGATAAAGAAAAACAGTAAATTACGAAAATTCCATTGGGGACAGAGTGAGTTTGTTCAGTATGTCGTCAGCAAAAAAACACAACGATGATGATTTCTTGAAATGATTTTCCTGGCTGGCTGCGCTGGGCTGGGACTGGTATGACTATGAAGCCAAACCCAAGTTAGTGGCTAAGCTTCTGAGGAGCACAAAGACAATAACAATTAAAATCTTTCTCAGATACGCCAAATACTGTCACCTCCCTTGAAGAGCCCGGCCAGACACACCATAACGGTTGAACCATTAAATCGTCCACCATCCAGGACGAGCAAAATCGAAGTGGTTCCCCCAAAAAAGAGGTGGCAATATTCTAGCATCTAGAGATGGTGGTCCCTTCGAAAGATCACCAGTGTACTGAAAAGACAATAAAGGAGAAAATGGAAAAATGTCAGAAGAAAAAGAAAAGCCAGCGAATACGGCAAGGAGCGGAGTGCCGTAATCGGCGTCATCGTCTTTTCGGTCGGTCAGATAAATGGAATTGAGTTTGGCGGGCGGGAAAGTCAGTAGCGAGCTGAGGGTGTTATACAATAAGCATTGGGGTGGGTTTAGTCATTCAGGCTGGGTAAGGAAACGAAGGCAACCAGAAAATGTTTGGACTCGCCTCGGTAGAGCAAAGCGAAAGGATACCGAAAGAAAAGAACAGTTTTTTGAGTTGCTTAGAGGTGTTGGTGGGTGGGTCGGTCGTTCGCTGTTTCGAGAATATTAAAGGGAAAAATGGAAATGGAAAACTTGAGAAATTTTCCTATGACGGGAAAACTGGCGAGCGAAAAGAGGGCGAGGGAAGCTCTCGGCGGGTGAAACGAGACACGATTGCAGAAGGCTATGGCGAAGAGGTGGAAAATCCCGTGGATTTGCTCTGGTCTATGTATTTTTTCCATCTAATATCTTTTGTTTCTGGTAGAGAGACTGATTTTCAAGTCTGGACGAGCGCACAAATGGTAAATTGAGTAGGGTGAGTCCATAAAAAGAGCGATGATGGCGACGTCGCTGGTAGTATGGCGTTCAATGGGCACCCCATCAACTTTTTAGCCAGTCCCCGAAAAGTAAAAGATACGACTGGAAAATGTTGGTGGCGTTTTTGTTTGACCTTTTTCTCGACCAATCACAGAAACGATGATGTCCTTCTCAAGTAGTAGTACTGGTAGTACAGCATCTACGTTTCAGCTTACCAGCTTCTTCGCTTCCCAAAAATTTTTGGCTCGCCATTGTATCACCTTAGCTGTTGCCTAGCATAAGCAGTTATAGGACTTGCAAAAATTTCTCCTTGCAAAAGCAACTGCTTTATAGTAGTGAAAAAAGAAGCATCGTGCTCCTTGCCGTCGTACCCTTGGCAAAAGAATGCTGCTAGTAGAAATACATTCTGGTGTAGGGTTTTTCGTTGCATGTGACATCAAAAAAGCCGGAAATTAGATCTAGGAAAAAGCCAGTTCATGAAAATGAAGGAAAAATAAATGGTAGTTGAAGCGGAAGTGTGAAAGATATTGGAACGGGCATTTTTGGTCCATAGTGGATGATAAGGCGCTGGAGGGATTGGCGCATAAGAAATGTTATGTGTATTATTTAGCAGGATGAATATGGAATAAAGAACAGCAAGGATACAAGTTGAGCTGAGGATGAAATTAGGAAGTATAATTATGAGGATGATGTGACTTCATAATGAACTTTAGAGGCTGTAGAAGCACGTTGGAGATTTTCTATTTCGATTGTTAAAATCATCATTTCCCTACTCTGTCTTATCGTAAAACCTTCAAGAAAACCACAACAAAAGATTCATATCCTTTATATCATTCAGCTGATAACTTATCCCATGCTGATTTCCTCCTTCGCCAGAAAACTAAGTAGTCCGTATGCAAGCAAAAAATATACGATTCCAATCTAAATGAGGAGCAAACGATTGAAGAATCCTTTATCAAGATATCTTGACATGATATCTTATCAAAACGTTTATTTACGGCAAATAAATTTCATTCACCTTTCAACAAATGTAAAGAATGTTAAATGACCCTTTAATATCTGGCATTTCTTCCACCCCGACAGTAAAAGATACGTCGCCACGTTTCCCTTGGATCAGGCGGTAAGTTTTTCCGTGTTGAGGGAAATTCCAAAGGCATTTGTACGCATTAAATGCGGCTTCAATTTTTTCCTCATACTTATATAATGTTTCCCCTATCATTTCAAGCAGCTTTCACGGCTGTCTCCTTGACCATACGCGTATATACGATCATCTTAAAACAAATTTTCGCAATGATAGAACCACCATTGCCATCGTTATCTTACTACACGTCTACCATGTCGGTGTTGATATTCGCGCCGCAAAAAGAAATCGAAAAATCGACAACCGCGAAAAGTTGCAACAAAAAAGTGCAATTTGCAGTCTAAGTGAAATTGCATCGGTTGCACGTTGGCGTGGAGGAGGGTTAAAACAGATCAAGACAATTGCAATTGATCGGCATGAACACAAAAAAAACACAATTCAGTTGTTCAAATGGATGTTGTTAAGTATTCGTTAAAAGTAACATCTGTTTCACCTTAGTTATTTACCTGTTTGGCTTTTTTTAGATGTTACGTACGTACCTCCTGATGTTCATTGAAAACAAGCGTACTCGCGAAAATTACGTTATGCTCAATCTGTGGCACTTGAGTGCATGTATCTACGTTTTTATTATGAATGCAACGTGCAAAATTGTTAAGCTATGATGGACACTCTTCTGTGGTGGCGACGAAATACTAATAAATTTACATTATGTTCCACTATATGCGCTATTAAGGTTCCACTTCGCCAATTGCAAGCCAAATTGTCGTTGTACAGTTTATTTCTCACGTATAAAATTCAACAGGATAAATCGAGTCGTACAATTGATGCACGATAGTATTCGTATCTAAATTGTATAGCACACAATTTACTTGTATCTAAATTTTAAGCATACATGAACTAGTCAATTGAATAGCGTACATGCTCGGGCAAGGCAGCTATCTATTTGCCATGCGGATAATAGTTTTGCAGACATTCTCATTGTTTGTCTAAAACTTAGCCAACGGAAAATGTCCTAATTTTATATATTAGCTTATTTTCGTCCCTTTCGACGCGCTCGAGGTTTTGATTAAACATCCTTCAAAGAAATAATGGTGAATAATTTACAAACTATTAAAATATCAGACATCTTATCTACACATTAGAACGCGTAATCAGAATTTAGGATGAAGCTATAACTTTTCATTTCCGTAGTGCTACAAACAGTTGTTACGCACGGCTTTCACCCAATCGCCACGTTTGACCGCAAAGTTGATAGTCCTGTCCACAAAAGAGGGGGGTGGTTTAAATTTTGAACGCCACTCAGTCTATGAGACAACTTGGCTTACTGAAAATGGGAGGGGGCAGAATTTTGCACTATGGAAAATAGCTTTCCTGACGGTTCGTCAATAACCGACAAAAATTTTCACCGGGAAATCAAAAATCCAACCGATTCTATCTCAGATTTGGTTAAAGTTTTCAATAACGCTAGCATTATCCCAACTAACTTTTCATTTTCCCTGTCGAACAAAAGCAGAACTTAGATTTTTTCTACTAAAACGCCAAGATGAAATTAAAACAAAATGTATCAGATTCTCTTGAATATTTCTCATAAAAAGGACTTGATTTAAAAACAACAACTTAAGTTCACTTCTTTCGCAGCACCGTTAAACACTTGGCACCTTGAGGAGCTACCTATATCGTCCATATGTATCTTATTTTTCACCGTTCTAACGCTAATTACCCGTAATTTCTAGTCAAATTTCAGGATATGTCGTGAACTCCATACCATTGGTCACGTATCATAAATACAATTTGACCATTTTTTCTATGAAATTTTCCTTAAATTATTTTTAAAAAAATAGAGAAAGGGTTTATTTCTACAGAAGAACCGGTTGGAATTGGTTGGTGGGTATGGTCACAATCGGTCATTCACATGTCCACATTAAACAGTTTTCACCCTTCAATAAACATCATGTAATAGAGGACATTAAAGTTGTATAGTTTAAAAGCAAATAGGGGAGAATCCGAACAATTTACATTGAGAAAAGTTGCCCAACTAGTCTATACTTATTAGTATACTTACTTAGTTGATATGTGACACGTTAAAAGTCACATATGTTCAAAACATGCTTACATCAAGCATGGATTCAGTCAATAACCAATTATCTGTTGTTTCTTTTTCACATCTCATTATTCATCATCAAAAATTAATTGAATATTGGCATAAGTGCGGTAGGTTTTTTAAAAAAAAAATCCATTGACAAACTTGAGATTTGTTCGAAGACGTCGTGGCTTTCTTAACACAGACGACTAAGTAGTCAAATTCTTGAGTATATCAATAGAAAAAAAAGTCCTTAAGTCTATCGGTTAGAAAGATATACAAATAGATATAACACTGTCAAATATTCAAACTTCAAGTTTCGACCCTTAGTACTGAAGGCATCCATATCCCGAAACCAACAAGAAACATTAGTCAAAACCAAACGGATAATAAAAGTACTTTGCATCATTGGTCATCTTCGTCAACATTATCTTCATCATCATAAAAATCAACAAGCGGTTAATAACAACATCCACTGCCGAAAATAAACGGGTTTACAAGTAGACAAAATACACGAAGATAAATGTGTTAACAACCTAAAGGGAGCATGTTTCACATACGGTTACGGATTTTTTTTTACTCAACTGAAGGGCCAGTGAAGTAAAGTCAAATTTCCTCTTTCCATCCTGTTGTTAATGGTCTTTTCTGTTACGTAATGGAACTGTATTCCAGCAAATCTATGCAGAGCACCCAAAACATGCAACAGATAGTATACAGAACATAAACTTGGTAAAGGGAGAACAATCGAAATAGCAGCAACAGCAGCAGTAATAGCAACACCAGCAACATTCATCTCAACTAAGCAAACATAAATATAAAAAGAAGATGAAAAAAATGTATCTTCTCACGAGGGGCTCCATCCAAGCCGAATACTGTACACGGATGCTATGAGCTCCAAAGAGTTGGAGATTTTTTCTTTCTAGGAACTGAATTTTTTTTTTGGAAATTGACTCCGTCGTAAGGGTTCATGAATGGGGAAAAAGACAGGTGATTACAGGCCACACTTTGTGGCCACTAAGTATCTGCGAGTCCTTTGCCTTCAGCTGGAATGATGGTTAAGTGGTCAAGATAGGATGAGACCACTAAATCTTGTGTACTTTTACACGATACTTGGAAGGCTTGTGTGAGCCGCAGTACGACCAGCATCAGCAGATGAATGATGGCATTTTTTTTAAATGTCACCGACCATGGATATTTTTTCGGCAACATGTTCATATTTTTAGGTGTTTGATTGTTGGCAAAAGGAGACAAACGCATAACGTACAATTTTTTATTGTGTGATTTCGCCCCGTAATATAATATATTCTAAGGAGCATTCACATTGAATAATTGTTTCTTTTATGCCATTTTTCTCTTACGTTCGGTTTTTTTCAGCAACATTCCATCATTTTTTATACTTGAATAAACTTTGTATATTTCCTCTCGCTTCGCTTCTAATGAAACTAACTGCATGCTTAAATAAATTATTATTTTTTATATATTTTGGCCATAACGCACACAATATCCTTAGAGGCCGATGAATCACGTTTAAAGATTTTCTCTAAGCTTCCAATTATTAAAAGGCGAGTTTTTAATAACAGTAGCATTGTCTCAATCAATTTTTTATGTTCCCTGTCAAACAGAAACAGAACTAGCATTTTTTTCTCTCTTATGAATCGCGTTGGAAGGTACAAAAATTGGTACTCGTAATGGCTTTTAAAACTCACTCAATGCCAGATTTTCATGATTTAATAAATTATTGCCATGGGTCTAACATGTTGAAGTCAGGCATTTTTTCAGTGTCCCATTTCCAATTTAATGATTTTTGGCTTTAAAACAATTGTAGAGAATATTTCAACAATTTTATTGCCGTACTAGGGAAGTCCGCACCGTATTGGCTTCGCTTCGCTCAAATTTCGCGGCTGATGGCTCATAAAGTTTCCTGTATGCTGCCCAACTTTTTTTATATAATAAAAAGATTCGTTGCTACAAAATGCTTCGAAGAAAAGAAAATGGAAATTGAATTTCCATAAAAGTTGTATGCTTAGTTTTTGTCTGGTTTTTAGTCCGGTTTTTTATGAGTAAAACCACTTTTTAAAATTGAAATTTTATATAAAAAAATTGTTCCGCACTATATTAGAGGGCACTCTATTCTACGATTCACATGTCCAACTTATTGATGCAATCACAATCGATGTCCTTTCAATTAAACAATGTCAATTTAGGCAGAATTATGTGGTAATCACTTCCATTAGGAAAAACTGCTCACATATTAACCACATTAGAATAATAATATCAAACTATGTCACAAATTTTTTAGGGTATTCATTCTTTGAGTGCAATTCAACACACTCGATGCACACTGTTTCAATGTTTTTTCTTCCGCTTTTCTGCAAATGAAACATTCAATTCGACACTAAATATGTATATATAAATATATATATTCCCAAAATCTCCGTAATGAAAATCTCTTACATCCAAAATTATACTATCCCAACGGTCACAACGCGTGCGACTAACAAATGGTAGTGAGAAGAAAATAAACCTCACAGGAAAAACTGAATTATGAAATAAGCTGCTGGAAAATATCCCGACTACTGCAGGTATCCTTTTTTCGTCCAGACGGTCAAGGCTCTTTATCTTATTAGCATATGAAATAAAAGCGAACTTTATGTGTTGACCGCTGGCCATGGTCAGCAGTAAAGAATTTATTTTGTTGTTGTAGTTGTTGTTTCTTTGATGGGCGCGAAAACTCGTCCTTGAAACTCAAAAGGATACGGATGATGGGTATCCGCTTGCTTCAGCAATGGTCAGCATAAAAGCAGGAAGGGATTTTTTTTGCGGACATTACAAAGGGTCGTTTCGGATTTAACACCAACATGTTTCGTTTTGCGACTATACCCTTTAGAATATGGTTGGGTTTTTCTCTTCTCTTGCACCAAGGGAACTTTTAATTGTAGAGATTGCATTTGTTTGGTAGTTGAATATCCTTAATTTGATTATGAAATTTTCTTACCGTTCTGGACGGTTGTCGGTCGGCTGAAATTTATATTAATTTGGTTTTATTCAATTGTTCAATGCAGTATTTCGTATTTGAGATTATTTTTCTTTTGATGAGAAAAGCATTAGGAAGGATCTGAACGCGATTTCATAATTTGAGACGGTTTTTCTTTAGTTTCATACCTTTTTGTTTTGTTTAGTTAAAAATTATATATCGTTCTGTTTCAAACACTTTTATCTATCCACTTTTCTCGATTAAAAAAAAAACGCGGAACTCTGATTGCCGCTAACGACAGTAGCCGCTCTAACTCAATTTCTCAGGGGAAGTCATTTAAGTTTTGATATCGAAATACCTCTCTCGTTAACGTCGTTACATACTCAATCAATTTTTTATTACTTCAAAGTTTCCCAAAGGACGACGACAAGAAGATGCGTCTTCATGACGGACGCCATGTAAATGAAACAAACGATAAAAGGCGAAAGCTTAGTACTAATAAATAATTTGAAAGTAACGCTTACGTTACTTCAATTTCTTTCTATCGAGAAACGATAGAGCGCAGAAAAGAATACGCTTTTCTATTTTTCGTGGCTACCTGTATGGCTTTAAGTAAAAAGAGACTAAAATTTTTTTCAGGAAAATCAGAAATACTTGATGAAATGATAATAGTGACCGGGAAAATAGACTTCTCATTCTTCGATGGCAAAGCCGCTACTGGTAATCGATTAAATAGTCGTTCATCAACTGTTTCAATTTTCCATTTTCTTTCATCAGTTCCTTTTTTCATTCGATCGATGCACCATTTTCGAATGGTTTTTCTGGGGTGATGCGAATGTCTTATAACAAAGTCCATCATCTGAAGCCACTATGGAACCCATCCTATTCTTTTACGTTCATTTGCTTTGCGCTCCAAGGACCAGATCGACTTCTTTATTTGCCCATATCCTCCCCCACAAATGTCATTTTTGCATGCGTCCCTTCGTTTTAAAATACGGAACAAAATAGGATTCTGGAAAAGTAGTAATGTCCTGGTACTTAACTTCATTGCCTCCAGTCATCGCCACCATAAAAATCTTAGATGGGAAGAAATGTGTGTAATAGGAATACGACAGGCTTCCAGCTACCTCGCATTGTGGCTGCATGCAAGCAAGGAAGCAAGCAAACGAGGTAGCAGGGAGCCAACTTGTCCCCCATGTATTCTTCTTCTGTTTTTAAAATTGTTTTTGTTTTTATTTTATAGCCTTACCCCCCGCTAATGCCCACTTCGTCCTCGAGGCGGGCAGAATTGCCAACATTTATGCCCGCCTGCCCGCCTGCCCGCCCGACCTCATATCTTTTATACTGTGCTAGTAATCATCATCATCCCTCTTCTTCATTATACAACCCCGCAAAAAGTTTTGGGGGCATCTCAAGTGGATCTAATTTGGAAGTTCACGCGATGCTACTGTTAAGAAAAACACCGTAACATTTTTGTTCGACCGATGAGTAGTAGCTTGTGTATACATATATTATATATACATATATTGAAAAAGCGCCAGGAGAAAGACGTAGCAATTTCGAGGAGGCGATAAGATAGAAAGCCAGCATCGTCAACGTTCCAGAAGATTTGACTTTAAAAAGAGTAAGGGAGCCAAACATTGCGAGCATAGAATAAGAAAGACGAAAAGAAAATTCAGCTATCCAACTTGGATATTTTGATTCAAGAAGGAAACTAATTCGGAGTAAAGGACATTAACAGCGGATGGATAGAATATTATATGTCTAGTGGGTGATTTGATGTTCAACACACAAAAAAAGAAGAAAGAATAGCTGTTAAGAAACTTGGTACCAAGGCGACCGCGTCCTTTACTCTTATATGATGTCGTCACCTAGTCGTTTTGGTGCGGCAACAGAAGGAATGATAATGGACGTAGTGAATAGCAGGAGCAAGTGTACGAACAGATAAGTGCATGGATGAATAACTCAACTCAGATAAGGATGTCAGAATGGAATCGGTTTTTTGCAAAATGAAAAAAAAAATATTCGAAAAATCAAGACGAATGTCTGCAGATCGACAATGATTGATGTGTAATGTAAGATGAATTTTCTGAAGGAGACAACAGAAAAAGATCTTCCGCAAAAAATCTTACATGTATTTATAATACTTAATATAAAAAGTTGTATGGAAATCATGGAGATATAGAATGAAATGTTAACAATATTTCTGCATCGAATTAATTGAATTTTTTTATATATAATTTGACAAAATCTCGATAAAATATCACTAAGAACCAATTCCAATTTATTTCATATCATGAAAGTACGCTAAATATTTCCTTTTGGTTGTCGTATTTCTTCAAATCGTATTTTAGTCTTACTTTCCATTGAATTGAGAATTTGCGCACAATCTGCTGTGTCCGCTTCCAATAAAAACTGTTCGTTTTTGGCGCCTACTATAACAATCTCCTCTTTTACTTTAAAGTCTACCAATCGTCCGTCTACTATCCACGAAACACCCAATTCACCCATACTTCAAACAAGTGCATAGTACAGGCTCTTCGGTCACAACCACACCTGTATACATAGTTAAATATCATTTTCGTCCTTGTTCTTATCCTTCTTTTGCATCTTTCAGGAAAACCTCTCTTGGCCATTTTCGTTCGTGATTATTTTTTTGTCTTATAGATTTCTCCCCCTAAAGTTTCTTTCATGGTTCTTTGTACAAATCGCGTTGGGGATGTAAAAGTGGGAGTTGGGTAGCTGAGGATTAAATTAAAATGGTTTCAGGTTGGCCAAGATGGTTTGTTACGATGGAGAGAAAAAAATTAACAGAACAGCGTGAAAGTGGATGCGAACAATAAGCAAGTTGGTTGAGATTGTCTCGGAGTTTGTTGGCTGGCAAATTTTAATGTTTTATGTGTGATTAAGAAAAACTTTGGTGCATATTTTTCCTAGATAAATTGCTGCAGAGAACTTTTAAACGATCCAATTGTATATTTTCTTTAAAAAAAATCGATCGACCAGTACAAACAAACTGAAGACCATCCACCATTAATAAAGTCAACAAAATTATTTCAACTGTAATGTTTCAATCGTAGAAAGACCTAAAATAGCCAAGAAAATGTTCCGGTTTCATCCAAAACCCAATAAATTATATCTATTACAACGTTTTCTATAACTACTAACTGATAGTTTTTCCTGAAAATCGAACCCGAAAAAAATCTTTTCAACAAATCCACACACAACTAACTGGACAACATACAAGGTATCTAAAGAATGGCCTTGAATAAAATTTCGAGAGTTTGACCAAAGGGTTGATAACCGGTCTTATGTCCAACAATAAACTTCAACCCTCTTTATTTTCCATGAAATCTGGTCAATGGTCAATTGCGATATATGAATTTGTGTTCAGTTTTCATTTAGTTTGTAGTTGGACATCATGTAATGGGGATTTAAAAAAAATGGATAGAAAATGCTATACTGAAATAGACAGATGTCCTTTTTTGGAAAGGGGCGATAAAATCATAACGTTTATTGTTGTTTTTGTTACATTTGCTATTCTACAGTATTAAAACTTTCGAAATATAAACGTTATAGCATTCTCTTCTTGCAATTGAAGTTTTACCTACTTAGCGAATAATCTCCAAATGTTAAGGACTAATGATTAACTCAAAAATAAGAAAAATATTTCTGCAAAATGAACGCAGAAAGATTGCGAATACATTA
This sequence comes from Oxycera nigricornis, assembly GCA_963942545.1. NCBI lineage: Eukaryota > Metazoa > Arthropoda > Insecta > Diptera > Stratiomyidae > Oxycera > Oxycera nigricornis. Next base: position 1,005,371 of record OZ012664.1, read on the forward strand.
AGTTCGATGACTGTATGTTGCATGGGTTTAAAAATAAACTATGTTTTAGTATTCAAGGATCCATCGATTCAGAGAAAACTTTAGAAGGTTTTTTGAATCAGGAATTCAAAACATTTTGTTAGTTTATCCTTGAACTGGTGCGCAACTGCTATGATAGCAGCAGTTTCAATGATACAAGTCTCACAATCTTTGGTTAAATGTTGGTATGGTACGAAATATGTCTTAAAAATTAACGACTGAATTCAGAAATGTGACGTATTTGCATCTAATCTGCTCCAATTTTTTTTCTGTTATACAGTAGGCTACTTGCCAAATCATAACATGTCCTACAAAGCGGAATTTATCATTTTACCTTGAAGATAGGTTGTTTTTTGTTCAGGTGATGGACTATAAAATGCTGCATGGAAGTTCTTAGAGCTCAAGATGATACTTTAATAGGCCAACATTCGTTAGAGGACGAAAAACGATGGAAGCCTCATAAAGGCTTCCATCGTTTTTTTTTGTAAAGTTTTAATTGATTTTTGAATTTTCGGAAAGTATTAAGAGGTTAGATCGACTATCACATCACAGAGATGTCCAGAAGTCTTTTATCTTTGTTTCAATCTAATTCATGGCTTTGCCGCGTTAGAAGTTTCGGTTTAAGCCCCGTAAAAATGCCCCTTGTGAGCCTTATATCCTTTTTGTGAAACTTCCTCTTGAGTTTTTGGAGACAGTCAAAATTTTATATCCACTAAGATTTAGACGAGACATCCAGGAGTCATTCACCTTTTGCTTATTCTAGTTCTCAATAGCAATGGCAAAATTTCGCTAAATGGAAATTTAAGCAACAGAAAAATTACAGTTCGATTGAAATTTCAATAAGAACAATTCATTTATTGGTCGAAATGTCTAATTCAGTTTTTTTGTTCATTTTTCATTTTTATACGCCTCAAAAGCAAGTCAAATTTGTTTGGAAATAGTACCCATGCAAATATAAAAACGATTGACTTTTTCTAGCACTAACTTCTTTTTTGTGTGACCCAAATCAATTTCACCTGCTCCTTGCATATCTATGCCATTATATAACCAATAGAACATATCCAACAATCACATTCATTCGATTTACTTCCAGAAACTCTTCCGCATATATATAATAATTTACATATACTGAAAATATTTCGTGCATAACATGCCACCCTTTTCCACTATCATATGAATATGTGTTTACTGTGAATATTCTATATCTGAAAGCAAAAAGTAAAATGCAAATAATGATGTGGAATTTCTGATGAAATTCATTTTGCGACGGAAGAAAAAACATTGTAGTTGGAAATTCAACAAAAATAGGAATTTCATTGAATTCAATAAATTCCACATTTTTTAAAATGTTTTGAATTTATATTCAATGAAGATTGTTTGTGTTTTTTGATGCGGACACATCTGTCGTAGGTATTGCTATAATAAATTGATTACTCAAAAAAGTCACTTGAAATTATCAAACGATACTTTTGCGCTTCAATTTCACAGATTGTTAATTTTCTAGTAATTTCCTTTCAATTTCACTAATAAAAATCTAACCAATTCATATTCACTTCTTTTGGAAAATCTGCTGTCTTACATCCTTTCACAATTCTATCAATAAAATTCGAGTCGATTCATATTCATTGCAGTAGAGGAGTCGGTCGCATTACATTCATCCCTTCTTAAATCCTTCGTTTAAGAAATCATTGAGTTGCATCCACCTGGTGGGTATTTTAGACAACCTATTTATTTTTCTCATCTATTTTAAACCAGATGTCTCTCGCAGTCAATCGTCCATAAATTTGAATTTAGATACATTGTTGATACTACCCCTAATTTATGACCAACGAATAAGAACACACTAAATTGTACGTACCTACCTCTTTGAAATGATCGTCTGCGGCTTGGTGAAGGGTTACAACCCACCCTTTTATTTATTGTGTTGTTTATTTAGATCACCGTAACAACTCAACGCAGAGGGTCGACACTTAACACAGATCGCGTACCACTCGCACGATATTTATAAACATTTGAGCACGCACTCCTATTTTGATTAGCGTCGAGGATATAGCGCATAAAGATTCGAATCCACTAAAGATTTTATTTTATTTGAAATGTGAATAAGCACATCTCTAAGAATTCCATCTTCGAAGTGAAAGATTGTACTGTGTCCGCGCTAGATTTTCAAGGTAAAGCTCCATCCATAGAAATATTCTGCATGAAGACGTGCAAGCAAATTCTGTGCATTTACATTATAACATCCGACCAAGTTTCTGAAAGGATAAGAAAGCTTTCTTGTGCTTCTCGAGTGTCCTACGTAGCTTTGCTTGTCTTTTCTCGCGAGAAAGCAATCCAATGGATAAAATATATGAAGAGAATATCTTTTCACGATACACGTGTCCATGGATGGCATGTAGATAGCTTGACTATCCAACCACCCTCAATTTCTTGGGGAACATTTAATGCAAGACACTTCATTTACACTTATGTACAAGAAAAGAGGTGGTAGGAAAATCATATTTTCTCAACGAAGACAATTCTGAGGAACATATAAAAGACTCTCTTAAGTTTTGCATATTTATTGCTGGTGTTATAGAAAGGCTGTAGTTCAAGAGGAAGACCAAACTCAGAAGAGAATAATGTTTTATTTGGTTGCTGTCTCTGTAGATTATACTGATGATAGCCACCATGGGTTACTAATGGAATTTTTAGATCAAAACTAAGAGATGCAAATAAAAAGCTCGGTTTGAAAAGAAACTTCTCTGTAAAAAGGAATGTATCTAGAATGAGGAATTCATTGCCTTTGAAGTCATTTCTTATTGCCAAATATAATTATTTTGTAAATTTCTTGCCTCAGAGCAAACGTTGTCGACTATGTAAATTTATTTATTATTAATAGATGTTCTGATATAAATTATTATTTAATGTTAACGACTCATTTCTTTCCCTTGCTCTATTATTTAGCTTAGTGATTTTATTAATTTAAATGATGGAACAAAGTGTTGAAATCATTCGTTTTATTTTAAAATCTGAACCGAAAAAATGTTTAAAAATATTAATAATAATTCAAAAATAATCGGAATTTTTTTTTGAAAAAATTAAAAATGTTTTATCCATGACAAAGTGTCATCTGAGTCAGAAAAAATCACTTTCTGGGCAACGAAAAATATTTTAACCAACTGAAATATTTTTAGTCTTCGGGGAAAGTGGATAGGGTTTAAGTAAGTAGATATGGAACCTATAAAGTATTTTCTTGTTTGGAAAAATATTTTCTGCAGCAAAAAAATTCAATTTTGGAACCTAGAAACGTTTTGCCAATGACAAAGTATATTCTGAGTCAGAAAAAATGGTTTGGACAACAAAAATCATATACTTTTAGCCCGGGAAAATAGTCTAAGCTAAGAAAAATGTTTTGAACTGTAAACAAAATGATTCTGATCCGACAAAAAAAATTCCAGAAGTATAAATCTCAAAGAAAATTTATAAGAAAAAATTCTGCACCAGAAAAAAATTTGACCATTCTTAATGGGGTTTGCTACGTATCAGCAAGAACGAGTAATAAGAAATGATAGTATGTATGCCTAACAAGGGTTAATCATTTTGGAAAGAACAAGAAAGGAGGCAGCAGAGCATCCTATTGTATCACTGGTTGGCTTTTATACAATTGCCTGTTGCATGAAACGGCAGTGGAGGGACGATATTTACGAAAAAAGCTATATACCCTTATGCAATCAGTGGGAATATTTATCTTAAATCCATTTACATTAAGGACCGGGCTACATTTTAATTTTCTATACATCTCTCTCTCTCTCTCTCTCTCTCTCTCTATATATATATATATATATATATATATATATATATATATATATATATATAGGATGATTGTCACAATGGCTGCCAACGGAAGTATTGTAGCAACTGCATAAATTTAATATTTATTATATATATATACATTTTTATATATATATATATATATATATATATATATATATATTATTTATATATTTATATATTTTACGTGCGTCAGACAGTAGGGAGGAGGTAACAAAGTGAATCTTACGAAAGAAAAGTAATTTTTCCTTATGATTTTATTTGTATTTTATGGGTTCTGTTTTTTTCCGGAATGAAGTCCGCGACGAATGATGCTCGAGCTAAATAATTATAAAGAAGGCCTAGCCAGGCATGTCATGCGAAATCGCACGTAGTTGATTGTGAAATGGCAGCGATACTAATAACAATAGTTTGCACGTCCAGCGAGAATGTATAGTTCTGAGAAAGTAGTTAGCTTGCACGGTTCTTTTTTGGTCTAACCAATTTTTTTCGGGATGGAGTCAAGGTCAAATAAAATTCAATCAATTTTCTCGCGAAATGATCTTTTAATGCGATTTTTACTATGATTTGGCTATAAAGGAAATAATAAAATAAGATTTGCCTTATAACACGCAGGTCACTGAACGTATAAATCTGAAATTTGATGAGTGTTTGAAATTCACATACTCTAATAGGAAAATATATCGTGACATCATTTCCATCCAACTGAACTGGACGGAGAACATTTACCATCTCTGTAATATATGAGAGTTCATACAAAATCGTCTGCAAAATACTGAACGTTCCCTGCTACGTTTTTGGAAAGAATATCCCGGAAACATGGAATTCAAACTTAAATTCAAAATCTCGAAAAAATGTTTATTTTGGAGAGGATCTTCCATTTATCCTTGCATGACAAACCATCTCATTTGACCTCCTGTCTAAAAAATTTATTTTCCAGTCTATAAAGTATATTTTTTGTCCTGTTTACAAAAACTGCGACTTTCTGTCGAGTTTTAAAATCATATCTTCATTAAAGAATTCAAAAAATGCTACCAATTTGTTTTTGGCGGTGATCAATAATAACTTAAAACTTAGGCCAGTAAGTTGATCTTATTTGATGGTGATTTTTTGCTTCTTATATTTTTTGCAGCCAATTTTCAAGTTTCCTGCCAGTCATGCGAGAAACATACGCTCGAATCGACCAGACACTTTTTTTTCATGAAACCCAATTTTCGGTGGAAATATATTCAATTTGATAAAAAAAATGTTTTGCCGTTGGATCAATAGCTTTAATCTAGGTAGAGTAGAATAATGTGAATTGTGACTAACCCCCATCTAAGCTTAACGCGGGTCGCGTTTTTATATTGTTTTCTAGATATATGTAACGGTATTTATCCTCGTCAAGTTTATATAAATGAAAAGAGAGGAAAACATTCCTTCTTGCGAAATCTGAACAACAATTTTTAATATCAAGTACTATTCCATTCCACCAGGAAAAACAGCAAGAATAAGAAAATTCGTCAAGTCGAAATGGGGGAGGAATGTATTCTGCATCTTGAAAGGAAATTGATGTATAATAATTACTCAAAAATCCTTAAACTTACCCTAAGCAATGGCATCGTCATCTTTAGTAGTAGCTACGAACACATTGTTAAATCCATTGCTGCTTTCCATTTATACTGTAGAAAGAAAGTTGAGAAAAAAGGAAACTCTGTCTCATTTTCATCTTCGATTTCTCATTTACTACATAATGTTCTTTTCCACATATCATACAGAGTAAAGTTTTTATGTCGTGTGCCCAATGGAATGAATGGATCGATAGGGAAAAGATGAAGAGAAAGAAAAACTAAAATCCAAACAAGCTAAAGGTAAGAAAGTACTACCACCGCTTTTCTACACATTCACTCCAAGTCCAACATCCTAGCCAAACTACCCGTGTACTGTACTAGTCGGGTCCTCTTTGTCAGGCCGTGAACCCCAACGGGTAGCCTTTCTATATATAAGTAGTTGTATGTAATATTTATCAACACATAAAAGAGTCCAACCCTAATTCTAATTGGAAACCTGAAGCGGACTCCTTTGGCTCATTATGCCTTTGAAAATTGCATTTTATGCTTTTCTTCTGCGCGCAGATTTTTCTCTTCATCTGAGAAATTTCAAACCACCATTGACAGGATACCGGTGCTAGCTTCAAGTGGAGATGGTTTTTACGGTGGGGTCCTAAGCCCAAGACACCCACATTTTCGATGGGTGGCCATGAGCCACCCTCCGGAGACATAAGATATTCAAGCTGACTGCCTGGAGCCTCATTCAGCTACACTATGTGGAATGGAACTCGTTTTGGGCAGGCTGTACATTTTCCCTTTCTTAAAAACATGCATCTTTGAGCGCCATTCAAAGAATCGGGGTGAAAGCGGAAATTTCTATGGAAATTTGTGCTGCCAGGAAGGCAAATATTTTCTTTTACTTTGCAAGACAAAACGACAGAAGAAGAAGTAGAAGTCGAAATATCCATTCCATTCAGTACCATGCCACGAAGGATTAATTCTTTGTCGCGCGCATGCAAATCGTTTACCACTAGCACACATCTTGAGTCGAATCGTGGCTACGTTGACAGCTACGTGGGGGTGGTGATGGTTGATTCGAAAATACAGAAGACAAGCAGCACAACGACGAAAATAGGAGATGGTAGCTTTTTTTTAAAAAAAATTGCACGGTGATGGTGTTACACAAAGTGCCGAGAAAATACCCAACCTAGTCCTGTGTCCTGACTGTGCTCTTCTTCTGAATACTTTCTCGTTGGATGAATGTAAACAGGAAGAAGGGCGGAGCTATTTCACTATGTATACGCGCATATATATATAAATATATACAGCCATTTGGAAAAAAAGGACGTAAGGACAAAAGAGAGTCTGCCGTTGGCAGAAAAATTCTACTCTTTGTGTAGCAATGAAGTTTTCCTATTAGAATCTGATGATAGTTGACGGTGGGTAGGATTTTCTCGTTCGGAATAGTTCGGATGTAACACCCTCTTGTTTGTATAGATGTGTTTGCCGCGAGGTCGTGCTCTAAATGCGGAAAGGAATTTTTAAAGAATTTGGAGAAAAAATTGATTTATTTCAAATTTGTGTTTGTGTATTTTCCCTTGATTAGGTTTCAAATGTCTTGTCTTCAAGGGAAGCCATTCAAACGAAATTCATATGAATGACAGCATAATTAAATCTGTCTGCTACATTTGAATAGATCTCATTTTCCGAAATTCGCAAAAATTGTATGATCATCTGTGGAAATAATTTAAAATTATTGATGACCTAGAATAATTTATCTACAATATTTATATTGAATAAAACTATTTTTTTTTCGGCAGTAATATCACAGAGTAGCGTCAGTTAATATTCATCTATCTTTAGTATTCAAGACAAACGATCTAAAACGGTTTTTGTGCTACTCTGGAAATATTTGAGCCATTTGTTCACTAGTCAAAAGTTTATTTATATATGTATATATAGATATGTATATTCAAAACACTTGAAATACTTTCTCTTTGCAAATATTCTTGCTTTTTATTGAACAAATCAATATTGTCTATCAATAATCGTGATTTTTTAAGCCGAATCTACAATATTGCATGTTATAATATTTACTTGATTGAAAAACTAATCAGTAAGGATAAAGATGTTTGTCTAAAATTAGAAAAGATGGAAAACAACGTAACAATTGCTCCTGTTGTTGTCAGGAATAAAGTCAACATGCAAAAGCGATAGTTTATCGAAACACTGTTGATTTAAATCAACATATCATAACAATTGAATTTTAAAGTTCATCTATCTATTGTAACATATGAAAATCAATCTGAAAACTTTAATAATTAATTATATACTTCAAACCTGATGGTATTCCTTTTATTACTCGCTTATCCGTAGCTGAGAACGTAACCCATATTCTCCATAAGAGTTTCTTTGATGGCCGGCTGTAGTGCTTTTTGCATGTATGTTGTAAGCAATCCGCGCACTCCAATTGAAAATAATTGCTCCAGCTCACGTGTTAATGCTTCATTGATTTCATTCGAGTTCGATGATACTTCTGCATTATACCAATTGTTTAGGTTTTGTTGATGCGATCCACGTTTTGGTGGTCGCGCAACATATTTATCACTGTCCGATGAAAACAATTCGCTAAACGAACGCTCCGAATTGTCTTCACTCACATCTTCCAAGAAGTCGTCCTTGAAAACGACTTCATCGTCTTTTGCGGAATTTCGATTGCGCGTCCTGTATTCATCTGGATAGTCCTCGTAGTATTGATGACTGGTCATGCTATTCGCTATCCTTCGTTGTGCATAGTAAGATCGTTTGATCGGCTCTTCATCGTAATGTCTATAATCCTTATCCGGTGCAGGTTTATAGTCATATTGGTGGAAACGATTTATTTTCGAGTTTTTTCGAAATTTAATACCGGACGGTCCTTGACAGCCGTATGCGAAGACAGATAGGAATCCAGGTTCTGAAAAATGTGAATCAGTACGCACGGATGCCAATCGAGTTCGTTCGGTAGCATCCCCATGCTCGTGTGGCGGTATCAAGGGTGTTGTCTTGAATTCAATTCCTGCCCGACGTAAGCGCAACATCATGTTACAATAGCCTCCACTCGGCTGAAGGATAACGCGCCCGCTGATAGATAAATCGGGAAATACTAGACGTGTGTCTAAGGTTCGATTATGAGCGTTAAATTGGCATTTATCCACTACAACCCACGGTTGCTTGCCATCGTTTGGCAAACGCACCCGCATTTCAGCAACTTCAATTTTATCGACAGGACGTCGTATATGCTCGCCGGTACTTTCGTTACTATCTTGAGAAGAAACTGGACGCTTATTTTGTTCAGTCGAATAATTTCTATCATATATGTCCAATTTTTCATTGAGGGTGGAATCGAATTCATTCCAGCTACCGTACAGTGAATGATATTTCGAATATGGAGTCACATCAATGCGAGTTCCTCCTTTTCCGAATTTCAAACGATTACGTCGCAGCATACTGTCAAGAGTGTCCTCCAGTTTACGTGAACATTTATATGGTGCTGACGAAGCATCATTGTAATGGCCATGATGATGGTAATGATTTAACTGTCCATCTGCATCTATAGCATTAGTAAGTAAGGTGTCATTTTAGGTGTCGTTACCAACAGAACTTTTTCCAATCACTTACAATTCATAATAAAGCAAATTATTGATTGAATACAAAACCAGTAATTGAATAACACAAATTTATCACTTTTAGACATTTTGCAAATGGTTTTTCATAAAATTAATAAAGCACCAAATAAAATTTGCACTGCAATTCGATTTAGAAAAGCAATGGTACCTACTTCGCACAGGTATGAACACTGGTAAAGCAAGCTCTTGAATAAATCGCTGAATTCGTTGAAACTAACTCGCGACTGTTTATAAAAGTGCAATAATCTTCCACGAAGATATCCACGCTTGAAATACTCTTACAACAAGATAGATGAACTGTTACTTACTCCAGTTTCAGTGGAACAAAACCATATATTTCATAATCAAAATTGAACAACTCGAAATGCACGATAATTTAACTAGATTGCATATAGAGATACAAATACAGAAAAAATATCTTCAATATTTTATCATCAAATTTATTTATTCTGATAAAATAAACCAATTATCTTTAAATTTCCAACTGTGTAAGGTTTACAATCTCTGAAAAAGAAAAAAAAGTCAAATTATTATGCGACAGATCTCCAACTATCTTTTCGTCCGGGAAAACTTTCCAATTGAGGTAAGACATCAGGGAAACACCTATCCCCTCTTTTTTCTTCACGACCAGCTGAAATACCGTAATAAACCATACCAACTCCACATAACATCGAGCAATTGTCGTTGATGTGATCATCATTTTGCTAGTTCCTCCATCCCTCACTTGGGAAAACTGAAAGTAATGAAAATGCGTAGAAATGAATGTTGGATGCACCCAAAAATCACTGAACCAAAACCTAATTAAAGTGCTCTCGTCAAAAGAAAAGAGGGTATTCTTATATTTTTTTTCGTCAGATCTTTCGTTAGTTGTTTTACTTTTCTTTTCTGTTTTTAATGTATTTTTTTGGTAGCGTTGGAGTTCGCTATGTTTGCTAATATTTGTGAATATGTATCTTTTGCATGCTAACGGGTTCACCTATCTTTGTGCTATTGTCATCTGATGAAATTGCTTCATGTTGGAAAGAAGACGAGGAAAAATGGAAAGTTTGTTCCCATTCAGTGTATGTTATTAAGAAATTGGGATTTCGCTAATATTTATTGTGCATGCGATTTAAACGATTGCATTTTTCTCATGAATTGAAGTTTGGCAAGAGATTTTATGACCTCAATTTTCATTTATTTCGTTTTTTTTTGAATGAGTTGGTTTTTTTTATGGAGTAAAATGGCTTGGTTATGCATTAAGAAATGCTTGTTCTGTAAGATAGACTGTTGAGATATGCATTTTTAAGTTCTTTGTCGAATGAAGTTACTCTGAACAATTTGAAATCTCTATCTTTTTGATCGCAGTTTTTCTGGAAGTCGCTGTCGGACTTTGTCATATGGCTGAATCAGAAAGACTCTGGAAAATATGTAGAAATGTTCGTCATATAATTTAAAATATATATAAAACAATATAATTATACTAAGACAATAATGAAACGATAAGATTTCAAATCATTTCATCTAAGAAACATCGCTATTTGTTGAACTTGGTCACAATCGTGAAAAAAACAATTCCAATTTGAACTTTTGTGTGAATAAACTCGATTATTGCCCATATATATATATATATATATACATATATATAACTATATATATATATATATATATAACTATATATATATAACTATATATATATATATGTGTGTCTATATATATATATGTATATATATGTATATGTATATATAGCCTCGTTCCTGGATTGAATTTTCTAAGCCAAAAAAATCATTGCGTAAATTGATAGCTGCTAGTCAAAAACTGTGTCCAAAAAAAGTGAATCTCGCAATAAGAGACTACAGCCAATATTTTCAAAAAAAATATCAATTTTTATATCAAATATATATATTTACAGGTAATCCAAATGAAACCTTAATCACGTTTTCTGGTAAATTTATTGTTTTTCGTTGTGCTATCAAAAAAAATTTCTGAATATCAAGTAAGTTTCTAAGGATTTACAGTAGCCTAATTCCTTAATTGACAGAATTCTAAACCATTTTCAACTAGGTTTGATTGCTGTATCGAAAAACAAAGCAATTTGTATACCAAATATGTGTATTTGCTTGTGAATATCCATGAAACAACAGCCGTAAATCGCTTCCCATAATTTTTGTGTAAAGCTTTTAAAATCAATGTTTTTAATGTTTTGAAAATATACGAAAACACGTGTATGCAAAATGTTTTTTAAATAATTCAGGGAAAAATTTGAAATCATTATCATCAAAAAGATTCGAGCCAAAATCGAGTCTGCATTCTGTCGCAATTATTCAAACATGGAAACAGTAAATATGAGCATTGTACGAATTAATATTTGTCCTTCCAATAGGAATCATGTGATATCATTTTTTTTCTATTCTGCTGGAAAGCATTTCCCTTTCAAATTAAGTGTTTTCCATACTAGATCGACAATTTACCGGATCAAATTAGTGATTTCCAAAATTAAATTGGTGCTTGTCCAAATGAAATTAAAACCTTTTTAATCGAATTGATATCCAAGCAGTGTCGATTTGATTTGGAACAGCACCAATTTGTTTCGCAAAATACCCGATTCGATGCGGAAACTACCTAAATTAAATGAAAAATGTCATAAATGACTTCCACAAGACCGAATCAGCGTCAACAATCCAGAATTCGGTTCATCGAACTTGAAAAAAAACACAAAAATATAATTAATAGCATTAGAAGATAAAACTGAGAGTAGCCTTTCATCATCATCATCATCAATAGCACACTAGCCCAAATTGTGTTATGGTCGTCTGAAAATAGTAGTCATTCATTTAGTGCTGAGCATGAATTGAAAGCTAGAAAAAATATATGATTAAGAAGGTAATTACGAAAAACGTAGCTTTTCAAATTTGTTCAGGTACTTGCAGAATTAAATATTTTGGGAGTCAGCTAAAATTTTCTGTAATTTCTCATTTGAGATCTGAATAAAACTTTATTATGTGACTTTATTTTATTCTATTGTGAGTTTCGTCAATGAAGTATTGCAAATAAGGATGACTTCCATTCAATTCAATTTTGATTCGATTAATTCACCTTATTCTTCTTGCTGTGCATTAAAATCACTTAAATACGCATTCAGCGAAGAAAGACTAAATTTTTCTAGTTACCTCTCTAGTATAGCAATGTAAAAAAAATCCAACAATCCTACAACCATTCCATCATATCCCAGAATATATAGCCCAAGTCATTTTCGACACCTGCTTCAAATACAAATTTCGAATGCTTAATGTAATTTTCGTAAGAAATTTCCCAATCCAAATTACCACCTGATTAACTTAACTGAAATTTTCTCAATGAGCATAAATAGGATACATTCATGCAAACCTTCATAAATGACATGTACAGCCTGAAAGGGTGTTCAACAAGAAAGTCCTTCACTTGACGAGAAACTTTATTTTACATATAATTTTAAAGATGCGCGTCACTTGGTTCGACTCAAAATGCTAGTATTGGAGAAAACTCCATTACCACATTCTATAGTGAGGGATACGTAGCTACATACATCATTAATGGATTCTCGCAAACCCAATTCCATGCAGGAATTTTCAAAATATATGACTTCTTTTGAGAGCATCAGGCGCAAGGATGCCGTGCTCCGCCATTAAGATGAAATAAAAGTTAGGAAAACTCAACTTGGGACGGGCTGAGGAAGAAGGACGAGAATAAAATGGTGGCAAGTGCGACAAAACTGCGACTACGTTGAACGCCACGGGTTGGAGATTACATTCTGGTCGGAATATTAGTGTCTAAATATCAAATTTTAATATTACAGCGAATGCTGGGTAACCTACACACAGGGAAGATAGTTGTGAAAATAGTAAAGGAGGACGTATGACGGCCTTTGCAGCAGGCTCCATCATCTCTGCAAATAATATTCTCCCATACCACCGCGATGGAAGGTACACTATATCGCGAATCAACGAGCGAACGAAAGAATGAAACACTGCTGGATACATGTGGCATATATAGATGAGTGCGGGCATAAAATATGGGGAAGAGGATACTATTGCTTGCTGGTTCAGCTCGTTTGAGGATGTGGGTGCAGGTCATAATGTAGGTGTCGCGTCGTGCCGGCAAGAATCATATCCTTTTGATATGGATGGTACCATCGCGAAAAACTAACTAGCGTCTAACGCTAAAACGAAATATATCACCCTATTCGTGAATAAGATGCTCCGGGTATCTTCTAGTCAAACGTACGTGCGACTATACGTTGCATACGATGCATATGAAGTTTTAGTTCCTGTTAACATTTTAGCATAGTTCCTCACTTTCAGCGCCATTCTCCTGTACTTCTTCTGCTTCATCTTACTACAAGCTAGTTCTATGGTTGCCTGGCTGGCTTCAGCACTATCTTTTGCTTTTTCGTTCCGAAATTTGCTTTCAAACTAATGTAGATATATATGTATACATATATATATATAAAGATAGATATATGTGCAATAAATCATTTTATAGACACATGGAAAATTGTAGAATAGATTCTTTGAAGTAGATTGTAGCGTTTGCTGTAATGCTAGCTCAGTCAAATTTCGGAAAATTTTCGTACCTTCACAATTTTTTTCTTTTATTTTTGAGAAACTTTAGGTGTTGCATGAAAACAGCCACAAATATATACATGTATATACTCACACTTTATTCTGTGTCTTTTGATAAAGTTGTGGTAATGATATTAGGATGATCATATTTATTGAGGCGAAAGAACATAGCGTAGAAAATTATAGTTTTTTTTATAAATATTAATTAGATGTAGCTCAAACATATTCAGATGAAATTCAAAGTTTATTTCTTATTTCTGTTGAATAAAGCAATAATGTTGTCTCACATGAAAAATGAAAAAAAAAATTCTGGAGATGGCTCTCCGAAAGATACAGAAAATTAAAATTAAGTCCCCTGTTTGCATCGCTCGTGACTTTTTTTTGTCTTACTAAAAGATTATCTCAAGCATCAAGAGATGGCGAAACTCTCAATAGATACAGAGAATCAAATAGGAGATTTTTTTGTTGAGTACTAGGTGGACCCGCCTCCTGTTCGAACCGATCGTCAAACTTCGTGGACACTGGATGATGAAATTAGGAGCTATGAAATAAAACCAATCACTTTGAATTGTATGAAATGAAATTTATTGATTATTTTATACTGACAATTAACATTACACAATTAATTCAAAATTTAGCCACCTCGAACACTGTGACCGATGAGAAATAGAGTTAAGCGTACATCGTCAATCTTTTTTTATTGAGAGGGAAATCTAACCAACCTTTTCGACTAAACCAAGGTCTCGAAATTTGTGGGCTGGAATTGTTTGTATGGCTTGAATCTTTTCGGTTTGTCTGATTTCATTGTTTACCTCAAAAATGGAAATACAATGCCGTCTGCATTGTGACTATAACACTTCAACTCATCAGTGCATAGTAGGTAATGCCTAATTTTGGTCATTTATTGGTCGAATTAGAGTCCATAGACGAAAAAAAACGACAAGAATTCTTGTTAACCCTGAGTATGTGTATTTGGTTTGTCCGATTTCATATTTTTGCTTTCAAGGGAAGATATTATGAAGCGCAAATCGAGTGGATATAAGTTCAGCTTATCAATGTGTAATAAAGGATGACAATTGTGACACCTATTAAACAAAACACAAGAAAAAATGCTTTGACATCTATGAACGAAATTCTTGTCAAAAACAACAGAATGCAGTAAATTTGTTCTTTTCGGGAAAATTAAAATCTTTAACTAAAAAAGTTTTTAAGGTTTCAATCTCCCCAAACTTGAAAACACACTTGTATTTTTAACTATTTTCTTCTTGTAACAAAAGGACCACATCAAAAAGTAGCCATTTTCAACATATCCCGAAATTATTCCTTCTAAATTCCTTGCATTATGACAACACCTCCTCTCTTCCTCTCGTCTAAAAGAAACTTGCGTCCATTATTTATCATATATCTCCCCCTTGCATAAGTATTTTATGAATATTCACTAGTAAGCACGGTCCCATTCCTTTTGTGGAGTTTTTCATCTACCCCGACCCCCTTTTCTCCCATCTTTTTCTTATACGGAACAGTCTTTCATTTGGTTTTTGAACTTCCTCGAATACATACTTTTACTTAACCTCCTGCTCAGGAAGCATTGGCACAAATCCTTGCAAAAGTGACGCTAAGGAAGAAGATTTAGTTAAAGATGGCGTGGTGATTTTTCAAGAAGCGATGACGGCGAAACACACAAAAACAAAAGTAAAATGACAAGAAAATGAAAGAACAGAAGAAAATATACTTCCATTTCCTCTATTTGTATACGAAAAGAGTTGGCTTCATTTATTTCATACAACGTTCATTATTTTGGTTCAAGAAACCAAGCCAGCACGTCGACAATGCGACATTGTATATGTGAAAGCGTCACAAAAGAAAGGATTCTGAACAAAATTTAATTCTACTTCTTGGAAATTTTCTTGCTGACGAAAGCAGTTTTCGCTTCGTTTCCTATTTCTTTTGTTACATTTGCCGACAACACCACCACCCCCCATTCAACTCCAGCCCGTCACGTATCTTATTAATGTTTTGTTTTCTAGAGGGCAAATGTACGGAGAACTTTTTGTAATGGTATGTACATGCAAGTAATTAATATTAACGAGAAAGAGGAGGAAGAATAGGGTTTATTTGAATGTGAAGAGTTTTACTTTGGTGATTTCAATGTGATTAAAAACTTACGCGAAACTATTGTGTTCTTGCAGCCGACAAGTAATTATTTTCTGGAATTAGTTTTTGAACCAACTTACATTTAGCAAGGTGTATTGATTGAATATCCTCCTAATTGAAGCGACATTTAATTTACCACACACTATTGAACCCCAAGAACAAATATGAATTCATCAAAAAACCACAATCCATGCACTTTTCATCAATTTATTGCAAAACTCCCGAACACATAGATTCAATTATCTATTGCACATCCGTCCCGACAAAGGATACACAAGGAGCGATTGAACGCTAAAAGGGATACAGTAGCACAAAAACTCCATCGATGGTTAATTCAATTGTAAATTAATGGGAGGACTATGGTATCCAAAATGAAATTAGGCATCCTTCTTCCTGCTTTCGACGACGACAATCTGAAGATGCTAAACACGAACTGTTTTGGATATCACGGTCTCATCCTTAAGGGAAGGTGATATGTCGATTGAATATCGTCTTTTTCTCATAATGCAATTCTATTGCATCTTCACATAATAATATCTAAAGGGGAATCAACAATATCCGTTTTATAAGTCGCTGACAAAGGTAATATGCAAGGGGACGATAAGAAAGGGTTAGCGCTTGACCAGTGTCCGGTTTGAAGACAACCGAAGAAATCAAATTGTGACCCTTTACCTGGGCACAAATGAATTATCTTGAAACTGACCTCTTTCGATAGTCATATGTTGTTTTTTTCATATTCATTTAACAACAGCAAGAATAGTAACAACAATGACAAAAGATACGAATTACACAAGGGGACAAAGAATCCTTTCGTTTTTTTTTCAATATGATTGAGCCGATTTTGTTGTATTCCTTCTATTTCAAGACGTTTTTCTTTTTAATTATAATTCTCACTGTTTAGTTACCTCAGGCCAAAATCGGTGTTGCAAATGTGTTCAGTTGGATGCATGAATATTTTACTGAAGGACATTGCCTGGATGACCGATGGTCAGTCGTGATAGCTACTATTGGCCTGATGGGAAAATATTCTTGATTTTCTTGTTTTTCTGCAGATATTAAAACTCGTTTCGTTATCCTTTTTTCGGATAGTGAATATGTTACAAATATCGAAATGGTTCTCATGTGAGTTTTAGGTGTAGAAATATGCAATTTGAATATTCAATCATTTCTTTTGCGGTTTTCAATTTGCAGATTTGCGTTGAAAGGATACTTGATAATAAAAATTTGATAAAACATAATCGAATTGATTAAAATTAAACTTTGTATGAAAATATATGGAAAAAAATCTTTAGATTCGCCATGAAAAATTGATGATTTTTTTTTGTTTTTTAATTGACTTTCGATTTCGGAGAAAACAAATATGTAATACTACAATCTGGAATGATTCACACGTTTCAATCATATCGCTTAAATTTTATAAATCAATGGTGGCTCTGGTCCCAATTCCTCAAGGAATTAATTGAGGTTTTAGTAACGAAATACGAAATAGTATTTCGAACATTTCGCAGTGAAAAGCACCTCGACAAAGAACAAAGAGACAGAGAAAAAGTATTCAAAAAATGCCTCCTGAATTTAATTTTTCTTAGATGTTTGTGAGGATCAAAAAGTGATGTTTTATTGAATATTGACATTGTGTTAGTGCCATCTGCATAGACAATTTATTGAGGAGATCCATTTAGGCACCTTAAAAAAAATTAAGACGTTTTTGTGTTAAATTGTTTATACCACAGCTGAGATTTACAGGCTTTAATTATAGAACGTTCGCGAATTTCGGGCTAAATTTTAAGGAGTGCATTCTTTACGTGCTTAACTAACCATTCCTGTAACTCATTTTTGAAAGTTATATATACATTGCCCCCAACACAGAGTTTCCTCTTGGCTTTCCTTTATTTGCATTTATTTTCTCAGAAGGGACAGAGCAAATGTTTAATCCTTTTTGCACGCTATCTAGCATTTAACCCAGAACGTTGAAAATTTCAGTTCAAAGAATTCAACAGACCAGTCTTTTAAGGGATACTGTCGTTGCCTAGAACGCCACAACCTCCCCTTCTATTGGCTCGTCTTCGTCTTCTACTTCTTTTTATTTTCGTTATTTGCCTCTTTTCAAATGTCTTCATTTCCATCTATGCTCCTCAAATTTACGCCATCTCAGTGATTGCTCCACCTCCTGCTCCTTGAAACTCTCTTCCTACCGTGAAGCATTTCTATAGTCCCATCTTATATCGTTCCATGCCAACCTGATTCCTACCTACCTCCCCCTCGAAAAATATTTAACTCAGCGCACATATAAAAGTTTAATGAAAATTTTGGAAGAGTTGTCTACTTATGAGTAGACATAAAAATAGGGCGGATAAAGATGACGATGAAACCGACAAGGAAGCCAAAGGGTTGTTGAGAACGAGACTAGCAGCATGTAACCCCATTTTTGTGCTTTTGAGATGGATGTTAGTAATAGTGTGGTAGTGGTGCGAATTATACGGTGTTGGGTGGGCGGTTGTACTTCAAGAAATTGTGGAATGATGGCGAATAAAATTCATACAATATGCTGAAAAAATATTTCATTTTTCGGATAGACAAAGATAAACTTGCAGCGTCTTTGCTTCTTGCGTCCATCTATGTTCAAATCAATAATATCTACGTTCTAAAAATTGTTGTTTTTGATTCGTTGCAATTAAATGAGCTTCTTAAAATATGAACAGTATCGCCTTGACAAAAGATTGCGACATTCATATATTTTGTATATAATAATTGTCTACGAAAATACTAAACTGATTTTCCTTCTTTCTGCAACTGTTTAATATTCTGCTCCTATCTTTCTTTGAATTTAATGCGAAATCATAAAACGACACCCGTAGACATTATCCCAGTTATTTTGATCACATAAATGAGTTTTGAAACTGTTATTATTAAGGCAACTGTGTATCTGAACAAATGGCAAAATTTACATTTACCGCGAGTTCATTGGAAAATAAGTTTTGCATGATATTGTATAAAAGGCTTGCACGTAAAATTAGAATACAAAATGTGGCTCATACTTAACGAATTATTATTCCAATTTCTCGATTAGTTCTTGATTTTATCAACCAAAAGACTATGCACTGTACGAAGAAGCACATTAAGAAATCGGTTGCGATAGAAGATAAGACGTTGAAAATATCTTTACAACGAAAGGAGCAACTTCTTGAATTTATTTTCAACTGATATGACCTGAACATACTTAATATTCAGTTTAGATTTTATACAATTAGTATTCAAGGTGTCTGTTTAGATATTAGAAATCCCATTTAACTGAAATGACTTTCAAAAAGGACGAATTTCTGTTGCTTGCAAAGTGATTTATTTTCTATGGTTTTTCTTTCGGATACAAGGATACAATTCGGTTCTGTTTAATAAGTAAAGAGGTGTTGCATATTGCATTATGATCCATTCGAACATTTATCTTTTTTGGTTGGACCCATCTACCATACAAAAATAAACAAAAATAGAATCACTTTTTACAAATCGAATTTACAAGTGTATTATCATCTTTAAACAACGAACAATTTTCGAATTTAGCTGGGAAACTTTTAGTCATATTATTCGAAAATGTAATTTGATTTGTACATATTCTCTAGCTATTCACCATTTATTTCCAACCCTTTCCTGACAAAACGGAAGAGTGACAATCATAAATGGAAAACTTCTTTATCTTGAAAAATCTTTTAACACTATTTTCCATTTGTCCTTACTTCATCCTTACAAAACTGAAGAGTGGCAATCATAAATGGAAAACTTCTTTATCTTGAAAAATATTTGAACACAATTTTCCATTTGTCCTTACTTCATCCTCCCATCCTCCACCATTTGTTCTGTTGTTCTGTACGCGAATCCCATAAGATTGGCCTCATTAAAAAAAAATGAGGACGCTAAACAGGGGAAACTGCCTTCTTCTATATGTTTTTAACGTTCTCCAGTTGATTTCGTTGTTTTTCTCGTTATGTTTTCCTTACTTAAATAAAAGTCTTTTTGGTGGTATAACAACATGCACTCTGTCTATTTCAGGTTTCACATTTTAGAAAACCTTTTTCTCTTATTTTAGTCTCGTGCAAAATGGTTTGTGTGCTATCGTTGCCGCCCTTATTTATCTGTGGCAAAAAATCTACTCTACAGAAAATAGAAACTAAGAGGGTAGTGAGCAATTTCAGTCTCGTTTGTTACAGAAAACGAAAATCCAAAAGAGTGGAAGTACGGAATAGAAAAAGGAAATTCCTTCGTAGTCGTCACCGTACCTCAGTCCCATAAACGACATAAGCAATCTCCTAGCTAACAACATCCACCTCATCCTCTAAGTACCATCCTAGGTTTTTGTTCTTTTCCTGCACAACTTTACGGCTTGGTGGATCCTTGAATACGATATTTGGTTGGGCGGCTGTTGCTTGCAATATGGCTTAGATTTTAAAATGAGCTTGACGTTGGTTTTCGGGGCTGGATGTGAGGAGTGCAAAAAGAAAGGTGTATATATACTATATGTAGAAAGAAAATGGCAGATCATATGATGATGAAGATATTGTCGATAGTCACAACGATAATAAAAGACTATGGTTCCATTCATTTGGCCGTTAGACGCCTGCAGGAAAATGTTAGAATGTACGCGGACTTGTTTCAAAGAAGAAGAAAATGTCTTTGGAGCACAAGTGGTATTGTTTGAGATTTAAAGAAGAAAATGTTGGCGTACAGTAACTGACAATGAGAAGGCTGGTCTCGAGTTTCCAAAAGAAATTCGCTTAGAACGAGCATCCTTTGTTTGCAACAATATTTGTAAGGATACTTACCTGAACAATTTTTTAAAGATCAACTGATTGTGCAATATTTTATTCATATTAAACTTTTTTCTGTTGGAATGTCGTTCGCAGTAACGACTATAGCATAATTTCTCAAAGGAATTAATTTAGACTTTAATAACGAAATATCTTTCTTGTTAGCTACATCACTACTAACACAATCAATTTGTATCAAAGGACTACAGCATATGTCTAAAAAAACATTTAAATCAAATTGAAAAGTGTCTCCACAAAATTTTAACATTTGCTGCGATAAAAACGTCATGGAACAAAAAAGGGGGAATTAACTTTTTTAAATGCATTAATAGTCCTTTCTCCGTATTTTATAAAATTTGAAATGCTTTAGGATTTGCAGCATCTTTTCATTTTCTTCATTTGATGGAGTCAAACACTTCTGAATAAAAAATCACACTATGGATTTTCCAATGAAATCGCTCATCCATACATATAACACAAAATCCGCTACGACAAAAATCAGAAACGAATATTTCTTTGCGTGCGAAAGGAAAGGAAAATTCGCTACTTAATTAATTTTCCTTTCCTCTATGTATTAAAATACGTCAGAAAAATTTCGTCGTCGTCGTAAGGTTTCCCTGTTTTCCTCATAAATGATGGGAGAGGTGGGTGTATAAAATTTTCCGGCACAACGACGACATGCCAATGCAGCGAGTTTTATTGAGATCCTAAGGATATATGGCATGGTTCGCGTTGATAGTAGTCAGAACGAATGGTGTCGGGCAAAGCTGACGATGGTTGAAAAATTTTATGTTCCTCCTTATGTTGCCTTAGTGCTTAAGTTTCTTGAAATACTACCAAAGCTACTTGTGTGGTGGCTTCAATATTTGGCAAAGTAAGAAAGAGGCAGTTTCACTAAATTTTTCATGCGAGTCAGGTCTGATTTAATTTAGTTGCTAGCATGTGTATACATATATATATATATATATATATATATAGCTTCAACATTTAACTACATCACCTCCACACCCCACACCGCCATCGCTACTCATTTGCTTTTGAGATTAGCCTGAATGTGTTCATTTACATATTGATATAATGGTACATAAACTTGGCTCTCTTTATATGCTTTTGAGTTTAATTTGTTGTTATCAGTGTAAAAGAAACAGGGCCATTCCTTGGAGGATGCATTTAAAGTAGTTTTTCTCTGATGAAAGAATGTCTCTTGGGACACAAATTTTGATGATGAAGAGAAAAATACTAGATGAAAATCTTAGGGTTCCTAACGATATAATTTAGGCTTACAAATATATTATTTCGATACGAACTAGGACTTTAAGCTCGATATATATATATATATATATATATATATATATATATATATATATATATATATATGGTTTATTTTATTTATTTTTTTATTTATTATTTTATTTTCAATGAAATTTTCCTAAATCATTGAGTCTACACAAGACAGGCGCCATGCCTGCACATATAAAAAATATATGCTTTTCCAGTATTCATAATCGTTCACGAAACTCGTCCAATATCACAAAAAACAACAGTTTTTACATGAACAACAACAATATATGTTCAATTCGATTACATTTCCACCTTTGTAACAGTCCCAACAAAATCCAACAATCAAATTGAATTTATTTCAAGAAATTATTTAAACTTGAAACTTCACCCAAAAGAAAATGAATTATGAGCAATAACATGCCCTGGTACGTTCATATTAAATCTTTCGAATGCGTCAGCACCTGGCACTAAAATTAAAGTAAATTGTTTTAGGTCTTTTTGGGGATGCTTTTCGCAGAATCTGTGATTTCCATCACCAATTCTGAAATAAGTTTTCCTTGCTATGACAAAGAGATTCAGGTGCTGTTGTTTAGTTACTTCGTCTCATACTTTTCAATGTATGCATATATATGTCAACAGAAAATTACGCATTGTGTATATGAGATGCAAAATGTGTTTTGTAGGAATAAGCATGACAATATGTCGAAATTATATTTTTTTAATAAATGAAATCAAGACCTTTTCACCAGTTACGTTTATTACTATTAACTTTCTTGGAATATTCACGTTCAATTCGAATTGTTGCGTATTTGACTCGTAGTTTCGTGGTCTTTCAGCTCAAACAAAGTAAAATAATAAATAATCAATGAATCAAATATAAAATAGAATGATTCCTTTTTTCATATCATTCCTTACTTTTCATTCCTTACTTTTTTGCCAACGCTATTCTGTAGTATCATAAGGTATCCCCTGAGCTTTGGCATCATCGTAAAAAAATTGAATAAAACTCTTATTTTCGAGTAACTATAAATCTTATTAAGAGATCGCTTTGCTCCATTTATCTTCCACAAATCGCAGCTTCAGATCCGCCAGAATATATGATTGTTTTTTCATCCTTAACCAATTAGGAATTTTTCATCAGAAGTTCATCGTATGTTTCACAATGTGGGGACTAAATTTCAAGAGGTTGGATTATGCATGAGATAAGCGGAGCATAAAAAAAAAATGTAAGCATAATATGTTTTTCTAAGCTATTTTCAATTTAAAATTTAAGAAGTAGGATGGATGGAACTCAACCTCTATGACCTGCTTATATGAATCGCTTTTTTTATAAACCCGATGTTTCAGGATGATCTGTTGTTTTCGTTATTACTTTGTAATACATTGTGTTTGATTCAAATCAGGACTAGTATACAATGCATATTTCCAAATAATCGAAAACCATCAACACCACGTAAAATGTCTTGGAATTCCCAAAATCACTTCTATTGAATTCATAAAATTAGCTAAAAAAATGCTTAACCTCTCCTATTTGAACACAAATTCCCGCACTTACAACGCTATTTATAATGACTGAAAAAATCTTCGCAATTTTTTATGAATTCCTACAATGAACGTTATTTTTTCTCCTATAAAAAGGTCAAGAACATTCAATCTCTATAATGTTGTCACGTTGCTGAACACATTTAAATGACCACAACCCAAACCATAAATCGGGAATTCCCCAAACGAGCAACAAAAAAAGAATGTGTCCGATTCCGGTGAAAAGACAGAAAACCTGATCCACATTTCCTATGGCATGTAACAAAATAAATCACAGCAAATCCTCCTAATTGACCAAACTAATTAAAAAAGAAGCTGAACTGCTACCGTTCTTGCTTCAACCGAACGAAACCATAAACTTCAGGGAAAGAAAAACCCGAAAAATAACAAATTGAAAAAAGAATCTCTAACGCCAGAAAAAACACAGACGATGCTCTATGTATCATTGCATCATCAAAGGGTGGAAAAATAGCGGGCGATAAAGAAGCTGTTGCTGTCAGGCAACACGAAAAAAATGAACTCATGAAAGGTTCTATTCATAGCCATAAATATTCTATTGCTGTCAGGAAATCAGCTTAGTTTTTGGCCTTGCTTAGCTATCATTGTATAGTCATCTCGTTACCAGCTACCCTCCATTCACTTTGCTCGATTTAAGCAATTTGTTATAGCGTGTCGTTCACGGCAGAGGCTCGAACCACGTTCAAAGTGAAGTGAAAGTCCCTCCGGTCAAACGAACGAACAAAAAATGTTTTCCCACGCAATGAAACGTGCTAATCCAATAAAAGAAAGAATAACCAACGCCTGAATAAGCCAACAAAAGGAGCAGGCTCCACTCCCCAATAATCTTTCCTTTATTCGAATCGATTTTCCCAATTTTTTCGTGAATGGCTCAACAGTGAGACAATGCCTCCAGTGATAGTCTACAGAGTAGAACATCTGGAATAGAGAGTAAAAATCTATAGGAATAATACTAGGTGGGTGTCCTCCAGCACATTACAGCCATGTATAATGCTGCACCTTGACTTGGCATTCTACCTACATTTTGCTGGATTGGGATGCCTGCCAAGTCTCCACAAGCAGTCCAGATGCATGTGATCAAACTGAATTGCGGCCAGCAACATTCCTCCCCCCTATACGACTCCATTTGACTTCATTACTCGTTTTGTTTCAGGCATAGCTCGAGTCCTTGTTCACCGTTCGTTCGAAGCACAGAAATTCCCTAACAAAAAAGTTACAGAGACGAACGCGCCTCGTCCACTCGGGGCTGACCACTGAAAGTTCGTGCTTCTAAAATAAAACCCCCAAAAAACTCTTAAATCCTTTCGAAAGTGTTTCCATCGTCCTTACTCGTGTGCATGGACTACATAATAGACTTTTTTCCCATCGTTGTACTTAACTCACGCTTATATTCAATTTACCGGAAATTGGACAGACATTTTTTTCTGAACAGGACATAACGTACTCGTTTCATTTAGACCAGGACGAACCATTTCAATGTACTTTTTTTAGGGTGACCAATATCATTCCATTGATATTCTAATTGGTTTTAATCCATAAGAATGTTCGAGGACATGAGTTGAGTGCGAAGTTTCTTTACTTGTTGTTTCCAGTCCTTTTTAAGGACATCTCGTGTCATCTACTGTAAACTTTATCATATGCACAACTCATATGTGCTTGAATACGACATGTCGTACATTCAAATCGGAAGCTTGCATTCAGGGATCCTGGAAGGATGTGAATTACACGTTTGTGAAAAAGAGCTTTGAAAGTTCATGCGTACAGTTGAAGGATGTAAGATTTTATGTTACAACGATTTTGTACGACAGACGTGAAATGGAAAAATGTTGATTGGCCCACGCTGGGCGCAGAATTAACAAAAAAAAAATTAATAATCATCAACCAAAGTATTTGATTTCCACGGGTAAGTAAATTATATGTGTGTAGAAAATTCCCTTTTCCTTGGAAAAATTAAATGTAGGAACGCTTCCCCTTGCATAAATCTAATCATAAGTCGGATTTTAAGTTTTCCTCTTTGATATTGATCACTTTCATGCTCACACAACACCTCGCAAGCATTCATTCACTTTGTCCTTAACGAGGGCACCGTCCGCGCGGCCGCTCGCTTTTTGACTTGGTACAAAGGATGACTTACCCTGGGGGGTGGTTGCGGCTAATTTTTCAACATTCCTGAAATTCCTAGCATTCTTCGCATTCCAATCGCCCATACAAAACTGGCCATTCGAACAGGGTTCGAGAAGTTGATGGCAGCGCAATTCGCATCTGACCGAGTCACATGTCTCTTGGATACTCTCATCATCTTCTCTACTCTTCACACCTATACGATATAATACGCCGAGTATTTGGCACACTCTTCACTCTTATGCCAGGCAAGGGGATGATGATCAACTGCAAGAGAGCTTGAATAGCATGTGTGTATCTATCGTGCCACAAGAACGGTGGTAGGGATGGTCAGATGTTGAACAGCATTCCGTCCTGACCAGAAGAGCTCTTTGCGCAGTGGTCAGTACGAGACGTAATCCCGAACCGGTAAGATGTTGAACCGTGTTCCGTCCCAAGGTATACAGACAGAGGTCGTCTTTATACCATGGTTCCGTCCTGAACAAGGTATATAAACTACACTGGGCTGGTTTATATACCTTGCGTCCTGAGCAGAAGAGCTCCTTGCGCAGCGGTCAGTACGAGACGTGATCCTGACTGGCTAAGACGCTTTCTTTCGGCGCGCATAGTTGCTTTTTATAACACGACTCTGCATATGAGGAATAGTGCGAAGGATCCCTTGATAATCATATATATGTATTTATATATATATATATATATATATATATATATATATATATATATATATATATATATGCACTTCACTTAACATGATATGCAAGAAATGGTGATCAAGATACAGTTAAAGGTATATGATAACTTAAGTTACCTTTAGTCCGGATATCCTGTGAATTAGTCATATTATGAATAATCGCCCCGGCACACATAAATAATAAATCCATAAAGCCTCAAATAATGCATGAGTTAATAAATGAAAAAGTCCTAATTTAGGAAATCCTATAGATAAAATAAAATAAAGATGCTCATTATTAAACCCAGCTGACTTAAGGTAGATAGAGCAATAATTTTTTTTAAATCAAACTCAAAATTAGCACCAAGACCAGATATAAACATTGTTAATCCCCCCCAATAATGATAAGAATCCACAAAATGTGTTTCCTCTCAATTAAAACATTAAATCGAATTAGTAAATAAATTCCAGCTGTGACTAACGTAGAAGAATGAACTAAGGTAGAAACAGGAGTAGGAGCAGCTATCGCTGCTGGAAGTCGAGAAGAAAAAGGAATTTGAGCACTTTTAGTTAAAGCGGCAAGAATAATTAAAACCCCAATAATTTGTATTTCTATATTAATTTTAGATATTTCTAAATAAAAGATATAATTCCATCTACCATAATTAAATATTCAAGCAAAAGCTAACAAAATAGCTACATCACCAAGGTATACAGACATAATAATTGGAGGATTTGGAAACTGATTAGTACCTTTAATATTAGGAACCCCTGATATAACATTCCCGCGAATAAATAATATAAGATTTTGAATACTGCCTCCATCACTAACTCTTTTATTAACTTCTTCTATAGTAGAGGCAGGAGCCGGTACAGGCTGAACAGTTTACCCACCACTTGCTGCAGGGATTACTCATAGAGGAGCCTCAGTCGATTTAGCTATTTTTTCACTTCACTTAGCAGGTATTCCCTCAATTTTAGGGGCTTTAAATTTTATTACCACAGTAATTAATATACGATCAACAGGAATATTATCCTGTCCGTACTTTCTGATCATACTTTATGCGCAAGTGACAGGTTCAAACATTAGTTCTGCTCTACATCATTCAGATGAAAAAAACTTGAAGAAATTCTATTTAACTGTTAAGGAAACAAAGTTAGAAAATCATCGTAATGGTTTTATTACTTTCTTTGAATGTATTTTGATTTCGTAGATTCTTTTAATGAACTTCTACTCGAAAGAATGTCCCTCTAATTTTTTCTATTTAAATCCCAGTACTGAAAGTATGAACACTTATTCAAGTAGATCGTTTACAAATTATAGTAACCGTTTTTAAGCGTTCACATTTTTGCCAATTTTTCTTGAATTTAAGATTATTTTCATGTCAATCTTCTCCTGAAAATGTTTCAATTAACTCTTTATATATGAACTAGTGCCATATTTTTTCAATTGGACGTATGTCTTGTATGCATTTTTACATGCATGCCACAATGAAGAAATTCTATTCCTGGAAATCAAACAAATGGTTTTGCAGAAGTCCTGTTCTGATTTTTTTCCTAAAAAAATCATCTTGAAGATTTTAAAGGTTGTGTATACCTTCCTAAATTAAAAATGCTGGTTTTTTAAATAATTTTCATGTGAAATTACATATTCAATAATCGGATTCATAACTCTTGCTGGACATTTCCGCAGACACTTCGAGTTTTCTAAAATCAAAAGTTGAATTCTGCTCAGCCTAAAACAGTAGTAATATATTTTTGAAGCCTTTTCCTTGAGGGTTTTGAAGCGAATTTAAAATACCTACGTACGATTTGAATTCATCCACTTCAGATATTTCAATGCGGACACCAGACATCTGACAATATTCGCCTGGAAAGATTTTCAAAATATTTTCTGCATATATAGTATTGTGCTTCACGTATTTCGTTTGCATTTTCAGATGGACATACGTTTTTCAGGAAATTCTGCATGCTGAAATTTTAAAAGAAATTGAAATTTCAACCAATATGAAGTAGTTGTTTGATAACTCGTTTCAAACTTTGTTCTAATTTTTTGTGTCATCAATATTCCCGTGGACTGTGGCTTCTATAAACTTCTAGGAATTTAGAGTTCAGTTTAAAGAATTCATGTTGAAGCTCCCAAACATTTTTTGAAATATAAAATACGATTTGCTAACCTTGTTTCGTTTCAGAAAGAATTTCAGGTCGTAAATTTCTTTACTACAATTCGAATTCCATTCACTCTTTTTTGCTTGTAACTGCCATTTGTCCCTGTATGATTTCCAAACATTTTGCAATAGGAGTTAACCGTTGAATATATATATGAGCTTCATACTGAGTTCTTTCCTATTAAATACTAGAGTTTGTTCCTGTGAAGCAGTTGAAAAAACATTAGCTTATGTTGATTTTCCATCACAGCCTTTTAGTAAAAATGCTTGAATTTTGTTTTTATAAATTAATTGGTTCCACTTTTCCCAACGGCATCCTTACAGTTAACCAAAAATATTTGATTGCGACATATTTCCTCGGGTAAGTAAGTACGTGTGTGGAAAATTTCCTTTTCCTTGGAAAAATTAAATGTAGGAACGCTCTTCCTTCATAAATCTAATAATAAGCTATGTTTCATGTTGTCCTCTTTAATATTGACCAGTTCCATACTCACACAAAATCTTCCAAGCATTCATTCATCTTGTCCTTAAGCATGGCACCTTCCGCGCGGCCGCTCTTCCTCTGACTTGGTACAAATGAGATGACTTACTCCAAGGGGTGGTTGGGCGAATTTTTCAACATTCCTGAAATTCCTAGCATTCCAATCGTCCATACAAATCTCGCCATTCGAACAGGGTTCGAGAAGTTGATGACAGCGAAATTCGCATGTGACCGAATCCTGACCAAATTACATGTCTCTAGTATGCTCTCAGTATGATCTATACTCTTCGCACTTAGGCGAAATGATATGCCGAGGATTACTCTTATGCCAGTCGATGGGATGTTGATCGCCTGCTAGAGAGCTTGAATAGCGTGTGTGTATCTATCGTGCCACAAGAACGGTGGTAGGGATGGTCAGATGTTGAACTTCATTCCGTCCTGATCAGAAGAGCTCTTTGTACGGTGGTCAGTACGAGACGTAATCCCGAACCGGTAAGTTGACTTATTTCGCCGCGCACGGCTGCTTTTTTCTACACCAGTATGCGTATGAGGAATAGTGTGAAGGATCTTTTCACGCTAGAACCATCGATGAATACTGCAGGAAATAAAATATTCGGATCAGTATTAATGCAAAGTTCTACTTGACCCTTCATTTAGTTCATGTTCCGCTAGGAGCCTCAGGACGGCTCAGTAATTACATCTAACATGTTCCTATTATTATCTACATAAGTCCATCGCTTCGACCAAAGCATCATCGAGGATACTAAATAACTGTTATAAATAACGTCAAGAGTTTATGAAGTATCTTTCTCGACTGTGATACGTACTTCCTGATTACTTCTTTGGGTTCTTTGTTCTCTCAGCCGATAAATTGTCCTGGCCATTTCGACCACAAGCTAGTCTGTCGGCCATTGTTGAGCTGGTCAGTTGAGTTGTTTATCAGTCGTTATCGTTAGTGAAGTCAGCTTTTACTTCAGTTGTTATGCTGCACTAATAATAGTGCAGTTTTGAGAAGTGATATTTATATATATATATTTATGGATATATAAAAGTATATATGTATATATATATATATATATATATATATATATATATATATCCAATTCTATAAATGCTAATCACTTTTTCTTGCAGGTCCCTCAGGCTCTTGGGTTCTTTGTTCTCCCAGTCGATAAACAGTCTTGACTATCTAGACCTTAAGCTAGTGTGTCGGTCATTGTTGAGCTAGTCAGTCAATAGTGAAGTCAGCTAATACTGCATTTGTTATTCTGCATTAATAACAGTGCAGTTCTGATTATTGTAATTCAATTAGTAAAGAGTCTTATTCAAAAACAATTCAATTGCAGTTCCCTCAGGCTCTTGGGTTCTTTGTTCCCCCAGCCGATAAATATTCCTGACCATCTAGACCACCGGCTAGTCTGTCGGTCATTGTTGAGCAAGTCAGTTGATGTTGGTCAGTCGTCGGTGAAGTCAGCTTTTACTGCAGTTGTTATTCTGCATTAATAACAGTGCAGTTCTGATTATTGTTATTCAATTAATATAGAGTGTTTTTCAAAAAGAATTCAATTGCAGTTCCCTCAGGCTCTTGGGTTCTTTGTTCTCCAGCCGATAAATAGTCCCTACCATCTAGACCACCGGCTAGTCTGTCGGTCATTGTTGAGCTAGTCACTTGAGTTGTTGGCCAGTCGTTAGTGAAGTCAGCTATTACTGCAGTTGTTATTCTGCATTGGTAATAGTGCAGTTCTGATTATTGTAATGCAATTAATAAAGAGTGTTATTCAAAAACAATTCAATTGCAGTTCCCTCAGGCTCTTGGGTTCTTTGTTCTCCAGCCGATAAATAGTCCCTACCATCTAGACCACCGGCTAGTCTGTCGGTCATTGTTGAGCAAGTCAGTTGATGTTGGTCAGTCGTCGGTGAAGTCAGCTATTACTGCAGTCGTTATTCTGCATTAATAATAGTGCAGTTCTGATTATTGTAATGCAATTAATAAAGAGTGTTATTCAAAAACAATTCAATTGCAGTTCCTTCAGGCTCTTGGGTTCTTTGTTCTCCAGCCGATAAATAGTCCCTACCATCTAGACCACCGGCTAGTCTGTCGATCATTGTTGAGCAAGTCAGTTGATGTTGGTCAGTCGTCGGTGAAGTCAGCTATTACTGCAGTTGTTATTCTGCATGAATAACAGTGCAGTTTTGATTATTGTAATTCAATGAATAAAGAGTCTTATTCAAAAACAATGCAATTGCAGTTCCCTCAGGCTCTTGGGTTCTTTGTTCCCACAGCCGATAAATATTCCTGACCATCTAGACCACCGGCTAGTCTGTCGGTCATTGTTGAGCAAGTCAGTTGATGTTGGTCAGTCGTCGGTGAAGTCAGCTATTACTGCAGTCGTTATTCTGCATTAATAATAGTGCAGTTCTGATTATTGTAATTCAATTAATAAAGCGGTTTATTCAAAAACAATTCAATTGCAGTTCCCTCAGGCTCTTGGGTTCTTTGTTCTCCCTGCCGATAAATAGTCCCTACCATCTAGACCACAGGCTAGTCTGTCGGTCATTGTTGAGCAAGTCAGTTGATGTTGGTCAGTCGTCGGTGAAGTCAGCTATTACTGCAGTTGCTATTCTGCATTAATAACAGTGCAGTTCTGATTATTGTTATTCAATTAATATAGAGTGGTTTTCAAAAAGAATTCAATTGCAGTTCCCTCAGGCTCTTGGGTTCTTTGTTCTCCAGCCGATAAATAGTCCCTACCATCTAGACCACCGGCTAGTCTGTCGGTCATTGTTGAGCTAGTCACTTGAGTTGTTGGCCAGTCGTTAGTGAAGTC
Source organism: Oxycera nigricornis (assembly GCA_963942545.1). Classification (NCBI taxonomy): domain Eukaryota; kingdom Metazoa; phylum Arthropoda; class Insecta; order Diptera; family Stratiomyidae; genus Oxycera; species Oxycera nigricornis. Next base: position 1,037,038 of record OZ012664.1, read on the forward strand.
AGCTACTACTGCAGTTGTTATTCTGCATTGGTAATAGTGCAGTTCTGATTATTGTAATGCAATTAATAAAGAGTGTTATTCAAAAACAATTCAATTGCAGTTCCCTCAGGCTCTTGGGTTCTTTGTTCTCCAGCCGATAAATAGTCCCTACCATCTAGACCACCGGCTAGTCTGTCGGTCATTGTTGAGCAAGTCAGTTGATGTTGGTCAGTCGTCGGTGAAGTCAGCTATTACTGCAGTCGTTATTCTGCATTAATAATAGTGCAGTTCTGATTAATGTAATGCAATTAATAAAGAGTGTTATTCAAAAACAATTCAATTGCAGTTCCCTCAGGCTCTTGGGTTCTTTGTTCTCCAGGCGATAAATAGTCCCTACCATCTAGACCACCGGCTAGTCTGTCGGTCATTGTTGAGCAAGTCAGTTGATGTTGGTCAGTCGTCGGTGAAGTCAGCTATTACTGCAGTCGTTATTCTGCATTAATAATAGTGCAGTTCTGATTATTGTAATGCAATTAATAAAGAATGTTATTCAAAAACAATTCAATTGCAGTTCCCTCAGGCTCTTGGGTTCTTTGTTCTCCCTGCCGATAAATAGTCCCTACCATCTAGACCACAGGCTAGTCTGTCGGTCATTGTTGAGCAAGTCAGTTGATGTTGGTCAGTCGTCGGTGAAGTCAGCTATTACTGCAGTTGCTATTCTGCATTAATAACAGTGCAGTTCTGATTATTGTTATTCAATTAATATAGAGTGTTTTTCAAAAAGAATTCAATTGCAGTTCCCTCAGGCTCTTGGGTTCTTTGTTCTCCAGCCGATAAATAGTCCCTACCATCTAGACCACCGGCTAGTCTGTCGGTCATTGTTGAGCTAGTCACTTGAGTTGTTGGCCAGTCGTTAGTGAAGTCAGCTATTACTGCAGTTGTTATTCTGCATTGGTAATAGTGCAGTTCTGATTATTGTAATGCAATTAATAAAGAGTGTTATTCAAAAACAATTCAATTGCAGTTCCCTCAGGCTCTTGGGTTCTTTGTTCTCCAGCCGATAAATAGTCCCTACCATCTAGACCACCGGCTAGTCTGTCGGTCATTGTTGAGCAAGTCAGTTGATGTTGGTCAGTCGTCGGTGAAGTCAGCTATTACTGCAGTCGTTATTCTGCATTAATAATAGTGCAGTTCTGATTATTGTAATGCAATTAATAAAGAGTGTTATTCAAAAACAATTCAATTGCAGTTCCTTCAGGCTCTTGGGTTCTTTGTTCTCCAGCCGATAAATAGTCCCTACCATCTAGACCACCGGCTAGTCTGTCGATCATTGTTGAGCAAGTCAGTTGATGTTGGTCAGTCGTCGGTGAAGTCAGCTATTACTGCAGTTGTTATTCTGCATGAATAACAGTGCAGTTCTGATTATTGTAATTCAATGAATAAAGAGTCTTATTCAAAAACAATGCAATTGCAGTTCCCTCAGGCTCTTGGGTTCTTTGTTCCCACAGCCGATAAATATTCCTGACCATCTAGACCACCGGCTAGTCTGTCGGTCATTGTTGAGCTAGTCAGTTGATGTTGGTCAGTCGTCGGTGAAGTCAGCTATTACTGCAGTCGTTATTCTGCATTAATAATAGTGCAGTTCTGATTATTGTAATGCAATTAATAAAGAGTGTTATTCAAAAACAATTCAATTGCAGTTCCTTCAGGCTCTTGGGTTCTTTGTTCTCCAGCCGATAAATAGTCCCTACCATCTAGACCACCGGCTAGTCTGTCGGTCATTGTTGAGCTAGTCACTTGAGTTGTTGGCCAGTCGTTAGTGAAGTCAGCTACTACTGCAGTTGTTATTCTGCATTGGTAATAGTGCAGTTCTGATTATTGTAATGCAATTAATAAAGAGTGTTATTCAAAAACAATTCAATTGCAGTTCCCTCAGGCTCTTGGGTTCTTTGTTCTCCAGCCGATAAATAGTCCCTACCATCTAGACCACCGGCTAGTCTGTCGGTCATTGTTGAGCAAGTCAGTTGATGTTGGTCAGTCGTCGGTGAAGTCAGCTATTACTGCAGTCGTTATTCTGCATTAATAATAGTGCAGTTCTGATTAATGTAATGCAATTAATAAAGAGTGTTATTCAAAAACAATTCAATTGCAGTTCCCTCAGGCTCTTGGGTTCTTTGTTCTCCAGGCGATAAATAGTCCCTACCATCTAGACCACCGGCTAGTCTGTCGGTCATTGTTGAGCAAGTCAGTTGATGTTGGTCAGTCGTCGGTGAAGTCAGCTATTACTGCAGTCGTTATTCTGCATTAATAATAGTGCAGTTCTGATTATTGTAATGCAATTAATAAAGAATGTTATTCAAAAACAATTCAATTGCAGTTCCCTCAGGCTCTTGGGTTCTTTGTTCTCCCTGCCGATAAATAGTCCCTACCATCTAGACCACAGGCTAGTCTGTCGGTCATTGTTGAGCAAGTCAGTTGATGTTGGTCAGTCGTCGGTGAAGTCAGCTATTACTGCAGTTGCTATTCTGCATTAATAACAGTGCAGTTCTGATTATTGTTATTCAATTAATATAGAGTGTTTTTCAAAAAGAATTCAATTGCAGTTCCCTCAGGCTCTTGGGTTCTTTGTTCTCCAGCCGATAAATAGTCCCTACCATCTAGACCACCGGCTAGTCTGTCGGTCATTGTTGAGCTAGTCACTTGAGTTGTTGGCCAGTCGTTAGTGAAGTCAGCTATTACTGCAGTTGTTATTCTGCATTGGTAATAGTGCAGTTCTGATTATTGTAATGCAATTAATAAAGAGTGTTATTCAAAAACAATTCAATTGCAGTTCCCTCAGGCTCTTGGGTTCTTTGTTCTCCAGCCGATAAATAGTCCCTACCATCTAGACCACCGGCTAGTCTGTCGGTCATTGTTGAGCAAGTCAGTTGATGTTGGTCAGTCGTCGGTGAAGTCAGCTATTACTGCAGTCGTTATTCTGCATTAATAATAGTGCAGTTCTGATTATTGTAATGCAATTAATAAAGAGTGTTATTCAAAAACAATTCAATTGCAGTTCCTTCAGGCTCTTGGGTTCTTTGTTCTCCAGCCGATAAATAGTCCCTACCATCTAGACCACCGGCTAGTCTGTCGATCATTGTTGAGCAAGTCAGTTGATGTTGGTCAGTCGTCGGTGAAGTCAGCTATTACTGCAGTTGTTATTCTGCATGAATAACAGTGCAGTTCTGATTATTGTAATTCAATGAATAAAGAGTCTTATTCAAAAACAATGCAATTGCAGTTCCCTCAGGCTCTTGGGTTCTTTGTTCCCACAGCCGATAAATATTCCTGACCATCTAGACCACCGGCTAGTCTGTCGGTCATTGTTGAGCAAGTCAGTTGATGTTGGTCAGTCGTCGGTGAAGTCAGCTATTACTGCAGTCGTTATTCTGCATTAATAATAGTGCAGTTCTGATTATTGTAATTCAATTAATAAAGAGTGTTATTCAAAAACAATTCAATTGCAGTTCCCTCAGGCTCTTGGGTTCTTTGTTCTCCCTGCCGATAAATAGTCCCTACCATCTAGACCACAGGCTAGTCTGTCGGTCATTGTTGAGCAAGTCAGTTGATGTTGGTCAGTCGTCGGTGAAGTCAGCTATTACTGCAGTTGCTATTCTGCATTAATAACAGTGCAGTTCTGATTATTGTTATTCAATTAATATAGAGTGGTTTTCAAAAAGAATTCAATTGCAGTTCCCTCAGGCTCTTGGGTTCTTTGTTCTCCAGCCGATAAATAGTCCCTACCATCTAGACCACCGGCTAGTCTGTCGGTCATTGTTGAGCTAGTCACTTGAGTTGTTGGCCAGTCGTTAGTGAAGTCAGCTACTACTGCAGTTGTTATTCTGCATTGGTAATAGTGCAGTTCTGATTATTGTAATGCAATTAATAAAGAGTGTTATTCAAAAACAATTCAATTGCAGTTCCCTCAGGCTCTTGGGTTCTTTGTTCTCCAGCCGATAAATAGTCCCTACCATCTAGACCACCGGCTAGTCTGTCGGTCATTGTTGAGCAAGTCAGTTGATGTTGGTCAGTCGTCGGTGAAGTCAGCTATTACTGCAGTCGTTATTCTGCATTAATAATAGTGCAGTTCTGATTAATGTAATTCAATTAATAAAGAGTGTTATTCAAAAACAATTCAATTGCAGTTCCCTCAGGCTCTTGGGTTCTTTGTTCTCCCTGCCGATAAATAGTCCCTACCATCTAGACCACCGGCTAGTCTGTCGATCATTGTTGAGCAAGTCAGTTGATGTTGGTCAGTCGTCGGTGAAGTCAGCTATTACTGCAGTTGTTATTCTGCATTAATAACAGTGCAGTTCTGATTATTGTAATTCAATGAATAAAGAGTCTTATTCAAAAACAATTCAATTGCAGTTCCCTCAGGCTCTTGGGTTCTTTGTTCTCCCTGCCGATAAATAGTCCTGACCATCTAGACCACCGGCTAGTCTGTCGGTCATTGTTGAGCTAGTCACTTGAGTTGTTGGCCAGTCGTTAGTGAAGTCAGCTACTACTGCAGTTGTTATTCTGCATTGGTAATAGTGCAGTTCTGATTATTGTAATGCAATTAATAAAGAGTGTTATTCAAAAACAATTCAATTGCAGTTCCCTCAGGCTCTTGGGTTCTTTGTTCTCCAGCCGATAAATAGTCCCTACCATCTAGACCACCGGCTAGTCTGTCGGTCATTGTTGAGCAAGTCAGTTGATGTTGGTCAGTCGTCGGTGAAGTCAGCTATTACTGCAGTCGTTATTCTGCATTAATAATAGTGCAGTTCTGATTAATGTAATTCAATTAATAAAGAGTGTTATTCAAAAACAATTCAATTGCAGTTCCCTCAGGCTCTTGGGTTCTTTGTTCTCCCTGCCGATAAATAGTCCCTACCATCTAGACCACCGGCTAGTCTGTCGATCATTGTTGAGCAAGTCAGTTGATGTTGGTCAGTCGTCGGTGAAGTCAGCTATTACTGCAGTTGTTATTCTGCATTAATAACAGTGCAGTTCTGATTATTGTAATTCAATGAATAAAGAGTCTTATTCAAAAACAATTCAATTGCAGTTCCCTCAGGCTCTTGGGTTCTTTGTTCTCCCTGCCGATAAATAGTCCTGACCATCTAGACCACCGGCTAGTCTGTCGGTCATTGTTGAGCTAGTCACTTGAGTTGTTGGCCAGTCGTTAGTGAAGTCAGCTATTACTGCAGTTGTTATTCTGCATTGGTAATAGTGCAGTTCTGATTATTGTAATGCAATTAATAAAGAGTGTTATTCAAAAACAATTCAATTGCAGTTCCCTCAGGCTCTTGGGTTCTTTGTTCTCCAGCCGATAAATAGTCCCTACCATCTAGACCACCGGCTAGTCTGTCGGTCATTGTTGAGCAAGTCAGTTGATGTTGGTCAGTCGTCGGTGAAGTCAGCTATTACTGCAGTCGTTATTCTGCATTAATAATAGTGCAGTTCTGATTAATGTAATGCAATTAATAAAGAGTGTTATTCAAAAACAATTCAATTGCAGTTCCCTCAGGCTCTTGGGTTCTTTGTTCTCCAGCCGATAAATAGTCCCTACCATCTAGACCACCGGCTATTCTGTCGGTCATTGTTGAGCAAGTCAGTTGATGTTGGTCAGTCGTCGGTGAAGTCAGCTATTACTGCAGTCGTTATTCTGCATTAATAATAGTGCAGTTCTGATTATTGTAATTCAATTAATAAAGAGTGTTACTCAAAAACAATTCAATTGCAGTTCCCTCAGGCTCTTGGGTTCTTTGTTCTCCCTGCCGATAAATAGTCCCTACCATCTAGACCACCGGCTAGTCTGTCGGTCATTGTTGAGCAAGTCAGTTGATGTTGGTCAGTCGTCGGTGAAGTCAGCTATTACTGCAGTCGTTATTCTGCATTAATAATAGTGCAGTTCTGATTAATGTAATGCAATTAATAAAGAGTGTTATTCAAAAACAATTCAATTGCAGTTCCCTCAGGCTCTTGGGTTCTTTGTTCTCCAGCCGATAAATAGTCCCTACCATCTAGACCACCGGCTAGTCTGTCGGTCATTGTTGAGCAAGTCAGTTGATGTTGGTCAGTCGTCGGTGAAGTCAGCTATTACTGCAGTCGTTATTCTGCATTAATAACAGTGCAGTTCTGACTATTGTAATTCAATGAATAAAGAGTCTTATTCAAAAACAATTCAATTGCAGTTCCCTCAGGCTCTTGGGTTCTTTGTTCTCCCTGCCGATAAATAGTCCTGACCATCTAGACCACCGGCTAGTCTGTCGGTCATTGTTGAGCTAGTCACTTGAGTTGTTGGCCAGTCGTTAGTGAAGTCAGCTATTACTGCAGTTGTTATTCTGCATTGGTAATAGTGCAGTTCTGATTATTGTAATGCAATTAATAAAGAGTGTTATTCAAAAACAATTCAATTGCAGTTCCCTCAGGCTCTTGGGTTCTTTGTTCTCCAGCCGATAAATAGTCCCTACCATCTAGACCACCGGCTAGTCTGTCGGTCATTGTTGAGCAAGTCAGTTGATGTTGGTCAGTCGTCGGTGAAGTCAGCTATTACTGCAGTCGTTATTCTGCATTAATAATAGTGCAGTTCTGATTAATGTAATGCAATTAATAAAGAGTGTTATTCAAAAACAATTCAATTGCAGTTCCCTCAGGCTCTTGGGTTCTTTGTTCTCCAGCCGATAAATAGTCCCTACCATCTAGACCACCGGCTAGTCTGTCGGTCATTGTTGAGCAAGTCAGTTGATGTTGGTCAGTCGTCGGTGAAGTCAGCTATTACTGCAGTCGTTATTCTGCATTAATAATAGTGCAGTTCTGATTAATGTAATGCAATTAATAAAGAGTGTTATTCAAAAACAATTCAATTGCAGTTCCCTCAGGCTCTTGGGTTCTTTGTTCTCCAGCCGATAAATAGTCCTGACCATCTAGACCACCGGCTAGTCTGTCGGTCATTGTTGAGCTAGTCACTTGAGTTGTTGGCCAGTCGTTAGTGAAGTCAGCTATTACTGCAGTTGTTATTCTGCATTGGTAATAGTGCAGTTCTGATTAATGTAATGCAATTAATAAAGAGTGTTATTCAAAAACAATTCAATTGCAGTTCCCTCAGGCTCTTGGGTTCTTTGTTCTCCAGCCGATAAATAGTCCCTACCATCTAGACCACCGGCTAGTCGGTCGGTCATTGTTGAGCAAGTCAGTTGATGTTGGTCAGTCGTCGGTGAAGTCAGCTATTACTGCAGTTGCTATTCTGCATTAATAACAGTGCAGTTCTGATTATTGTTATTCAATTAATATAGAGTGGTTTTCAAAAATAATTCAATTGCAGTTCCCTCAGGCTCTTGGGTTCTTTGTTCTCCAGCCGATAAATAGTCCTGACCATCTAGACCACCGGCTAGTCTGTCGGTCATTGTTGAGCTAGTCACTTGAGTTGTTGGCCAGTCGTTAGTGAAGTCAGCTATTACTGCAGTTGTTATTCTGCATTGGTAATAGTGCAGTTCTGATTATTGTAATGCAATTAATAAAAAGTGTTATTCAAAAACAATTCAATTGCAGTTCCCTCAGGCTCTTGGGTTCTTTGTTCTCCAGCCGATAAATAGTCCCTACCATCTAGACCACCGGCTAGTCTGTCGGTCATTGTTGAGCAAGTCAGTTGATGTTGGTCAGTCGTCGGTGAAGTCAGCTATTACTGCAGTCGTTATTCTGCATTAATAATAGTGCAGTTCTGATTAATGTAATGCAATTAATAAAGAGTGTTATTCAAAAACAATTCAATTGCAGTTCCCTCAGGCTCTTGGGTTCTTTGTTCTCCAGCCGATAAATAGTCCCTACCATCTAGACCACCGGCTAGTCTGTCGGTCATTGTTGAGCAAGTCAGTTGATGTTGGTCAGTCGTCGGTGAAGTCAGCTATTACTGCAGTCGTTATTCTGCATTAATAATAGTGCAGTTCTGATTATTGTAATTCAATTAATAAAGAGTGTTATTCAAAAACAATTCAATTGCAGTTCCCTCAGGCTCTTGGGTTCTTTGTTCTCCCTGCCGATAAATAGTCCCTACCATCTAGACCACCGGCTAGTCTGTCGATCATTGTTGAGCAAGTCAGTTGATGTTGGTCAGTCGTCGGTGAAGTCAGCTATTACTGCAGTTGTTATTCTGCATTTTTAATAGTGCAGTTCTGATTATTGTAATTCAATGAATAAAGAGTCTTATTCAAAAACAATTCAATTGCAGTTCCCTCAGGCTCTTGGGTTCTTTGTTCTCCCTGCCGATAAATAGTCCCTACCATCTAGAGCACCGGCTAGTCGGTCGGTCATTGTTGAGCAAGTCAGTTGATGTTGGTCAGTCGTCGGTGAAGTCAGCTATTGCTGCAGTTGCTATTCTGCATTAATAACAGTGCAGTTCTGATTATTGTTATTCAATTAATATAGAGTGGTTTTCAAAAATAATTCAATTGCAGTTCCCTCAGGCTCTTGGGTTCTTTGTTCTCCAGCCGATAAATAGTCCTGACCATCTAGACCACCGGCTAGTCTGTCGGTCATTGTTGAGCAAGTCAGTTGATGTTGGTCAGTCGTCGGTGAAGTCAGCTATTACTGCAGTCGTTATTCTGCATTAATAATAGTGCAGTTCTGATTATTGTAATGCAATTAATAAAGAGTGTTATTCAAAAACAATTCAATTGCAGTTCCCTCAGGCTCTTGGGTTCTTTGTTCTCCCTGCCGATAAATAGTCCCTACCATCTAGACCACCGGCTAGTCTGTCGATCATTGTTGAGCAAGTCAGTTGATGTTGGTCAGTCGTCGGTGAAGTCAGCTATTACTGCAGTTGCTATTCTGCATTAATAACAGTGCAGTTCTGATTATTGTTATTCAATTAATATAGAGTGTTTTTCAAAAAGAATTCAATTGCAGTTCCCTCAGGCTCTTGGGTTCTTTGTTCTCCAGCCGATAAATAGTCCCTACCATCTAGACCACCGGCTAGTCTGTCGGTCATTGTTGAGCTAGTCACTTGAGTTGTTGGCCAGTCGTTAGTGAAGTCAGCTATTACTGCAGTTGTTATTCTGCATTTTTAATAGTGCAGTTCTGATTATTGTAATTCAATTAATATAGAGTGGTTTTCAAAAATAATTCAATTGCAGTTCCCTCAGGCTCTTGGGTTCTTTGTTCTCCAGCCGATAAATAGTCCTGACCATCTAGACCACCGGCTAGTCTGTCGGTCATTGTTGAGCAAGTCAGTTGATGTTGGTCAGTCGTCGGTGAAGTCAGCTATTACTGCAGTCGTTATTCTGCATTAATAATAGTGCAGTTCTGATTATTGTAATGCAATTAATAAAGAGTGTTATTCAAAAACAATTCAATTGCAGTTCCCTCAGGCTCTTGGGTTCTTTGTTCTCCAGCCGATAAATAGTCCCTACCATCTAGACCACCGGCTAGTCTGTCGGTCATTGTTGAGCAAGTCAGTTGATGTTGGTCAGTCGTCGGTGAAGTCAGCTATTACTGCAGTCGTTATTCTGCATTAATAATAGTGCAGTTCTGATTATTGTAATGCAATTAATAAAGAGTGTTATTCAAAAACAATTCAATTGCAGTTCCCTCAGGCTCTTGGGTTCTTTGTTCTCCCTGCCGATAAATAGTCCCTACCATCTAGACCACCGGCTAGTCTGTCGATCATTGTTGAGCAAGTCAGTTGATGTTGGTCAGTCGTCGGTGAAGTCAGCTATTACTGCAGTTGCTATTCTGCATTAATAACAGTGCAGTTCTGATTATTGTTATTCAATTAATATAGAGTGTTTTTCAAAAAGAATTCAATTGCAGTTCCCTCAGGCTCTTGGGTTCTTTGTTCTCCAGCCGATAAATAGTCCCTACCATCTAGACCACCGGCTAGTCTGTCGGTCATTGTTGAGCTAGTCACTTGAGTTGTTGGCCAGTCGTTAGTGAAGTCAGCTATTACTGCAGTTGTTATTCTGCATTTTTAATAGTGCAGTTCTGATTATTGTAATTCAATTAATATAGAGTGGTTTTCAAAAATAATTCAATTGCAGTTCCCTCAGGCTCTTGGGTTCTTTGTTCTCCAGCCGATAAATAGTCCTGACCATCTAGACCACCGGCTAGTCTGTCGGTCATTGTTGAGCAAGTCAGTTGATGTTGGTCAGTCGTCGGTGAAGTCAGCTATTACTGCAGTTGTTATTCTGCATTTTTAATAGTGCAGTTCTGATTATTGTAATTCAATGAATAAAGAGTCTTATTCAAAAACAATTCAATTGCAGTTCCCTCAGGCTCTTGGGTTCTTTGTTCTCCCTGCCGATAAATAGTCCCTACCATCTAGAGCACCGGCTAGTCGGTCGGTCATTGTTGAGCAAGTCAGTTGATGTTGGTCAGTCGTCGGTGAAGTCAGCTATTACTGCAGTTGCTATTCTGCATTAATAACAGTGCAGTTCTGATTATTGTTATTCAATTAATATAGAGTGGTTTTCAAAAATAATTCAATTGCAGTTCCCTCAGGCTCTTGGGTTCTTTGTTCTCCAGCCGATAAATAGTCCTGACCATCTAGACCACCGGCTAGTCTGTCGGTCATTGTTGAGCAAGTCAGTTGATGTTGGTCAGTCGTCGGTGAAGTCAGCTATTACTGCAGTCGTTATTCTGCATTAATAATAGTGCAGTTCTGATTATTGTAATGCAATTAATAAAGAGTGTTATTCAAAAACAATTCAATTGCAGTTCCCTCAGGTTTTTGGGTTCTTTGTTCTCCCTGCCGATAAATAGTCCCTACCATCTAGACCACCGGCTAGTCTGTCGGTCATTGTTGAGCAAGTCAGTTGATGTTGGTCAGTCGTCGGTGAAGTCAGCTATTACTGCAGTCGTTATTCTGCATTAATAATAGTGCAGTTCTGATTAATGTAATGCAATTAATATAGAGTGGTTTTCAAAAACAATTCAATTGCAGTTCCCTCAGGCTCTTGGGTTCTTTGTTCTCCAGCCGATAAATAGTCCCTACCATCTAGACCACCGGCTAGTCTGTCGGTCATTGTTGAGCAAGTCAGTTGATGTTGGTCAGTCGTCGGTGAAGTCAGCTATTACTGCAGTCGTTATTCTGCATTAATAATAGTGCAGTTCTGATTATTGTAATGCAATTAATAAAGAGTGTTATTCAAAAACAATTCAATTGCAGTTCCCTCAGGCTCTTGGGTTCTTTGTTCTCCAGCCGATAAATAGTCCCTACCATCTAGACCACCGGCTAGTCTGTCGGTCATTGTTGAGCAAGTCAGTTGATGTTGGTCAGTCGTCGGTGAAGTCAGCTATTACTGCAGTCGTTATTCTGCATTAATAATAGTGCAGTTCTGATTATTGTAATTCAATTAATAAAGAGTGTTATTCAAAAACAATTCAATTGCAGTTCCCTCAGGCTCTTGGGTTCTTTGTTCCCCCAGCCGATAAATATTCCTGACCATCTAGACCACCGGCTAGTCTGTCGGTCATTGTTGAGCAAGTCAGTTGATGTTGGTCAGTCGTCGGTGAAGTCAGCTATTACTGCAGTCGTTATTCTGCATTAATAATAGTGCAGTTCTGATTATTGTAATGCAATTAATAAAGAGTGTTATTCAAAAACAATTCAATTGCAGTTCCCTCAGGCTCTTGGGTTCTTTGTTCTCCAGCCGATAAATAGTCCCTACCATCTAGACCACCGGCTAGTCTGTCGGTCATTGTTGAGCAAGTCAGTTGATGTTGGTCAGTCGTCGGTGAAGTCAGCTATTACTGCAGTCGTTATTCTGCATTAATAATAGTGCAGTTCTGATTATTGTAATTCAATTAATATAGAGTGGTTTTCAAAAAGAATTCAATTGCAGTTCCCTCAGGCTCTTGGGTTCTTTGTTCCCCCAGCCGATAAATATTCCTGACCATCTAGACCACCGGCTAGTCTGTCGGTCATTGTTGAGCAAGTCAGTTGATGTTGGTCAGTCGTCGGTGAAGTCAGCTATTACTGCAGTCGTTATTCTGCATTAATAATAGTGCAGTTCTGATTATTGTAATGCAATTAATAAAGAGTGTTATTCAAAAACAATTCAATTGCAGTTCCCTCAGGCTCTTGGGTTCTTTGTTCTCCAGCCGATAAATAGTCCCTACCATCTAGACCACCGGCTAGTCTGTCGGTCATTGTTGAGCAAGTCAGTTGATGTTGGTCAGTCGTCGGTGAAGTCAGCTATTACTGCAGTCGTTATTCTGCATTAATAATAGTGCAGTTCTGATTATTGTAATTCAATTAATATAGAGTGGTTTTCAAAAAGAATTCAATTGCAGTTCCCTCAGGCTCTTGGGTTCTTTGTTCCCCCAGCCGATAAATATTCCTGACCATCTAGACCACCGGCTAGTCTGTCGGTCATTGTTGAGCAAGTCAGTTGATGTTGGTCAGTCGTCGGTGAAGTCAGCTATTACTGCAGTCGTTATTCTGCATTAATAATAGTGCAGTTCTGATTATTGTAATTCAATTAATAAAGCGGTTTATTCAAAAACAATTCAATTGCAGTTCCCTCAGGCTCTTGGGTTCTTTGTTCTTTCTGCCGATAAATAGTCCCTACCATCTAGAGCACCGGCTAGTCTGTCGGTCATTGTTGAGCAAGTCAGTTGATGTTGGTCAGTCGTCGGTGAAGTCAGCTATTACTGCAGTCGTTATTCTGCATTGGTAATAGTGCAGTTCTGATTATTGTAATGCAATTAATAAAGAGTGTTATTCAAAAAGAATTCAATTGCAGTTCCCTCAGGCTCTTGGGTTCTTTGTTCTCCAGCCGATAAATAGTCCTGAGCATCTAGACCACCAGCATATATATACCTTCCTATATATATATATATATATATATATATATATATATATATATATATATAGGTAGAGGTAGAGCGTTGAGTTTCGTCACTTGGTTAGATCTGTAAGTCTTTTAATGCATCCTGTTGGTTCTTTTACTACTTTCAAAGATTTAAAAATTTTAATTATTTCGGAAAATTCAGAGTACAATCTGAACAGCTATTATGCAGCAATGCAGTTCTGACAATTAGGACTTAATCTAACCGTTTGTCTAGCATTTATAGAAATATGATTATCATTCAGCCTTTTGGAGTTCCTTTGAGTGTGTAGTTATGTTAAAGAATTTTAAAACATAAAATCATGATTTTTGAAAATCATTGTCTTTGATTTTCAGAGCAGTACTTTAATATGAATATTTTTTGTCCAGAGGCTAGAAGGGAGAATATTTTAAGTAAATGCTTTGATAAAAATATATGTATGAAATATAATTCTGATATGTTATTTGTGAAACGAGTTTTAACTGAGTGTTTTTTTTAAATCCCTTCACTTAAGTATATCCTCTCTTCAACATTCTCATATTCATCGTTCCCTATTTCTAAAATAACATATCCTGAGTCCTTGCCAAAATCTCGGGTCCATTTGACATGAATTATTTTAGAATTAGATACCGACCGTATTAAGGGAATACAAAGGTCAATATATGTTCGTGCTGTTAAAACACGCAAGCTGCTCTAGAATTTGTTTTAGAAAATAACATGAATTTATGAAAGCCTATATCCTATTAAATTTAAGACACACCGGAAAATCCCTTAAAGGGAAAAAGAAAACAACCACAAAAACGTAAGGAATCTAACGTTCTTGCGAATATATCCCATTAAGCGAATCTATATATTACTTATCCGTTTAGAAGAATACAACCACCTTAAGCTATCCAGGAAGGGTTGGTTAGACGAAACATGGCAGCCATTTTGCAAAATATGAAACTCAATAACCGTTTTTCGAAAAATAAATATGTACGCTTCGTTACACCCAACACTCTTAAGTTTCGCTTTAACCTCCCATTTTCTTAGATTCTGCACACGCTTCAAGGTGTTCTGGCGTCCCTTAGTAGTAGTCCGCCCTAGGATGTTAGGTTGACAGCGATAGGAGAAATTTAGGTACTGGGAGAAATATATATATATATTATATATATCATAAGATGTTTCCCAGAATATATTGCTCATGAAGCAAAGTAAATATTGCGTGAAATGATTGCCATAAAAGCGAAAGAAGACGAAGATTATTATATTTTGAGGGAAAAGGGATAGGTGAATGGAATGAAAGTGTCTTGGATAATTGAACTTAAAATAAACATGAACGATGAAATAAAACACCTAAAGAAGAGAATATCTTATGAAATGGTAGCTAGTTTCTCGCATCATAGTGTAGCTCAGGTAGTATCTTTAAATCCCGCTGATAGTAATGAAAAGTGCTGGGTAAGTGGTATGCATTCAAGGGTGAAAATCGATTTTTTTTTTCAAATTTTTTGATACCTTGAACTCTCATCTGTTTATAAAAAATACTTAGATAGCATCTTGAAAGGAACAATTGACCTGGAAATTTGTAATTTAGATAGGTTTTGAAATTCCAAGCAGTAAATAGATACATCATATTCACTTCCCCATAGTGGCTTCGTAACTTTATTAGGTACTTCAATCTATTTTCGCGGGCTGCTGAACGCCATCAAAACTATCCCGCAAAGTACTAATCAAAACCGCCCGCTTCTATAACGCCCATTGCTCCTGCTAAGAAAACTTTCTTTGGATTCCTCTACACTCTCCTTGGGAATAGGTGGTGTGTCTTGAATAGAATAAGAGTAGGCAGAATTTTCAGCTGAATGCGAACCAAACGATGAAGAAGGGACGTGCAAAAGATGATGGCAAGAAGGACGAATTAAGAGTTTAGTATACGGGAAGTTTCTTACTCTCAGTTTGTGTTGTACGCACGTTTCAATTCCTTAGAATGTTTTCAAGGAAAAGTTTTTCCCAGCCAATAAGGACGGAAACGAATTTCTTCAGAATTTTCTCATTGGTTATGTGCTGTAGCGTAGATTCGCCGGATACGTTCGCTGTGTGCGAGAAGTTGGGGCTGCTATCGCTGAAAGTGACGTTGGGGTTGTTGTTGTTGTTGCTATTTCGAAAACACCTCCACACCTTCGCTCCTTTTTTCAAGGAATGAATATTTTGCACTGAAGACGCGACGCATGGCGTACAACCGTTGTTTGTCATCACATTTCTACTATGCATACATATTTAAATTTAAGGTAGTATTAGCCTGATGCTATGCATGGTACATATATATAAACTTTCTTAAAGGACATTATATACAAGAATGCTGTTCACATGTACCAAACACAAACCTCGAAACTAAACGCAACCTTACTCATGGAAAATTCTCTAATCGTTTGAAGCATCATCAATTTTCGCTATAGTAATTTCGCGCTTTGTTTGCATCTAGGATTGCGTTGCCGAGAGGATTTAATTATATTTCCTGGTACGTACCATCAGTTTCAAGTTCCATAGAAACTTAATTAGACACTTTTGCTTAGATCATATTATGAATATTCATGATGTTGCCATGGAAGACATACATTTCCATTTATATTGTCACGATAATGGGATTAACGAAGAAAGCCTGATGTACACATACCCGTTTATTTTATTTTTCTAAAAAACAGTTATTCAAGACTTCATAGGAAGTTGTTCGAAGAAGATAAAAAAAATTCATTACTACTCGAACCTTTCTGTTGCGATTTCATATACATAAAGTGTATCCATTTGTGTAAATTTTGCTGATACTCTCCTTAATTTAACGTATAAAAAAACATAATATATCATTACGACCAAATTTTTGTACTGCGAGACTTCTGAATTTTCTTTAAATCGATGAAAGTCCTTATAGTTCACCAAATCTTTACAGTGAATGTTCAGTTTGTGTTTCAATAATATTGACAAATAAACCACAAAATGTTGGGCTGGAAAGATTCAGTGAAGCATTAAAATGTAGCAGTAGTAGATAGGTCTGCTGTTAGGTTACACTAAGAGAAAAGTTCTGTGAAATCAACTGAATTGACTATTGTTTTAATCTTTATTTTACTGTTAATTTAAGTCAACAATATCAAAAATTTAATGGTAAAGATTTTGAAATTATAGTTACAATATTATGTTTGCCGTGTTGACTTAATAGTTTTGAAGCATCTAATAATAGGAGGTACATATAATATATCCTACTAAACGTGAACTTTTAGCTTAATAGCATGTCTTTTTGGGGAGAAGCTATTTGAAAATAAACAGAGTTTCGTCTAATATGATGGTTGATAATATTCTCAACACATTGTTGTCTACTTCATAACGTTTGAGCATTTTTTAGGAGGAATTTCTTTATGCTACTGCTATTGATGAAATGACTAGAAGTCCAACACTCTACGTCGTCAGGCACCACAAAAATCCGTATTCGGAAAATGGTGCGCAATTAGAACGTGCCTTGGCGTAATCATAACTTTATTTGAAGAAATGGTGAAACAAATGTAGAGTGTTCGTTTTTCTCTTCAACTTTATAGTATACTTTTAGATTTGGTAGAAATTGAGATTGATTTTTTCCCACAATATCGTCGTAATTGCAGCAAATGGTATTTTTTATTTTACAACATTTGGATTTTTCCGGCGTAGAAAAGCTTATGCACTCAGGGAAAAAAATCTGATAGTATTCTCAACTATACACCTAGTTAGTCAACTTTTTACTCCATCCAAGTCCAAAGAAATATCTCTCCTCATATAGTACAATAACCTACATGCGAATTTGAAAATCCTAATTTTTTCCAGCCACATTATTTTCAAAGTCAGTAGAATCGAAGTAACTAGTGAACAGATGAAAAAAAATGGCACCCTGAAAACGAGCATTATTTTTTTTTTCCTCACAGACAATTCTGCGGACCATAAAATAGCTCTCACAAAAGCAGGACTAATAATTTTTTATAGTACTTTTGCAGGTGATTTGAATTGCATACTTCGAATAGATTTTATGGATGTTATATGATTCTAGCTTTTCTATGTGTGCTCGCACAGTTTTCGCTTAGCTGATATTGATCCAAATTCCGAGCTACAATATTCCCTAAATTTTTTCTGCATTTTTCTTCATCAACTCATTGATAGATTTACGCTCGATAAGTCTTCCTAGGGCACGAGTTGCTATTTAATATCGTTTATAACACATGCCAATGGAATGATAAAGCGTAAAATAAGCTATAGAATAATTTCGGTAGCTAAAATCACTCTATATTTCGTACAGTATCCTTTCGTAAGTATGGATGACCAAATGTGAGATTATCTTTGCAAAAGTAATGAATGCTCCTAAAACTGTAATACATTTGTTGCAGTACTGTAAAAATTGTATATTATTTTAGCCCTAATACTACCACACACGTCAGTTTTTTGTTGGGAGATTGAAATTTGCCAAGCTTGAACAGTTTTTTCCAGGCAAAATATTTTCAACATTGTTACATGCATAGACTGAAGACAGGTAAATGTCTTTCGCAATGACCCGGCAAGAATCCTAATAGCAGAATTTTTTTAACAATTTTTCAGAAAATATCTGTTCCTTAAAATGTTCAATAGGCTGTTTTTCCTTGACTACTGCATTTTCGAAATCTTAGGTGTTGTAGAAATTTTTCGTTATATTTTGTGTCTAGAGGAACATAGTGTTCTCTATTTATTTACTTTTGATTATTGTTCTTCTTTTATAGATTTCTGTTTTTTTTTTGAATTTAAGTTCGTTGAATTTCGATAAATTTTGACATTGAAGTGTTGGTTTTTTGGGGGGGATCTATTTATGTGCTTTATTTTTCCATATAAAATAAAGATTGTACGGAACCATTACTTTCCTCAAGAATTTGTATATTTCAAATCGTTTCGATTGTCTTAAAATATATTTTATCGACTTAGTATGTTGATTTTTTGGGAGCAGCATTGTTTCTTGGTACTCGAAACGGTGTACTGTCAGAAGTTATTTGTCAAAAAATACCTTTTTTATTGGGCTATTCTCCGCCTAAAGAACCTTGCAGTAACTTTTACAGTTGAACTAAAAAAATTGTGTGAATCTCAAATTAATCATTGAGTATATCAGAGTTTATTTTGGAAAATAAACGGTATATTTAAGTATACCACCAAAATGGATAAAACTTGCCGAACGCTAACCTGCTTCAATTGTCCGAACATCAACACACAATGCAACTATGCTTATCCTTGCTTGAAATGAAATTATTTCATGAAACTTTCAAGTAACTTCATTGCAAAGCGAAATCATCTAAAGTTCATGTCAGCTAGCATAATTAAAATATTATGCATGCAACATGCATTGCTCTCCTTTTACCACTCCCAGCCTGCGAAAACTATCGCGAAACATGACGTGCTCCTATACCATGCTTGTCGAAAGAAATCAAAAGTTTAACAATCAACGGTTAACTGCATTCAAGCGTTCTATCAGATGAAATTTTCTAATGTTGTATTCCATCCTCACATACTGGCAAGGTCCCTTTATCTAAGTTCTTGTGGAAATTTCCTTCATTTCCATAGAACTCTATCATCATTATCCCAAAAGCACGTAAATTCATTCGAAAACTTCCAACTTTCTTAGACAAGCATAGTGCGGAACGGTTTGGATCCAGAAGAACGAGGATGATGATGGTGGTCTTGAACGATAAGCATAAGAAAATGGAGGAAAGTTTCTCTTTATTTCTACTGCTCCGGATGTATGTAGCTGCGAAAGAAATGTGGTCTGTTGATTTTCCTTTTCTTTTCTTTCGTAGCAGTATCGATCCATGTTATGCCCTACTTGTATTTTCAGCGCTGCTAAACGCACCAGGCTAGAAGAATATGTCCTAGACAGCGTTTGTCATGTTTGCTTTCTTTTCCCGTCCGCCAGAAACAAACACAAATGCAAAGCATCTCGTTTTGATACATGTATGATGGAATAATCTGTAGACTGCTCCCCAATCGCGTTTTCCTTGCATCGCCAACGAGCCTTCGGAGCGGCTAGAAGGGAATATCGTAGTCGTACCCAACTTCTTAGATATTTAATCCTTCTACAACATACATGTGACCTCCTCGTCTCATCTTGAGGCGATTCTTTCACGCTCCATCATGAATTTTCAAACTGTGTAGCTTCTTACTCATTTCCTTTGGCATGGTTTCTTGCAAGGCATCTTTTAATTACATCTCGTGTCTTTCACTACTTCTTCAAACTCAACCTGAAGAAAGTCCTCTCAAGCATCACAGCTCTTCGACTAGTTCGCCCACTCAACTCCATTCTCGTGTATATCTTTCATAATTTCACCTTTCCTTTGCCTAGTCGGAAAAAAGCATCACCCGAACCACCAATCCGCGCTCGTTTCAGGATACGTGGAAAGCAACAATGATGGCAAAGGACGTATCGAGTTTTAAGGGAAGAACGCGTTCACCCTGCCTAACCTGCTCAACCCGGCACACATTCACATCTAATCTCAGCGGGATCGCCCTTCTTTTCTCGGAAAATGAAGACGATGTCGACGACGACGACGGCTGTAACGATATGAAAAAGGATAATGCGCGCCCGGATAAGTCCTTTTAAATAAGGCGTTCCCTCGATTTTACATAGGGCGTGGTTTTAATGACGGTGGAAATGACGCTGGCACGTTTGTTCCTGGTAGCTTCTCTCCTGGCTGCTCATCTTCTTAGCCCAAATTAAAAATGGCGAAACGAACACTTTTCCTTGCAAAATACGCGATGGGGTAGCTTCCTCCTTATTCATGGAACTTGTACAGCAATGGGGGTGGAGGAGTGCTTTCTTAGTTAGCTTTTGCAAGTTGAAGGATTGAAAACTGGCGAATGTGGAAATGGCGGCGATGAAAACAGTCGTGTATAATGGTATTTCGGTTTGGATTTTCTATTTTGACAAATGCCAACCCTTAGCAACCCTTTATTTTTAAATTGATTAATTTCTGCGTTTGAATGATATTTGATATGAAATTTGTAAGTTCTAGGAATAATTTGATTAGTGCAAATAGAAAAAGTATTTGACATGGCAATTAGGAAACCGAGAAGATTAGTGTTCTTGCCGTTAGAAATTTCCATTTGATACTTAAGAGAGTACAAATAATTTTTTGGGCTATGTTTAAGACGGATCCGGAATTTAAAAACAATTGATCGAACACAAGCAACTTGATTTTTGGTAAAAAAGCCATCGTGTCCTACATAAACTAATTTTGAAATAGCAGCTCAAGGTGAAAAACGTATCGCAAAACTGTGCAAAAATTTCATGTTGCTTGGCGAAAAATGTTCACAAAACATATTCCATGTTGAACTAGAAAGCATATCATACTGGTTTTTTATTTTCGTCGTAATGAATTTGGATTAAGGACTCTTCAGAAACGTTTAGCAATCTTTATTTCTTTTTAAAATCGACTGGACTGTTTGCTTGGTGAAAGCCAATGATAGAAATGATAGATACAAAAGCATAAAATAAAAATTTTGTGATGAAAATTTCCACAAGTCTTTTAACAATACTCGCTATATTTTTCGGAAAGCATACTTAATTTTGCCATAAAGTGTGTAGCGAAAAAAATTGGCAAAAATCACGGTGAAAATGTGTGAAATTTTTATTCCTATAAAATTTTATTAAACTATTTTATCAAATCTATCTTACCTTATTAGAATTTATAAATTTATAAGTACCTGCTTATTCCTTATTGCTTCGTACCGAAGAAATTATAGCGATCTTTTTTGTAAAGCACTTTGTTATCCAACAAACACCATCAATTATTCTGCGTTCAATTTAATAAAAGGCTAACAAATCTATTATTGAATTTAATATTTCTGATTTTTAAGCACACATCATTTAACAACTTTGTGGTCACATGTTCCATTCGTTTGAAGATGATTTCTCAATATGCTAGTATCAAAACAAGCCACAATCACACAATCAAGCTAATATCAATCTTGAATCGAATTCCACCGACTATACTCGTTCGAAGATACTTTTAACTTTTACCAAATTATTTTACACCGAAGACATTTCAACGATGGAATACAGTGTAATAGTTTTGCCTACAACTTCTGTTAACAAAAGAAAATAGTCTGGAGATCTTGTGAAGACCAAACTAAAGTGGTTTTTGTGGATTTTCGGAACAGTAAACTGATTAAATTTCAAACCTGCGATGGGGACTTGATGCAACTTTCAGAAACTTTATACGATATTATTAAATTGAGAGAAGATGCAATCGAGATGTATACATTCGATGATAAAGTCTTCGTAGCCATATCACAAAGTTGAAAGCGAATAAGTATGGTGTTTTAAATGCATCAATAAACTTGAAATTGATATTGATAGTTGATAGATTAAATTGATAAATTCTTGGCCCGGCAAATTAAATTCTACGAAAGGACATCAAGCCACAATTCAACAATTCATGTTATAATAGTTCCCACGGTGCTTGAACATTCTCAAAAGCTATGCAAGCAAGAGCTTTACAAACTGATTCAATGCATTGATAAAATTTCGAACTAGGAAACATGTTTCATATGCAACAATGAAAACAACTCTACAATATTATAAAAATCAGGACAGCATATATTTTCCCATGGTTGTCAGCTCGATAAAATTTTAATAAACCTGACCTTACGACCTGCTATCCAAATCGAGCTGTCCACATGCAAGTCACTATCCTTTCGCACAACCATACCTGTCCCAGAAAGGACATGGGACACTTCGATATTCCCGAAGAATGCACTGCAATTCGAGCAACAAGTCCTTACGACACGATTCACATGCGATGACGGTGTTTTATAATATGCTCCTGGAAAGTGATTAGAACAGGTTTCGCATAAGTTGCAGTCCTTTCTTAAGGCGTACATTGGATATGTCCGTGTCATTGTAAATTATCCGAAAAGTAGATGGTGGCACCCAAATTTTGATCGGAGGCATGCCAAAGAAATGTAAGGACATCACGGAGGCCAGGTGAAGCAAATGAACAAGTTTTGCTTTAGTTATTTTATCCTTTCGATGTAGATCGGTCAATCCAAAGATATTTTCCGATTGTGACTTTCCTGAAAAACAGGTTAAATGATAAAATTTGTAGATTTAAAAGTGATGGGAATTGTATCCAGTTTTTTGGGATATAGTTTCTTGGGATGGGAAACGGGATGACTGTCTGTATTTTATTGGATTGTGATATGAAAAGGCGACTGATTAAACCTTTGCACTTATCATTTGAATATTAGATTTTTTTTTGTTCTTCTTGCGAAAAAATGCTTGCAATGAAAGTGCCTATCTCGAATTAGGCATACATGTGAGCCACATTTGACTCATCATAACAAATGGCGTAATTTACTTATTTATTTTCGTTTGTCTCAGTTATGGCCTGCTTTACCTACGTCACAGCTTTTGTTGTCAGTGCTGCCAACTTACATCTCGTGAGAAATTTGTAGCTCGTAAGTATGTATATTAATGTAACATATTTTTGTGAGTATGAATATGATCTTTTGGATTTCAAATTAATTGGGATAGCGGTATCAATATTATATTAAATGGAAGTATATCAAGTATCATTTTGGCATTCGTGCCAAATAAGCAAAAACGGTCGCTAGCAAACATATTTTTACTTTAAAATTAAGTAGTTGTAATTTGAAAAATTTCTAGAAGTCAGTAAAAATTCCCTTATTATTATTTTATTTCATTTTCCAAAAGGTAATGATGTTGCGCTATAAATTAAAGCAACATGTTCTGCTATATATTGACTGAAGTATTTCACATTTTACTTCGAAGAAAGTGTTCACTTTGTACCATTTACATCAGGTTCAGATTTGAATCATATTCTTTTCGGAACGTATCTTCATCTTTATGAAAATGCTGAAAAACAAGTGTGTTTTAGCTGCATTGTTCTGCAAAGTTTTCCTCATGATTTCAATATCACAATGTCTGTTGAATATTTCGTCATTGCCGGCAATATTGGCTCTCCTCTTGTTGAAGAGGAACAGCCCCAAACCACTTTATGTTTCACTGTCGTTCGAAGCAATTGCAGTTTCATGGATATCTCGCGGGCTTTCAATGACTTGTTCGATAGCCATCTTGAAATTAAATTTGCGATTGTCATCCTGATGATAAATTGTTCTCCTGTAAATTTTCTATAATGCCTAAAATAGCTTTTTCATTATTTCCACATGAAGAAAACGTGTAATTTGGATGAAACCTTAAACTTAATCATGTTAATCCTTAATTATCTGAAACGTAAAATACCGTTTATCCACAAAATGCTTAGATACATATTAATATCTGTCAAATCCAATAGATTTCCTTAAACGATCAATATTTTGTTTGTATCCTTCAATTCCAGGCAACTATTAGATATATTGTTTTTCATCCCATGTTTCGGCAATATCGATCAACGGTCCTGGCGTTCACACTATTCACCGCCTCCCTTTTATTGTTTTTGAAACGAAGCCCCATATTTAAAGGGTTCTCGGGTGAATTATATCCTTGGCTTGTTTTCTTATTAGGACGGGATAGCAACAAAACAGTGTTCGCTATGTGAACGCTAACAGTTTTTTTGTTTGTCTCTTTTGTTTGCCCCGATTACATCCTGAAATATGTATCAACTCCTTGGAAGCATGATGAGCCCAGCCATTAACGGAAGGTATCGCTAAGACAAACATTATTGGGGAGTTATAATGAGTTTCGGCATCCGCTGCTACAAACTTTCAACTTTTCGCCAATGGAAGGGAGCAATAAACAAAAATCTATCTATATATATATATATATATATTATAAGTATATATAGTAAGACTACAAATGTATACACGCCTAGATCAAGATAATTTTCATGATAGTCGAAACATGGCTCCTCTTTTTGCTGTGCCTAAAACTACCAACAACACTTACTGCTTTGTATACGCCAGTCACTCTTTCCTTCAATAAAATACCTTCGCCCACAACCCTGATTCGAAAGGAGCGAGCTGAACCCCATTCTTTGGAGTCCTTATCATACTTATCTCTACGGAGCACTGATGCCGATGTTAATGTCGAGCAGATTTATTGAAATTGTATCCCTTAAATGTATGCTGCTTTATTGTGTATAATATAATAACGCAAAACATCCTTTCACTTTGGTTATTAGCCTTTGTCGAAGATTCGATGAAATCTGTCTTGTCTATTCTTTCATCCTTAAATTTGGGAATGCGAAATAATCTAGAAGAAAAGATTAATTTCTCGACAGAGATCCCTTGGATAGGCTTTGATGTTGCGCATGTTGATTGGAGTGGCTCGAATCACTATGAAATCTCACTACAATTTCATAAAGTTTTATCATGATTTAATTTATTTACAAGATATTTCTTCGAATAATATTTGAAAATTATCTATTACATCCTTAACTTCAAACAATTTCATAGAAAAAGGCTATTGAAGAAAAATATAAAAGTTATTTCTATGTGAAAAATTCGCATCTATAACTTCCAAATGATATAAAAAATTCTTTTAGAAAAGAAACTAAAAAAATCGTGTTGCTGGGCTATTAAGTAAGTTTCTGAAGTTCGTTGTTGAAATCCATAGTCTAAGCGGAGAAAATGTCTACGACAGTTTAATAAAACCAACTCAACGTAAATATTCGAACAACCTTCCAAAGTTTTTATTGTTAAATTTTCACAACAATTTTTGTCATAAAAAAATTAAAATGGTTGTGAGTTAGGACGATAAAACTTCTTTACAATAAATACAATATTCTTTTAGGAAATTTTATCAAATAAATTTCCATGGAAAAATGATGAGAAAGCTTTATGAAATAATTTCTACGAATAACGAATTGGTTTTGGCTAAATTTTGAAATAGATAGGTCATTCGCAAAAAGGGGACAGTTTAATATAATTTTTTTTGAGATGATAGCTGTTTGGAAAAAACTCAAGAGCATGACGTTAATGACAAAATTGAGATTCAAAAATTATTAAATTTACTTCTTGTCTCTGCAAGTGAAATCTAATAAATGCCAGGATGTGGGGTTTACGTATTTCCTAAATAGTCTCTGCATAACTAATAGGAGCTCTCTTACGAATAAACTAGAACCGTAACGTTACAGGAAAATTTCAACATACGTATAAGGTATTGCGATAAAACTTATTTCAACTTTAAAATGAATAATGTTTTTAAAGAAGCTATATCTAGAATGCGAGTCGAAAAATCGATTCTAGAGCTGCGATGCTATAAAGGATACATTGTAAAATAACATTTTTTTGTACAAATGAGTTCTGATCATTTTATAAAAAGGAGAGCTATTTTCCAGGAAAAACTTGATTTTATAACATGTAATTAATGGAAATGAAGGAAAATATTAACACAATGATTTGGTTTGAGTTGGGAAGATATCATTTCCAAGTCTGCACACAAAGGATAATGGGTTAGTGAAAAAAATGTTTGTGTACTTATTATTTTTCCAATGATTATAGAGTAAAATAAATCCTAGTAAATCCTCAGAAACGGTCATTACGCAGCTTAAGATTTATGAACGTAGATTATTTTCCCATCAGTAACCATTCTATGTATATGGCGTTTATTTCAGCGCCCAACGTGGACGAATGTTGTTTTAATGAGATTGTTAAATTTTTCTCCTGTACATGAATTTAGAATGCATTAAGACTATTTTTCTCTCTTAATTTCTGATATATTTATATATGCTTTTTCAATAGCATCTTTAATTTATTTAAATGATAGCGATGAATGCCCCAGCAATATTGCTTTCTTTGTCAAAATTTTTACGCCGAATATTTTGGGGCTTCTTCTATTGAATGTTCCTGGACGATATTATTTATTTTGCGGTTTTTGCCTGATCATATTTTGGATTCATTTTCTTTTTACGTTCTAATATAGGTTAGGGAAGAGATGTTAGGAATAATCTAAGCAAATTTATACTAATTGATTTTCTTCTATGGAAAAAATTCTATAAATTGTGACAGTCTTCAGAAAGAATATAGCGTAGATATGTAACGTTTTATATAACTCTTCGTCTATGTAATATAACTATATTAAATCAACTCGTGTATACCATCCTAAAATTGTTGCGAAAAACCTCAACGAACGGCAAGCGGGAAAACTTGAAAACTATACATACCACCACTCAATTTCTTACTCATACCGTGATAAAATTCTCCTAACTACTTTTACATAAGACAACTCGCAATATATGGTTGGCACACCCTCAACCGCGAATCAGCCTGACTTATTTCGATCCTTTTTGAATTCCTTACTGAATTTTAGGGTCGTTGGATTCTAGCTAGTCGTCGAGGACGTACATAAGCTATTTTCTTGTCAAGTAAACCGTTAAGATTTCGCCGCGAAAAGGAATAAGAATTGGTTAACGTCCTTGTACACACATAATGCGTTGAAAACATACAATGTGCCTTGCATAGATTTACCATTACTAACGTCAACCGGTATATCAAGCAAAACTTCTTGAATATTTCACGTGCTTTGTTAGGTAGAATAACTTTCCAAAAAATAAGGAAGCTCACCATCTCGTTTTGGGCTGAAAACCCTTGAAATCAACATACATATCAGACATGTCTTTTCCTTCTTGGTTGTCATGTTTTAAAGAAATTGATATGAGCAAAAGAGTAGCGAAACGAAAAGAAACAAGACCTTAATATGACGAAAAGGGACAAAGAACAAAAGCAATTTAAACAGGGCAGGTTCAAAAGCTCTAATGTATTCACATCGCGAACCACAATTTTACGTACTCTTCGTACCGTTGAATCCCTCTGAACTCTTATAAGAAGGCGCGAAAGAAACAAGAAGCTTCGGCACGACCTGCGATATGTAAGTTGGAAGTCTTTCACCCACCCACCGCCCATCTCTTTTTGCTGGCATCCATCACAGTTTGATCCAAAAACGCGGGCTTACGCCACCCCATCGCCATCATTATTTCCTTCCAACCTACTTTCTTGCAAACCCATTTCAGCGACAACAGCACTAAACAATATTGCCGCCATTAAAATTTCTTGAAAGAACCTGCAACCCACGTCTCCCACTCGATGCTATCCCTTTTCTGGCGTGTCGTATTGAAGGGGTTCCTTTTTTGGATGAATATGGCGAAAGCGACGACGACGCCAGCATCAACGACAACGATAAGGAAGAAGCAAACACTGAAAGAAATCTCCCTTGGATGAAATTGTGAAATATTGAAAATGGCATGAGTCCCAGCCGGGGGATGCATAAAACATGTGTATTAGGCTATAAGCAACCGTCGTAATGTTACGAAGATGTGGGTGGGCTCATGGAAAACAGCCAACAGAATCTTTGAAGCAGTTTTATGGATTTCACTCCTTGTCACAAAATGCGACATGGGATTTTTATGCTTTGTGCGCAGAATGTGAAAGTTTCGTTAGCATTGTTTGATTTTTTTTTCTGAATTTAGAAGTCCTGGTGTAATTGCAAACAAGGGTTGATTTTTTGAAAGATATACCCAAAAAAATCTGCTGAAATGTAAAAATGCGAAGTAAATATAGAAATTATTCTGCTCGATACATATTCAAAACGAAAAATTCCTCGTGAGTTTCATATCAAAGTTGCGATCTTATAATGATTTAGAAAATTCTTTTGATGAAAGTGAAAGCTAAGAAGACTTTCACCTCATTGGTCTCAGGTATGTGTAGTAGCGGGGCGATGCAAGGAACATTTGGTATCTCGATGACTAGAGATTTTGTGACTGGTGGCAAGTTCGATATTCACGGGGTCAATCTCATTAAGTGAATTTCAGTCCCCATAAATTGCCAAATTTGAAAATTTTCAAAAAACCCACAAAAAGTAGCAATCGAACATCTTTTGAGGTGTATAGCCTTATTCTAATATACGTTAAGTTGAAATATCGTTCTCATACTGATTTAAAATCGTGAGGGCCGAGGGCATTACCAACTTGACAAAAAACTAAAGTAAAGGACCAATTCAAAATGGAATTGAATTACACTTTCAATATACAGATTGCTAACGAAACTGATGAATAGAAGTAGAAAATTATGTTTTTTTCTTTGTTTTATCTCCCTTAATAGACTTCTCATGTCAAATTTTTTTTTCTTTACCCCGTTCTTGGACTCTTTTGCGACTAAATGAATTAACTGGTGCAATAAATTCACCACATGCTCACTGGATGGACTTTAATATTGATTTCTATTTCCCTGAATAAATCATTTTATTGCGAGGCGTGAGTATTTGATTCTCAGTACCTCCAGATATAATCCACTTAGGCGACCAAGGTGTCACATTGATTGCGAACGGTATAGGGTCGGATCATTACAATCTTGCCTCCAAAATTGTTGAAATGTTTTTCTTCCTTCCGTAATAAACATCACCTGCAGCTGTTACTTCCATAATTTTCCACGTTTTAGCATTGCTTCTTGTGCTAGAAACGGGGTCGAATAATAACTCGTGCCATAATTGAATTTCTCACTCGTAAATCAATCAATTAGTTGATAATACATATATATATATATATATATATATATATATATATATATATATATATACCTATATATATATATGAAAATTCAGTGTGAATTGGTGACCTTAAAATGCGAATCACTTTGAGATACAACTTAAATCAAAATTACTTGTTGAAAAACTTAAAAAATTCTGCAAAACTGTAAAACTGTAAAAAAAATTCCCGATTTTTTTAATCATTCGTAACTAAGAAAAACACAATTCCTTACTATAATTGATTAAAACATATCAATTGAACTTAAATTTATGCAAAACACTTACAGATAAAAGCATTCGTTGTATAATTTTTTATGCTTTCATTCTAAGCGGAAATAATTTTCCCGATAACAGACGCTATTTAGTTTTTGAACCCCTTCCCAATGAAACAAGACATAAAAAATTGAAATCTATCCTCGAGCTCTTGATAGTTTTTACCCAGTTTTCCCAGTTACCCAGTTGCCATAATTGACTTTAACAATATAAACAATATAAAAAAGTATGGGGAACAGAACATTTATGCGAGGAAAGTTTTAAATTCCATTACATTTGCTACGCATGATGGTCCGATTGGATCCCATTTCTCGAGCGTTGAGAAAAATTCGATATCTTCTTAAAATACGTCAATGTTTCTAACAACCTATTAAATTGAAGTATAAAACCAATTTATACGAACCAGCGAATACTCAAATTGAATATTTACTACGTAAAAAAATGCATAGAAAGGTTATATCAGCTAATTTCAAAGCTAGGATATTTTGCCTGAGAAATTAAAGTTTTTTCTAACGTAAGCACGGAAACACATTAAAAATTACGGAACACGAAAACAAATAAAAATTGGCTCATATTGCAATGAAAATAATGTCTAATTCTTTTTAAATATTTATATTGAAAAGTTTTATTGGCTTTAAAATGTTAAATATACCTTAAGTAAGCAACTTTCATTCAAAAAAATTCAACGAAATTTATAATTCATAAAATTCTTGCCTTGCCTTGAAATAAATAAATAAATAATAAATTTGATGATCAACCCCAAACTAATTTCATAAATACATATTACTATCAAATCGTGATATTTTTACACCTGTTGTTACCTTGACTATTTCGTTTCAGCTCGCAATCAATTTTCACGATTTTCATCTATCCAAATATACCATCCCTTAATCAATTCAAATCTCTTAGCCCATATAAAGTGAACATATCAAAAAAATGTGCACCCTAACCATTTTACATGATTCACCCCTTGCGGTTGCGAAGGGACCATCCACAAAAAAATCCTCCTCAGGGAAGATACATTCTAAATGTTAATTGAATATGAAAAAAATTGAAAGAATCAAATGGTAAAAGGGGTTGATTTTTATACACAGTTCAAAGGCAAACGCAGTACTCATATTGACATCTAACGGTAGCTTTCTATCAGAAGCTTCCTTGATTTGGGTAGTACACTGAAAGATGGCAGTGTAGTTTTGTAGCTAAAAAGGAAGTGACCATTTCAGAGGATAGGTTTGAGTTTTCGGTGGAAGCTTGTGAAAATTAATTCGGGATGGTATAGCAATTGAAGCTTTTATCTGACAATGAGAAAACATATACTATTGTATCCTAGTAATTTTATATATTCTCATTCACATCATGTTGCCTATCGAAGTTATGTATCTTCTGTTGATTTCTTAGAAATATATACTCAATATTTTTAAGGATGATTGTGATTTGAGAGTAGTTTTGTTGTTATTTGAGGAAAGCGTGTTTAAAATTCACATAGGTGCAAAGGGGTTGTAAATACTCACTAAATATTTTCCTGAACAGTATGAAAATTAAGAGCAAATGTTATTATGAAAATGTAGATTGTAAAAGTTGATGATTTTCACATTGCTGCTGAAACTGAGCTGTTTATTTATATATATATATATATATATATATATATATATATGTTTTGTACGAGTTGCATAAAATTTTCGGGGTTACATGAGAACCACAAAATATCCTGAACATCTTTTGTACCTCGGAATTTAACTTGAACGCCAATTTAGAAAACGTCGTTTCGAGTCGAACACCTTTAAAGTTTTTTCGAATAATATTTCAATGATTTTAATTTTTTACTGCTTATCCTGCTAATTCAGAGCCAAAAAGCAGCCTCTCCATTCCTTTGTAATACTTCGAAGTTACTGCAAATGCCTCGCAGTAGTTTATGAGACGTGCTCCTTTTTTACCTATCAGTATGTATCTTGCCTTGCTTGTCTATTTATGATCGAATTTTCGGGTATTGTTTCAAGGATATACGAAAGAAAGAAACACCATTTTTTAAAAATTCTATGATTTAGTCAATTTCCCAGTATATTCTCAAGTTTCTTAATGGTTTTTATTTTTACAGTTTTAATTATAACAACTGTTCCACTTCTTCCTAGGTTGTTTACCATTTACGGTTCTGTAGGAAAACGTACAGTGCTTAACTATACTTTACATAATTATGATTAAATACAATTTCAATATGTTGATAAAACAGTCCAATAAAATTTCTTTAAAGTTAAGCTGATAGTAAAAATAATTGTCATGTATACGTCGTCTATAAATCAGCAGCATTCAAGACCTATAACAAAGACCAAGATCCTTGTTGAACGTTTGCTTCTGGAAACTCTGACTCGAGTAGCATTCACCTCAGGAAGAATGGAAGGACACATAAGATTCTAATTAGGCATTTGTAAGACATGCGTTTAAAAGTATGTCTTTCCGGGAACAAGTCAGGTCCAGATCACATATGATAGTTTTATTCCTTATGCTTTGTGTATATATATATATATATATATATATATATATATATATATATATATATATATAATGAAAAACCCCGTTCAAGAAAGCCTTTTCTGAAACTGCCAATGAATAATGTTTAATAAAAAATACAGGAAATCACTCAACAAATAAGGACCTTAATATTTTTTGGCGGATAGCAAAAACTTGCTACTTTTCTCTTTTGTACAGTTCTAGCCAGGAATTTTTATCATTTTATCAATTTTTTTATTTGAAATTCTCATAAATTTGACTCGGGCAATCTTATGATGTTTTGATGCCAGAAATCTTAAATATTTGATATCCCAACGCAACAATTGTAAATTTTGATTAGAAAAGTGATTCCTTAGAAATTCTTAGAATTGTCTATGTATTCTGTCAATGAAATCATAAATTTCTTCGAAAAAGTACATAAGTATTTAGTAATTTTAATTAATTAAAAATAACACTTCTTTCGATCAAACAAACAGGTTTCATTACAAGTAGTACTGAATAAATATTCAATAGTTGATCAATTAATTGTATCGACATGAACAATTGCCAAATGAATTAATATCTTTCATTCGAGCAAAAAAATTTGAAACCCGAAGTACCTATATAAAAGATACTTTGCATTGTTCTAAATAAATCCACAACCATTTATATTTTCTCTAAATTCCAATGTTTCTGGAAAATTACAAAATTTCATAATATCAAAACTTGAAAACTGCATTGCTTTTCGATTTGCTTGAAAAGCAGAAAAGATAAAAGGTTGCCATTGGAAGCTCTGTTGTGAGTCGAACCAAGCAACACAGAATTTGTGATGAAATCGGGGCCACAACCCCCACTATCCCCCAATGAAATTTCATTTACCATCCGATGCCAAAAGCATTCAAAACACTTTTCGCTTTCTGCACAAATGTACATACTTATCGTTTGAAAAGAAAATCTTCTGTGTCCATTCACGTTTTCTTCAACAGTAAATTGTAGCAACCATCAAAACTCCTAGTAGTCAACTTGCTTGCTTGCCTGCCACCCATCATTTTAAAAAAACAACCACCGTCCGTCGTCCTTGTACTCTCCTTCAACATTTTTATTCAGAACACTTTCTTTTTAGAAGTTGTTAGAAGAGTGTAGAGCACTCTATGGAGCCATCATCGTCATCATCGGGCCCGTCTAAAGAATAAATATATTTTTCATCTTGTCCTTTCGCCTTTTCTTAAATAACCCACCCACACCACTTTGTACTATACCTTCCTAGCAACCCGTCAGAAAGAAGGAATGGTATAAGTAAAATGAAAATACAAGAGAGCGAAAATGGAAATCAGAAGATGAATAAATGATCTTTTTTCCGCTAACTTCTGCTCCTTCAAATTTCAATTTAAAGAATTCACAAAAAGAATCATATCTTCTGCGCGTCGTTCATCCATTGTTGGGCAGCAAATTCGTACGCTAACGGGGATGAGAAAAATATACACGCCTACCCACTTCATAGACGATAGAGAAAAGGTCCAGCGATGTGATTAAAGGCCTTGAAGCCTTAATTGTAGTTCCATGCTAATTTAAATTGTATATTTTATACGGGGAACAAGACGAAAGGGTGTCGATTATATTTTTTGTTCTTCGTGGACAGAATAGCATTTTAAAGTATACAAGAATATAGTTGTAGGTATTGTCCTGCCTTCAATGATGAATTTGTGTTTGACTTAAGTGTATGTTTAGATTCAGGATTAAGCTTAAAAAATTGTTCCAAGCGCTTTTATTTTGGGCAATAATTTCAAAAATTCAAGCATGTAATGAAGGGTAATTCAAGAGTGTGCAATTCGGTCAATAAGAATCCAGTCATTAGTTCAAACCTATTTAAGAAACGCACTATTTTTTGAATTCTTATCAAATTCTGCATAAAAACACCCTGAAAAATCACGTAGTTTAATTAAACTAACAGTGGTGACATAAACTTCATGTAATCTTTCCTATTCCTATCTAAGGCGTATATTTATCATGCCATCAATCCTTGCAGGAATTACTCTGAATTCAATTATGTACGACTGGATATTTTTATAGTTATCAGGACGGCCAGAACATTTAAATTTCTTTTTCTAGTATTGCTTTCCTGGTGTTGATTTTAACGGGATATTTTCTTCAGATCTTTTCATGGCTTTGTTTGAGCTTCCGCAGTATTTTGCATGCCAAACTTTAAATAGTTTTAGACATATTATTTTGTTTTGAAATTTCGTGAAATCGCTTCAAAGAAATTTGATGTCTCAATGATAGACATATAACGGCTATAACATTTTGCAGCTTCACAAATTTCAGCATTTATTATCTCACTACAAGTTTTTTTTCCGTGGACGTTCACTTCCTGATTTCCTTCTTACAAATTCATTCAAGGAAGCATCATGATTTTTTTTGAAAATAAGATAATAACTTCACATTTGTAATGCACATTAAAGTAAAAAAGGACTTGTTCCTGATTTTTAAAATCAACTGACACGACATAAGTACTCTCACATCCCATTTCGAAGAAGGGTTATACATATTTTCGGACAAACGAACGCACTTCACATTAAGAATAATATTGATTTATGTTTCAAGACGGTAAAAATATGACAAGTAGGATTAACTTTTGCTGATTTTTCATGTGAAAAAATGCAACCATTTCCACTTACTCAACGAGTAGAAATCACTGAAGAGAATCATTTAATTTCTTATAAAATAAAATTTCCTCCAAGTTATGACATAAATTCACGCTAACTATCTTCTAGTCACTTCAAGCATGAAAAATGGATACCATTAATTCCTAGCAGAACAGAATTCAACAATAAACTATCCAAGTTTGTGCGATAAAATTATGTAAAAATCGATCTAAAAAACATCAATCTAATCCCAAGAAGTATAAATTATTGAAGATTGAGAAGCCAACTATATTGGTTTGTCCTTGCAGTAGGCTATTCAATTCATTATCCTCCCTATTTTTTTCAAAAATAGTAGATAATTCAATTTCTTGACTTTTCACTGCAATTGGAAATTTCGTAAATATTTCATCGGAAATTTATTTACCGTATTTATTTTATTGAAAAAATTCACCATAAAATTTCCTTGGTATGCTTCTTTTCATAGTAACAAAATAATATTGTTTTTTTTTGCAAGGATCACTTCATCAAATCGATATCACTATAAAATCTCAATGGAAATTATCCAGTTTTTCATTTGTTTTCTCCTTAGGGGGAAGGAAGGAAGGTTGGTACACCACCAGCCGTTTAAGTATCTTCTTTGAATTCCCTTATTGGAATGATTATTTAAATGTATAGAACAGGATAAGATATATATTTTAAACTTTAATCATACTCCGGTCCGGAAATTCTAAGCGTGAAGTCCATCCAGCTTCATGTACCAGGGAGTTAAAATTACAGTTTACCTCTGTATAAAAATAACGTTTAACTAGGATATGATGATTTTTATCAATTGAAACTTCTCATTTGTTGTTCTGTTAGTTTTCAATCAGAATGACGGTAAAAAAATGCCAGAATATAATAGGAACAGTAGGCATGGGAATAAAAATTGCAGTATCTCGGTGTAAAGTAGTTTTTAGCCAAAAAAAATCATTCATTTCATGAAAATTCTGTCGGTTTTCAATCCGAGTGTCTATAAAGGTATCTGACACTACAAAAATTTCGGCATATTAGAATGTGCAAATAATTATAAAGCAGGTTATATAAAAATGATAAACCAGGATATTGAAATGATTTTCAACTAGAAAAAATTGTCATTCTGTAAGTATTCTCCTAATTTTCAAAGTATTATGAAATTAGTAACATATATTAGCTTTTTTGTGACGCAAAAGAGAGATAAACTGATATGCATGTATGTACCTTTAAGTAAAATTGAATCTTTATTTGATATCAGCTGTAGATTTATGTTGCTTTTTTCCAATATAATAATTGAGAACATTTTAGCTATTTAAATGAATAAATCATGTCCTACGATAGTCTCTGAAGGAAGCAAAAGGAAGAAGACTTTGATGACAATCTATGATTTTTTTTACGCCGAATTTTCAATAAGCTTATCAACACATCTAGAATTTCAGGAAATTGTTGCCGCTTTATTTTTTGCCATTTTGGGATGGGACTTTGGGATTTGCATCGTTGCTATAAATTTGGGAAGAAACTCAAAAGCCTAACTCGGTAGCATTAGACGTCATCATAATGGATGATCTGAAAAAGAAAAGTGGAAAAGCCAAACTCTTTTAAGTTTTGCTCCCTCTTTCGTTGGTTAACCTCGCTGCTGTTAAAGAAAAGCAGCTTGAAATAAAACTACTAAGCTTTGCTGTGCATTTAATTCTTATTGGAAGGGGTTTGATTTTAAAATTATACTTTTATATTAACCATATTCAATAAAGGTTCTAACATTTCACTTCTTTGTTTAATAGTCAGATTCTGATCATCTGCAATTTTATATACACTCTTCAAAAATCGCGTTTTTCCACCGTGCAAAATCTTTTGCTACAATAATACAGAAACGAAGTCTTGAGAACGAGCTCCCTATCCAATATTCACTCATCATCCGCCATTGCAATTAAAATCGCCATCGCTATTAACATCTAAAATGTTTGGCCATCTTTTGCGCTAGGCACGTTCTAACTCACCCACCCAACCATTTGAATATCCAACCCTTTCCTTAGCTAACCCAGGGCGTACCATATTTTCAGTTCGCGTTTTCATCTGACAAAGTACAAATATAAAAACCCATTTCATCGTCATCCCCTTCCCAATACACCCTCTTCAATTTAAATTTCCTTTTTTCTTGCCTATCATCTCGCACGCTTTCAAAGTTCAAATGAAATAAAATATGGCAAACAAAAAACGAGTTGGCGTTCCCCTAAACTGAATAGCGATAAAAAGGCTCAAAGGAGCGGGCGACGATGAACAAAACAAAAATCAACTCGCGGACCCATCGTCTTTTTTTTCTTTCGCAAAGGACTCTTCCTTAAAGGATATTTAAGCTAGCAGGGAAGATGGACTAGTGGGGTGGACATACAATCGAGAAACAAGTTTTAATACAATCCCCACACTGATTGTGAGGGTGGAAAGTTCGTTTGCTATCGTCCTTGGAATTCTGTATAGGTCGTAAAATGGACCTCACTTTCTCCCCGCTGTCCAAAGCGTCCTTTTCTTTTTGTTTCCAATCCGCGGTTTTTTGTGTATACGTTTGTTATATGCCGATATCGCGCCAACCATACACCACCCGCACCCTCTCCACCATCGAACTGGCGTGCTGTTAAAAGATTCCCCAAACATCAACCGCCTGCGATGTTTGTATTCACAGTTCACACAATGCCCGGCTTTAATTTCTTCCTAGCGCGTTTTATAAAAAGGACGAAAAACGAAAATGAAAATTTTCGAAAGGTCCTTCTTTCACGGCGTTCTCGAGGTGATTTGATAAGTCTTTGTCTCTACGGCGGCCGCCTTCATATTCGGGGGTTCGCGGGGTGACTCTTTCCACTTCGCCATGCCCACGCTTAATTCAAGTCGTTTTCCTTTAAAATCACTAAAAATTCGATTAAGGATGAGAAGAGTCGGTGATGAATGCTGACGGCGGTGATGATGAAGGTGGCAATGATTACGGTTTCGGCAATGTTCGGTCGAATGAAAATATAGGACATCACAGCAACAATTTTACGAAATAAAAAGAAAATCTATAGAAGATCTTCGAGGACGACCGAGAGTCGAACTAGGAGATGCTTTTAGACCGAATTGATATGGGCGGCAAATATAAAAGGGACGAATGTCTACTTTTCCACTTGAATGGTTTAGCTTACCAAAAAAGTATATGTCCTCCAGAAAAGCTGAATCATCGATACTATGTCGACGACGGAAACATCAATACTTCTCAATTTAGCATAAGATATTTGTATCGATATCAAATTTCACTTTGTAACTTTCTTTTTATGATGGAAATTCCCTTGGTATACAATTCAAGTTTGCTCCACCATCCTATTCCCCATCCTTTTTTTTAAATTGATACCATTTCTCTTTTGGTTAGTTTGAATAGATTTCGTTCCGCCCGTTAAAAGGACTGGCAAGAATCATGGTGGTGGTGGCTGCTATTCGAGTGTCCTAAAATCTTGTCCCGAAATCATCATTATACTATCCTTTTAAAATAGAAAGGGTAGAAATTCAACTGTCATCAAGATGACATGCAAGAGGCTTTGAGAAGAACGAACGCTTTTTGCCTTTTTTGGAGTTTTGATTTTCCCTTTCTGTTCTGGATGTTTGAAAAATTTATGGAAGTCTCCAAATGAATTTCCATCACTTTATAGAAAATAAGCGGAAATTCAAACTGATGGATGACTTGCGCTATTTCTGTTTATTTCTATTTTAAAAAATTACTGCTTGCAATGGACAATTATAGTTATAGTTTTCATGTACTTTAAAATGTCTTGTAGAGTAAAAAAATTACATTTTCAATCAACCAATTAGCTTAGTGCTAAATGGATGCGACAAAAAGATATAGAAATACTATTTAGATTATTAGTTTTGTTCTTGTCTGTCAACAACCAGGTTCCGAGTTTCTTCGGTTATCCACTGACATAAAATATCCTAATCAAAAAAAGGTTAAATAATTTCGATTGTATCTTTTATTGAAACAATCGAAGCAATGCAATAAATTGTAATATTCCGGGGAAAGTATTTCGAACTCAATTTAAAGAATTCGGATCGCAAATTATTTCGGTATTTATTGCTTCGTGTTTCATATTGATTCGAAGAAAAATTCTGAAAGTATATCTGCAGTGCTTAGCGCACATTCAATTTGTAGAATAAATATATTTCAATCTGACTAGGCATTTATTCAAGCAATTGTAGCACTGTCGGCCAAATTTTGTCACCTTGCCGAGATAATTGATCCTTTTGTTTAGAACGGTATATCAGAAATGAAGGGTATAACGGAATTTAAAAATAACTTTCAATCGGAAAAAAATCGACCACTTCATGGACGTTATAATAATTTTCAATCAGCCTTCCAACAAGAATACTGGGAAGTGTGGTTTCGGCGTAATACTGGGTAAATTCTTCTGGTGGATAGCAGCCAGGAAACTTATAGTTACAATCTTCGACATGAGTTTTTAAATCGCCAAACCTTCGCGAGTTTAGTTTCAAGGGAATTCCCTTTTATTTTCATACATAACAAATATATATTTCGCCTGTAACGTGCAGACTTCATCAGTGTTGTAGATTTATAATTTTTTTAAAACTATTTTTAATGCAGTGTGATATCTCACAGCAGATAGCAATGTATCTTTTTTCATGTTGTCTTCAAGTGCAAATTTTTGGCAAAAAATTAACAGTCATAATATTCTAGGACGCGGAAATCACTGTTATCCGTGTGTGCTTGTTTAATTGTTATCACCAGCCAAGATAGGTCCATACCATCAGCGGCAATTCAATAAATCATTCTAAAGTCAAATGAAGAGGTTCTTAGCAAAACGAAACATGGAACTTTTTATTCTACTGAACGCGAAATTGTTTAATTTATCTTTTGATATATTGAAAGATGATTCCATTCATTATTTTCCATAGATTAAAGAATATTTAACTTTGAACAATTCTAGCAGAAGACGTCGAATAAAAAATTATGAATTATGAAAAAAAAACACTTTTCTATGGAATTTTGTTATGAATCTCCCTAAATATAAAATAATCTTTTAAAAAAAAGTAGACTTTAAAACATGATTTGGTGCAACAATCTGCAGATTGAAACAATTCAAAGTTTATTTTAAAACATAAATTCATCTGCAATGAAATTTCCTTATAATTCGAATTCCAAAAAATCTCTCTTGCATAATTGTTAATTTGTGTGGTTTAATTTTTTTGATAAATCCGAAGCACGCATCCAAAAGACAAATAGTAAAATACACAAATTAATTTTGTCTTCACATCTCCGAAAAAGAAGCAAATGCATCTTCCAACCAATTAGTGCTATCTTGTAGCCATTGCGTTTCACAATTCCATCTTACTTTCATCCTTATTGTACTCTTCTTGAAAAAAAATAGCAACGTTTACTTCACCATTCGCCATCAGCATCGTCATCATCATCTTCGTCGTCGTCCTAGAGAATAATGCTTATCTCGTTATTTTAGTTTCTTATCCTCGTTAAGCACTTTTGCTTTAGGGATACTTAGTTAAATGATTTAAGGGATGATTTCTTAGAATAAAATTAACTTGAGTGGATGGATAAATTAGTGTTGATGAAGCTAAAAAAAATGCTGGACAAATATGTTGGCAATATTTTAGGATAGCGATATATACGGAGAAAATAAAACAATCAACATTGACGGACATCAGTTTAAGGATATGTAATGTGAAATTAAACAAACATAGATATTTTTGAATGGATTTTGAAAAAACTTCCATAGAGATCGGTTGAATGACAGTATGCATAAATTCTGCACACATTCGCAAAGAAGCTGTTTTGAAAAGTATGTACGGCATCCTTCTTGAAGATTAGGGCAAATTATATATGTGCATGGCATGAGGAAAGGTCATCATCTGTCCATAGCCATATGATAAAACCGGTCAAATGAGTATGCTAATTAGGCATCCTCAAAATGCAACCCTTCTGGCAGACAAGCGATGATAGGGCATGGATAAGGAACATCATCAGGTAAACGACGAGCACATGTTTACTTCTTACCTTTTTGGAACCTTGACAAAAGGGGTCGATTCCATGGAAATCGGACGTTAAAAATCGTGTGAGCATACTATTTTCTCAGGATATTTGGTCCGGCAGGGGATGAAAAAGTGACTTTTTTTCAAAGCTCGATTGCTTAAAAGATTCATAATTATCCTCAAGACTTCAGGACTACGGACCAACCCTTAAAATCTATAGTATAAAATCAGCAAAGTGTTATTTTCTTATACAATATCAGATGTTGCTGAAGGTATTTGCTTAGCAAAATGATATTTGATTATCTGCAGATGCAAAGCAGACACAGCCACCTAGTCCACTTGGTATGGACTATGTCCCTTTGAAACTCGTTTGAGCAACTATGCATCGTTTTCGACCCCATTAGTTTTTCAATATTATTCGTACGGGTTTCCTCTTCCGTCATCATTACAATCGATGGATGCTTCTTTGAAGGGTTATCGGTCACTGGGCTACATAGTTAGTTGCCGGCAGATCCTTGAACTATCGTCTATTTAATGTGTGATGTGTACATTCCAAACTGGTTACATTTGCATTCCAATGTACACGGCTACTACATGTACACAATATCCTGGGCAGTCGAGTCGACCGTATGAAGTCCAAAGGATATTATTGCAGGACATGCAAGTGAAGGGATGAAAAAATTAACCCTTTTTAATTTTTACTTAGATGCATTACGAATGGTGATCGGTTCGGTTTTCAAAATGAACTGGACGAACCGGTTAGGTCAGTTTGCATCAGGATTTTTTATCCAAATATAAATTATAACCAGGACGGAAATACCTTCAAGGACAAATGCGGCAAATACCAAGCTATCTTTAGTGTGCCATAATTCGTTGGTGCGATTATGAGTTGATTTCGTCCTTTCAATCGATGCCGAGCGTCCCCCTTCGGTCAACAATATGGTGGTATTCTTTTTAGTCCATTCACGTAACTGCATTGGACGAGAATGGAAAAGGTGATAGTAGTGAATGTAATGAGACCTTAAATAGAAATATTCGGGTGTTAAGATTCTGTTAAAAAAGAGATATGTAGCTGACATTTCCCCGAAAAATTACACGTTATAGATCAGTGAATTTTGTATGGGGCTCAGCCCTCTACGGTGTCCATCAATTAAGTGTTTTCTTAGACTGTTAAATTTTCGATATTTCATCAACGATTCGTTACGGAAACTCGTTTTAAATTTTTACTTGTGAAGTGATGCGTGGAGATAAGAAAGTAGCAATTATTTAAAAATAAGCGTCAGTGCGGTTCTATTTTTTAAATAAAGACAAATTCAGGATGAGAAATTTTCTTTAAGTGTCTCAAAATAATCTGAAATTTTGTTCAGATTATTTCAAATAAAGTCCAATAAATTGATGTCCTTGAGCCACGTTTGTTTCACTATAACATGAATTTTATCTCGCAACTATAATCGTAGAATGATTTCATGGTAATTTCATTAAAGCTCTCTTTAATTGATTGAAATTCGTTAGTTGTTCCAGCATTCGTTAGCCGAATAAGAATCTCAATTTTTGGTCAGGTATAAAACTTTACATAGCAAAACCAATCGAGAATCATTTTATCTTTAAATTTATTTTCGCCCTTCACGCACACTTTTTGGGGTTTGGTCTGTTTAGAAGGACGAAATTCGTTGAATAATTTTTCGTCATTATCCTTGTGTTGGCGTCTTT
The DNA here is from genome assembly GCA_963942545.1 of Oxycera nigricornis. Classification (NCBI taxonomy): domain Eukaryota; kingdom Metazoa; phylum Arthropoda; class Insecta; order Diptera; family Stratiomyidae; genus Oxycera; species Oxycera nigricornis. The sequence continues at coordinate 1,078,489 of OZ012664.1, forward strand.
CGCTATTTTCTCCCATAACCCCAGTCCACCTAACCACCCTGCACGCACCATCTCCTTCATCTTACAGCCTTCATACAGCAACAACAACCCCGATGACAACAACATCGGCAACGTCGACTTGAACAACGAGAATAAATTAAGGAGCACGCGGAAGATCTCAACGTACTATATTTCCTTTTGAATGTGAAAAAACGAAGACATCCAACAACAAACAGTGGCTTCGGAAAAATTGGAAAATGAAAATGGAAAAAAGGAGGGTTGAAAGCGAAAATGTTCTTAGCTAAATTTAATGATGGACTTTTGAAGCACAATGATAGAGTGAGTGGTAGTAGAGGCGGTTCGAAAGAGAGTACATGTATACAGCAGAAAAAGATTATTAAGGGAGGCAGGAGATTGGGGGGTGGGCTGCCTGGATGGTGTAGGATTGGGCATTCACCCTTATTTTGCATTGCGAATGTTCTTTAAGTGAATAGTCCAAAGACGATAAGGTATACTATAGCAATTCGGAAAAATGGACATGAAAATGCTTTGAAGCATGGAATAAATTTATATCAAGAAAAAACTGATTTGGATTTCAAGAAGTCAAGAAATTTTGATTTTTCAGTAAAATTCATTTGAATTTTCTATGGGTGTTTATATTATTTCTTATCAGAAATTGGCTGAAAAGACTACAGTGTTTGGTCCTTTTTATATTTCAATTCAAATCAATCAAAATTGAATCGATGCCATCGCTTTTCCACTACAAATTTCTACTGTAGATAAACGGAATTCGAAAACTTTCGGAAAATTGAACTGGAAGTAGTTCGTGTTTGGCATGTGATATAAATTATATTCCAAACTAGCTTGCCATGCATACCTTAAGCCTATGTACTTAAAAAAAATTTTTTTAGCGAAACATCCTACGAAAATTCAATAAAAAATATTCTGCGGAGGATTTAATTGGAAAAATTCATCAAATACATCTCTCGCAAATCGTAAACAGTGCTGCAAATGGAATGCAAAATAACAGTTGAAATGTTTCACGTGGAACTCAACTGTTGCCAACCAATATTTCTCGGAATCCTTGATTTCAATACTATAAACACTTGCTATTGTTTACAGGGTGATGACGATGACGTCTCATTTCAGAGCTGGATCCGGAAAAATCCTCCATGTGGTGCTACCATCAATATTCCTAGAAAATCCTGGTTTTGATATATCAACTATTTCAAATCGACCTTGTATCATACTTGATTGTCATCAGCCTGGGTTTCTTGTTTTCTCCTTCCTTCGATTTTTAGTCTAAAAGTTATCAGGTATTTTGTATTAAAATCAACTCAGTACAATTTTTTAAATATTGTTTTTCGCCTTATTTGAAAGTTCTAGGTTCGTTTTACACTCCTTCAATCAAAACGAAAGCATCCAAAAATATCTTGAAACAGAGTTCTTTCGAACAATTGCTTACCCATTCACGTAAATTAAAATGTCTAACTGTGACACGTTTTCCATGCTTACTGTAATATTTTTGAAAAAAGATTAATATATTGTTATATTTTTGAAACGATTAAGATTAAACTGTACTGTACTTTAATGCAATTACTTTATATTCTTGAACAAATCTAAAATTATTTATTCGCGAAGGAGTCGCTCCACATCCGTGACAATTTCAAATGGCTGCAAATCTTGACGTGAATCCTAGTCAAAATAAGGTTTGAATTCACAGTTATTTCATTATCATTCAACGTAACATAATATTCCTATACAGCGAATTATGATTCTCTATCTTGGAACTACTTACCTATAAGCTACCATCATAATTTTGAAATAAAATTGGAACACTCCAAAAACCATATGACCATACCAAAAGTTACTTTTATAGGATGCATTAGCTTCTCTTCAAATATGTGTAGACATTCGTAACGCCAAATCCTACAGTTCTCAAAATTGAAATAAAAAATATCGTCCGAAGATGATGTTGCAACCAAATTCATTTTCCAACGTATATACTTAGCGTTGTTCAAGCGTAAAACGATCAATCTTTTACAGTAGAGGCTGAACACTATCTGTCTGCCAAGATATTGAACGTCCATATTGTTTTCACCTCAAGAAGAAACCATCAAATGGTTCACCATACATAAATTTGGAATGTATTAAATAATCAAATTTCTTGTCTTACTGAAAAAAAAATTTAAAGTAATATTGCGGTGTAACGACTTGAAATTTTCGATTTTCTTTTCTTGAAGTTTTCAACGTTGACTATATTAAAAGTATACTATGGAAATTATAGACTGAAAGTCAAAGTATTTAAGAAGATGTAGCACTTAGACTAGAGCAGGTCGTGTTAGCGCTCTACTCAACATAATACAGCTGCTATCGCGGTGTTAAGCAAAAAGGATGCATCGGTGTTGAATTATATAGTTTGGAATTATATCAGATCTTGAATTTGAAGCATGAGAGAGTATACCTCATTTAAGGACAATAAATAGTTTTTCAATTGTTGTCCTTGCAGAAAACTAGCTTTGTATAAAATGCTATATTATGTATATTTTTTTTTTGGTTTTTGTTGACTATTTTTATACCATGTGATTGAAAATACTATGAATGAGCACGTCAATTCAAATGATTTCTTCAAGAACTAATGGATGATATAAGTTTTTTTTTATGTAATGTGCTCATCTCTCACAGAAAACAGTTTGTGCACTTTTTCGAAGCCAAATTTTCTCCTTGGTATGTACTTACGAGTAGCAAAAGAAAAATACACCCAACTTTAAATGTATATAAACTGAAAAGAAAGTAAAAAACTCATGGCAGAAATATGAAAGAGAGAAGGGAAAAAGTTTACCCCAAAGAAACAATAAAATTGCTTAACTTTTCTAAAAATGAAAAAGCCTTGTCCTCGGCGTCGTATATACACCCTGCTAGGCAACAATTTCCAGTATAACTCAACAGCCTGAAGAGTGTATGTATGCCTACCTAAAACGTTAACGAACGATACCAGAGTAAGATTTTTAGGCCATTATCCTGAAAAGTAAATGGAGAGAGAGGATGATTTTCTTTACATTTCTGTACGCTTCCTTCTTCCACTGATGACGCCCAGCTGAAAATAACTTTGCAATACACTTTTTTGTTGTTTCGTTTTTCGCAACTTTTCATTTTCCTCGGGTGAGCACAATACTTACAGCTCCGGCTTTGTAGTCGGGCAACGTTGAATAAAGCAGCTAAATACTTGGACCACTTTGGTGTTGAAGCTCAAGTGTCGGATACAAGGGTGTAAATATTCGCCCTCATCTTTCTTCTTAAATAGTAGATGGCTCAACGACGAAGAACTTGATTATTTTTCCACGAAAATTTTCTCCTTTTTTCGTGCCTTTATTCGGCACGTCCGTCATTTTTCTTTGCAACCAAACCCCCATTTTATATTCCAAGTGAATTTCTCAACCTACAAACCATCTATAAATGACTTTCTTCATGCCCATCCTTCTACGCCTAGGTTTTGTTTGGGGGTTGTAGTAAGAAATGGTATTATTTATTGTAGGGAAGGGTGACGGTGTAGAAAGCATCATCGAGACTATTGATCAACAAATCAAATAAAAAAAACTGTATTATGTTTAAGTATTGGTTATGGCGTCCTTTGAGTATATGAGCTGTTTTTAGATTATGATTGATAGAAAGTAGATTTCGTAATATCTCCAGTCTATGTTATCTTCTGTTCATTTCAGTGATTACTTTGAAAAAATCCTTGCAAATGTTTGATTGCTTACAATGATTGCTCTGCAAAAAATCCTTGGAAATGTATGATTGTTGGTATTACTCTTAACACAATAGTTTCAAAGCTATCATGGAAAAAAAGAAGAATAATTCCTAGAAGTTATTTTATTTTTAAATCGATTAGTTTCTTTAACATTGCAACATAATTGCAATTATCGCGACATGAATGATTTTCTATAAATAGTAAGTGTTGGAGCGGAATTCTGGTCGTTAAAGACGACCCTTATCATTCCATGTGAAAACGGAATACGTCGACGTTGCCTTTGAAGAATTAGTTCTGAAAGAATTCAGTTTATCGATTAACAAGGGATTCTTAATTTGAAATCTGTTCAACTTATTTAGAATCTAGCGAATCTTATTGTAACATAGTGGCATCCATCTTAATCACAGATCTTAATAGCCCATTGTGATACCATAAAACAAGGTTCAAGGACGGCACTGAAAGTCTTACATTTTGAATGCTGAGAACCATTTAGACTTTCTTCTGAAAATCTGCTAAAATATTTTATGCGTATGGGTATCCTACTGTAGTTTTATGTACCATTTCTAAATAAATTTTGTCAACGATTTTTTTGCAGTTTTTAGAGTTTTTAATAAGTATTACAGTCAATTGATAGAATTTCCATATCGATTCTCCGAATTATTTGGAAGAAATATTTCCCTGGTGTGCTATTTTCTTTCGAGATTTTCATGCTGTTAGTTCGAAAAAAGTGAATCAACTTTGAGTTATCAATAATAACGCTCGCATATTCTTAACATTTAGTTGGAATCTGGAAATTCTTTGATTAAAGTATGCTCATGAAAATGTTTCTTATTTTTTTGGTCAAGATTTTGATACTTATCTATATACAGCTATTCTTATAGAGATTGTATCTAGGTATCTACCTGGTCTTTTGAAGAAAATTTTTTCCCAGTCACATGTGGGCTGCCGATGACTTTTGATACAGTGGGTGTATATCTGCTAGGTTTGAGGGATGACCATACGATACACTCTCGGATTTGATCAAATGGTAATATCTGCCTGCATAGCCTCCTACTGTGATTAGATCCCTTCTCTCGACTCTGCCTAAAAATTAAGTCCTACGACTCTTTTCAATGCATCGCTATTTTTTGCAGAAAAAGTATGTTCCTAATTGTATTGAAAAAAATCTCACATTATTTATGTTGTCTTTACGATGCATTGAAATCTAATATAATAATTTTATTCAAGGAAGTTCTTCTTGTGAAGCACTTTTAAAACATTAGTATATGATTATTTTCCATCACAACTTTTTAGTAAAAATGCTTAAATTTTTTGCTTATAAATAAATTGGTGCCACTCTTCCCAGCGGATTCCTTGCAGTTAATCAAAGTATTTGATCCGCGACATATTTCCGCGGGTAGGTAAATTATATGTGTGTAGAAAATTCCCTTTTCCTTGGAAAAAATTAAATGTAGGAACGCTTTTCCTTGCAAAAATCTGATAATAAAATATTTTCCTTTTTGATATTGATCAGTTTCATGCTCACGCAACATCTCCCAAGAATTCATTCATCTTGTCCTTAAGCATGACACCGTCCACGCGGCTGCTCGCTCTTTGACTTGGTAGAAATGATGATTTACTCCAAGGGGTGGTTGGGCGAATTTTTCAACATTCCTGAAATTCCTAGCATTCTTCGCATTCCATTCACCCATACAAAACTGGCCATTTGACCAGGGACCGATAAGATGATGGCAGCGAAATTCGAATCTTTTTCATCCTACCAGAGTCATATTTCTCCAGGATGCTCTCAGCATCTTCTCAACTCTTCACACCTATGCGATATGATACGCCGTGTATTTGGTGCACTTTTCACTCTTACGCCAGTCGATGGGATGACGATCAGCTGCAAGAACGTTGGTAGGGATGGTCGAATGTTGAACCACGTTCCCTCCTTATCAGAAGAGCTCCTTGCGCAGTGGTCAGTACGAGACATAATCCAGACCCGGTAAGGTGCTTTACTCCTACACGCATGGCTGCTTTTTTTTAACAGCACTATGCGTATGAGGAATAGTGTGAAAGATATGTTCATGATAGAACCATCGATGAATACTGCAGAGAATTAAATATTCGGATCAGTATTAATGCAAAGTTCTACTGCACCTTTCATTTATTTAATATGTCGCCTAGAGCCTCAGTAAACAATTAAATCTAACACGTTCCCATTATTTTTTCAGTCCTTCGTGGCAACCAAAGCATCATCGACGATATTAATACTATCTTCGAATAAAAAAAATAACGACAAGAGTTTATGAAGTATTCTTTCCCTTCTTTGTTCAATATGTTACTTCCTACGGTTATTTTTCGCTCTAATCATGATGCAAGTAATCAAACTTTAATAACAATTATAGTCCTCGGAAGGCTGCTCCATTCATTGAAGTACTATTTTTTTTATTAGATTGTTACTTTCAATTTTCGCGAAGAAAGATGATTTTCCATGGTTTTTCCGGCCGATTGTGAGACTTTACACTTTTTGGGTGCGAGTGTGCCATTTTATGCCACTCTATCGACTCCTGCTTTGACACGGGTCCATAATGTCGAACACAAGTCTCGTCACCAGTCACAATCCGTTCCGTAACATCCGCGTTCTGCTCTCCATAGTAATCAAAAAAATCGTGAAAACATTCGACGCGATCGAAATCCATCTTTCACTAACTTTTGTCATCCCAAGATGTTGATATATGATGATTAAAATGGTGCACTCTAATACTCCAACCATTGTTGAAGGTTGCTTCTGTTGCAACCGGACATATTCCAATACGAGCTTTTCAACCTGCCGCCCGAGTTGAGGGTTGTCTTCAGTCGTGTCCTTTCTTTGCTTGAAAAGGCTATGATATTTATAAACCATGGTTTTGCCAGAGGCGAAATCCTCGTCAACAGCCAACATCTCTTGAAAAATTATCTGAGATGTCTTTCCTTGTTTTGTGGGGAATTTTATTACGGCACGGTGTTCCATTTTCTCCATACTGTCTAATTTATATCGGAAAGTTTTGTTTGTTCGTTGATCACTCAGAACTTAAATTGCGTATTTATGCTGCAAACAAGTCACTTAATTGGTAACTGCCTGGATAAGAATCCACACTACCGCCAACTCTTTCATTCCGCGATCTTTTTGACTTCCCGTCGTGAGTGCTTCATAATGAATTATTTCGGATGAAAAACTTCTAAAATTGTTTCCTGTGAAGTAATTGAGAAAACCTTCGTTTATGGTAATTTTCCATCACAAGCTTTTAGTGAAAATGCTTGGATTTTGTTCTTATAAATTCATTGGTACTACTTTTTCCAACGGCATCCTTACAGCTACCCAAAAGTATTTGATCGGCGACATATTTCCTCAGGTAAGTAAATTATATGTGTGTGGAAAATTCCCTTTTCCTTGGAAAAAATTAAATGTACGAAAGGTTTTCCTTGCAAAAATCTAATAATAAGCTACGTTTCGAATTTTCCTTTTTGATACTGTCTAGTTCTATGCTCACATAACATTTCCCAAGCACACTCACTTTGTCCTTAAGCCTGGCACCGTCCGCGCGGCTGCTTGCTCTCTGTTGCGGTACAAATGATGACTTACTCCAAGGGGTGGTTGGGCGAATTTTTCAACATTCCTGAAATTCCTAGCATTCTTTGCATTCCAATCGTCCATACAAACCTCGCCATTCGAACAGGGTTCGAGAAGTTGATGGCAGCGAAATTCGCATCTGACCGCGTCCTGACCGAGTCACATTTCTCCAGGATGCTCTCAGTATGCTCTATACTCTTCGCACTTAGGCAAAATGATACGCCGAGTATTTGGCGCACTCTTCACTCTTACGCCAGTCGATGGGATGACGATCAGCTGCAAGAGAGCTTGAATGTCGTGTGTGTATCTACCGTGCCACAAAAACGGTGGTAGGGATGGTCAGATGCACAGTATATGTAAGACCCAGTATGCAATCGAGCTGTTAGAATCCAAAAAGAAATTGGGATTTAAGAGAGATTTAAGAGATAATTAAGAGAGAATCATGTGATTTCTATGCGAAACAGAAAATCAAATACGTGTGCTAGACAGAGTAGAGCATATGATTATGTCCCGTAGAACCGCGGGCCGTACTTGATAGTGCGCCTTTATATGAAACATTACATACTGGGTCTACCTATACTGTGGTCAGATGTTGAACTACAGTCCGTCCTGACCACAGTATATAGAATAGGCAGTAGGCAAACTCTGCCTTCGGGAGCAAATTTTACCCGAAGCATCTGCCGAATGCTCCCGAAAATTGTCGTATCTTATGTGCTGCCAGCTGTATAGAGAATAAAGCATTTTGGCGGACTTTTTGAAAATTGTTAATCCAGAACCATTTTAGAGGAAGGCAGTGTTATGCGTGTTCAACAATATACCTACCCATATATGTATAGATTATATATATATATATGGCAGTCTGCCGTGCTAAGGCACTTTCGTCGATTTCTAAAATGAAGAGTTTCCCCATTATAATTATTTTTCCGACGTTTCATCATTGAATTCGGTGAATCAAGTTTTTTCCCACACGATAAACGAAAATAATATCCATAAACGATGGCAGCACCGTAGCGCGTAAATCTTCCCCACCATATACCGAATAACAGAAACCATGGAAACCATATGCGAAACCATGTGCGTTTCGTCCGTGGTACCACGGATTGTATGGAACGCTTGTTGATAGGAAGCCAACATATGAAACATTATCTACTGTCTTTCCATATACTGTGGTCCTGACCACTGAGCAAAAGAGCTCCTTGCGCAGTGGTCAGTACAAGACGTAATTCTAATTTGGCAAGACGGTTTTGTTCAGCGCGCATGGATGCTTTTTGTAACACCACTATGCGTATAAGGAATAGTGTGAAAGATGTGTTCATTATAGAACCATCGAAGAATTCTTCAGCGAATTAAATAAATAAATATAATATTGATAATAATATAATTTCATGAATTCAAAGAAATAAATGCTGAGGTAAGCGTTTTGGTTAATCAATTTTATTTTAAAGCTTCCAAATAACTTTTTCGAACCAACATCCAATCTGCTGTCGTAGTGTCGTTGCCGGAGGTATTTCACTACGTAAATTTCGACTTATTATATTATATTGAATTATCTATAAAATTGATTATCAGGAAACTATTTTTACTTTCAATAGTTACCATTTACTAAAACCTATCAAAGACATTTTGAAATGTATACAAATAGATTATCCTTGATACCCACCAAAGGCAGCATGATGCTTTAAGTTTCCAAAAGGATGTTCTGACATACCAACCACACTACAGTTACCTTGGAACTTTGCCGATGTCAGCTTTAGATACTTTTCAAAGCTCGAAAGTTTCTAAGGGCCGAACGAAAGATACACGCTGTTTTTTAATAGATGGAGATGCGGTGCTCTCGATTTTTCTTTCATCCTTCGCATGAATATCGCCAACACATCCAGTAAATTTAGTAAGCGATAATTAGCTTACTGTACATAGTAAATGTGTTCGACTTATGAAAAAAACACGTAAAACTCTTGAGTAGTTTTCGAGAAAAATTAACATATATATCATAAAAAAGACGTTATACCTTTTAGGGCAACTGTCCAAGTTAATATCAACAAACGAATGTTACTCTGTGTAAAATCGAATTGAATATTATTTTGATATATATATATATATATATATATATATAATATATATATATATATAT
>OZ012664.1:1088141-1130640 GCA_963942545.1 Oxycera nigricornis
TACGCAGCATAACGCGAAAGTGGCAGGTTCAAACACTAATTCTGCTTCAAATCATTCAGATGAAAATTGCGTGGAAAACTTGAAGAAACGCTATTTAACTGTTAAAGAAACAAAGTTAGAAAATCATTCTAATGGTTTTATTAATATATTTAGATGAATTTTGATTTCGTAGATTCTTTCAATGAATTCTACTCGAAAGAATATCCCTGTATTTTTTTATTGAAATCCCAGTATCTAAAAGTATGAACACTTATTCAAGTAAATTGTTTACAAATTATGGTAACAGTTTTTAAGCGTTCACATTTTTTACTAATTTTTCTTGAATTTACGATTATTTTCATGTCAACCTTCTCTTGAAAATGTTTCAATTAACTCCTTATAAATTAACTAGGGCCATATTTTTTAAGGATATCCCATGTTATTGATCAATTGGGCGTATGTCTTGTATGCCTTTTTACATACATGCATGCCACAATGAAGAAACTCCATTCCTGGAAATCAAACAAATGGTTTTGCAGAAGTCCCGTTCTGATTTTTTCCCAAAAAAAATATCCTGAAGATTTCAAAGGGTGTGTATATCTACTTAAGATAAAAATGTTTTTTTTAAGCAATTCTCATGTGAAATTACATATTCAATACTCAGATTAATAATTCTTGGTGGGCATTTCCGCAGACACTTCGAGTTTTCGAAAATCAAAAGTTGAATTCTGCACAGCTAAAAACAGTAGTAATATATTATTATATTTATTGAAAAGCATTCATAAACATTTTCAAACCTTTTCCTTGAGGCTTTTGCAGCGAATTTAAAATACCCACGTGTGATTTGAATTCATCCACTTCAGATATTTTAATGCGGACACTAGACATCTGAAAATATTCGCCTGGTTGGATTTTCGAAATGTTATTTGCATATATTGTGATCAACGCGTTTAGTTTGCATCTTCGACTGGGCATACGTTTTTCAGAAAATTCCTCATGTTGAAATTTCAATTTCAACCAATATGAAGTAGTAGTTTGATAACTTGTTTCAAGCTTGATTCTAATTTTTTGTGGCATCAATATTCTTGTGAACTGTGACATCTAAAACCTTCTAAGAATTTAGAATGTAGTTTAAACAATTCATATTGAAGCTATTTGAAAGCTTCAACATTGAATATTGAAACATTGAAATATTAAATGCAATTTGCTATCCTTGTTTCGTTTCAGAAAGAATTTCAGGTCGTAAATTTCTTTACTACAATTCAAATTCCTTTTACTCTTTTTGCTTGTAACTACCATTTGTCCCTGTATCATTTCCAAACATTTTTGAATAGGAGTTCACCGTTGAATATATATAAGAGCTTCATACTGAGTTCTTTCTTATTATAAATGCTAGAGTTTGTTCCTGTGAAGCAGTTGAAAAAACATTAGCTTATGTTGATTTTCCATCACAGCCTTTTAGTAAAAATGCTTGAGGTTTGTTCTTATAAATTAATTGGTGCCACTTATTCCAACGGCATCCTTACAGTTAACCAAATGTATTTGATTGCGACATATTTCCTCGGGTAAGTAAGTACGTGTGTGGAAAATTTCCTTTTCCTTGGAAAAATTAAATGTAGGAACGCTCTTCCTTCATAAATCTAATAAAAAGCTATATTTCATGTTGTCCTCTTTAATATTGACCAGTTCCATACTCACACAAAATCTTCCAAGCATTCATTCATCTTGTCCTTAAGCATGGCACCTTCCGCACGGCCGCTCTCCCTCTGACTTGGTACAAATGATGACTTACTCCAAGGGGTGGTTGGGCGAATTTTTCAACATTCCTGAAATTCCTAGCATTCTTTGCATTCCAATCGTCCATACAAATCTCGCCATTCGAACAGGGTTCGAGAAGTTGATGGCAGCGAAATTCGCATCTGACCGCGTCCTGACCACAGTATAGGTAGACTTACATATACTGTGGTCCTGACCGAGTCACATTTCTCCAGGATGCTCTCAGTATGCTCTATACTCTTCGCACTTAGGCAAAATGATATGCCGAGGATTTGGCACACTCTTTACTCTTATGCCAGTCGATGGGATGTTGATCTCCTGCTAGAGAGTTTGGATGTCGTGTGTGTATCTATCATGTATCTTCGTGCCACAAGAACGGTGGTAGGGATGGTCAGATGTTGAACTGCATTCCGTCCTGACCAAAAGAGCTCTTTGTGCAGTGGTCAGTACGAGACGTAATCCCGAACCGGTAAGTTGATTTACTCCGCCGCGCACGGCTGCTTTTTTCTACACCAGTATGCGTATGAGGAATAGTGTGAAGGAACTCTTCACGATAGAACCATCGATGAATACTGCAGGAAATAAAATATTCGGATCAGTATTAATGCAAAGTTCTACTTGACCCTTCATTTAGTTCATGTTCCGCTAGGAGCCTCAGGACGGCTCAGTAATTACATCTAACATGTTCCTATTATTATCTACATAAGTCCATCGCTTCGACCAAAGCATCATCGAGGATACTAAATAACTGTTATAAATAACGTCAAGAGTTTATGAAGTATCTTTCTCGACTGTGATACGTACTTCCTGATTACTTCTTTGGGTTCTTTGTTCTCTCAGCCGATAAATTGTCCTGGCCATCTAGACTACAAGCTAGTCTGTCGGCCATTGTTGAGCTAGTCAGTTGAGTTGTTTATCAGTCGCTAGTGAAGTCAGCTTTTACTTCAGTTGTTATGCTGCACTAATAATAGTGCAGTTTTGAGTAGTGATATGTATATATATATATATATTTATGGATATATAAAAGTATATATGTATATATATATATATATATATATATTCAATTCTATAAATGCTGATCACCTTTTCTTGCAGGTCCCTCAGGCTCTTGGGTTCTTTGTTCTCCCAGTCGATAAACAGTCTTGACTATCTAGACCTTAAGCTAGTCTGTCGGTCATTGTTGAGCAAGTCAGTTGATGTTGGTCAGTCGTCGGTGAAGTCAGCTATTACTGCAGTTGCTATTCTGCATTAATAACAGTGCAGTTCTGATTATTGTAATTCAATTAATATAGAGTGGTTTTCAAAAAGAATTCAATTGCAGTTCCCTCAGGCTCTTGGGTTCTTTGTTCTCCAGCCGATAAATAGTCCTGACCATCTAGACCACAGGCTAGTTTGTCGGTCATTGTTGAGCTTGGCAGGTGATGTTGGTCAGTCGTCGGTGAAGTCAGCTATTCCTGCAATTGTTATTCTGCATTAATAATAGTGCAGTTCTTATTATTGTAATTCAATTAATAAAGAGTGTTATTCAAAAACAATTCAATTGCAGTTCCCTCAGGCTCTTGGGTTCTTTGTTCTCCAGCCGATAAATAGTCCTGACCATCTAGACCACCGGCTAGTCTGTCGGTCATTGTTGAGCTTGGCAGGTGATGTTGGCCAGTCGTCGGTGAAGTCTGCTATTACTGCAGTTGTTATTCTGCATTAATAATAGTGCAGTTCTTATTATTGTAATTCATTTAATAAAGAGTGTTATTCAAAAACAATTCAATTGCAGGTCCCTCAGGCTCTTGGGTTCTTTGTTCTCCCAGCCGATAAATAGTCCTGACCATCTAGACCACCGGCTAGTCTGTCGGTCATTGTTGAGCTAGTCAGGCGATGTTGGCCAGTCGTCGGTGAAGTCAGCTATTACTGCAATTGTTATTCTGCATTAATAATAGTGCAGTTCTTATTATTGTAATTCAATTAATAAAGAGTGTTATTCAAAAACAATTCAATTGCAGTTCCCTCAGGCTCTTGGGTTCTTTGTTCTCCAGCCGATAAATAGTCCTGACCATCTAGACCACCGGCTAGTCTGTCGGTCATTGTTGAGCTAGTCAGGTGATGTTGGCCAGTCGTCGGTGAAGTCAGATATTACTGCAATTGTTATTCTGCATTAATAATAGTGCAGTTCTTATTATTGTAATTCAATTAATAAAGAGTGTTATTCAAAAACAATTCAATTGCAGTTCCCTCAGGCTCTTGCGTTCTTTGTTCTCCAGCCGGTAAATAGTCCTGACCATCTAGACCACCGGCTAGTCTGTCGATCATTGTTGAGCTAGTCAGGTGATGTTGGCCAGTCGTCGGTGAAGTCTGCTATTACTGCAGTTGTTATTCTGCATTAATAATAGTGCAGTTCTTATTATTGTAATTCAATTAATAAAGAGTGTTATTCAAAAACAATTCAATTGCAGTTCCCTCACGCTCTTGGGTTCTTTGTTCTCCAGCCGATAAATAGTCCTGACCATCTAGACCACCTGCTAGTCTGTCGGTCATTGTTGAGCTAGTCAGGTGATGTTGGCCAGTCGTCGGTGAAGTCAGCTATTACTGCAATTGTTATTCTGCATTAATAATAGTGCAGTTCTTATTATTGTAATTCAATTAATAAAGAGTGTTATTCAAAAACAATTCAATTGCAGGTCCCTCAGGCTCTTGGGTTCTTTGTTCTCCCAGCCGATAAATAGTCCTGACCATTTAGACCACCGGCTAGTCTGTCGGTCATTGTTGAGCTAGTCACTTGAGTTGTTGGCCAGTCGTTAGTGAAGTCAGCTATTACTGCAGTTGTTATTCTGCATTAATAATAGTGCAGTTCTGATTATTGTAATTCAATTAATAAAGAGTGGTTTTAAAAAACAATTCAATTGCAGTTCCCTCAGGCTCTTGAGTTCTTTGTTCTCCAGCTGATAAATAGTCCTGACCATCTAGACCACCGGCTAGTCTGTCGATCATTGTTGAGCTAGTCAGGTGATGTTGGCCAGTCGTCGGTGAAGTCTGCTATTACTGCAGTTGTTATTCTGCATTAATAATAGTGCAGTTCTTATTATTGTAACTCATTTAATAAAGAGTGTTATTCAAAAACAATTCAATTGCAGGTCCCTCAGGCTCTTGGGTTCTTTGTTCTCCCAGCCGATAAATAGTCCTGACCATCTAGACCACCGGCTAGTCTGTCGGTCATTGTTGAGCTAGTCAGGTGATGTTGGCCAGTCTTCGGTGAAGTCAGCTATTACTGCAATTGTTATTCTGCATTAATAATAGTGCAGTTCTTATTATTGTAATTCAATTAATAAAGAGTGTTATTCAAAAACAATTCAATTGCAGTTCCCTCAGGCTCTTGGGTTCTTTGTTCTCCAGCCGATAAATAGTCCTGACCATCTAGACCACCGGCTAGTCTGTCGGTCATTGTTGAGCTTGGCAGGTGATGTTGGCCAGTCGTCGGTGAAGTCAGCTATTACTGCAGTTGTTATTCTGCATTAATAATAGTGCAGTTCTGATTATTGTAATTCAATTAATAAAGAGTGTTATTCAAAAACAATTCAATTGCAGTTCCCTCAGGCTCTTGAGTTCTTTGTTCTCCAGCCGATAAATAGTCCTGACCATCTAGACCACCGGCTAGTCTGTCGATCATTGTTGAGCTAGTCAGGTGATGTTGGCCAGTCGTCGGTGAAGTCTGCTATTACTGCAGTTGTTATTCTGCATTAATAATAGTGCAGTTCTTATTATTGTAATTCATTTAATAAAGAGTGTTATTCAAAAACAATTCAATTGCAGGTCCCTCAGGCTCTTGGGTTCTTTGTTCTCCCAGCCGATAAATAGTCCTGACCATCTAGACCACCGGCTAGTCTGTCGGTCATTGTTGAGCTAGTCAGGTGATGTTGGTCAGTCGTCGGTGAAGTCAGCTATTACTGCAATTGTTATTCTGCATTAATAATAGTGCAGTTCTTATTATTGTAATTCAATTAATAAAGAGTGTTATTCAAAAACAATTCAATTGCAGTTCCCTCAGGCTCTTGGGTTCTTTGTTCTCCAGCCGATAAATAGTCCTGACCATCTAGACCACCGGCTAGTCTGTCGGTCATTGTTGAGCTAGTCAGGTGATGTTGGCCAGTCGTCGGTGAAGTCAGCTATTACTGCAATTGTTATTCTGCATTAATAATAGTGCAGTTCTTATTATTGTAATTCAATTAATAAAGAGTGTTATTCAAAAACAATTCAATTGCAGTTCCCTCAGGCTCTTGAGTTCTTTGTTCTCCAGCCGATAAATAGTCCTGACCATCTAGACCACCGGCTAGTCTGTCGATCATTGTTGAGCTAGTCAGGTGATGTTGGCCAGTCGTCGGTGAAGTCAGCTATTACTGCAATTGTTATTCTGCATTAATAATAGTACAGTTCTTATTATTGTAATTCAATTAATAAAGAGTGTTATTCAAAAACAATTCAATTGCAGTTCCCTCAGGCTCTTGGGTTCTTTGTTCTCTAGCCGATAAATAGTCCTGACCATCTAGACCACCGGCTAGTCTGTCGGTCATTGTTGAGCTAGTCAGGTGATGTTGGCCAGTCGTCGGTGAAGTCAGCTATTACTGCAGTTGCTATTCTGCATTAATAATAGTGCAGTTCTGATTACTGTAATTCAATTAATAAAGAGTGTTATTCAAAAACAATTCAATTGCAGTTCCCTCAGGCTCTTGAGTTCTTTGTTCTCCAGCCGATAAATAGTCCTGACCATCTAGACCACCGGCTAGTCTGTCGGTCATTGTTGAGCTAGTCAGGTGATGTTGGCCAGTCGTCGGTGAAGTCAGCTATTACTGCAATTGTTATTCTGCATTAATAATAGTGCAGTTCTTATTATTGTAATTCAATTAATAAAGAGTGTTATTCAAAAACAATTCAATTGCAGTTCCCTCAGGCTCTTGGGTTCTTTGTTCTCCAGCCGATAAATAGTCCTGACCATCTAGACCACCGGCTAGTCTGTCGGTCATTGTTGAGCTAGTCAGGTGATGTTGGCCAGTCGTCGGTGAAGTCAGCTATTACTGCAATTGTTATTCTGCATTAATAATAGTGCAGTTCTTATTATTGTAATTCAATTAATAAAGAGTGTTATTCAAAAACAATTCAATTGCAGTTCCCTCAGGCTCTTGAGTTCTTTGTTCTCCAGCCGATAAATAGTCCTGACCATCTAGACCACCGGCTAGTCTGTCGATCATTGTTGAGCTAGTCAGGTGATGTTGGCCAGTCGTCGGTGAAGTCAGCTATTACTGCAATTGTTATTCTGCATTAATAATAGTACAGTTCTTATTATTGTAATTCAATTAATAAAGAGTGCTATTCAAAAACAATTCAATTGCAGTTCCCTCAGGCTCTTGGGTTCTTTGTTCTCCAGCCGATAAATAGTCCTGACCATCTAGACCACCGGCTAGTCTGTCGGTCATTGTTGAGCTAGTCAGGTGATGTTGGCCAGTCGTCGGTGAAGTCAGCTATTACTGCAGTTGCTATTCTGCATTAATAATAGTGCAGTTCTGATTACTGTAATTCAATTAATAAAGAGTGTTATTCAAAAACAATTCAATTGCAGTTCCCTCAGGCTCTTGAGTTCTTTGTTCTCCAGCCGATAAATAGTCCTGACCATCTAGACCACCGGCTAGTCTGTCGGTCATTGTTGAGCTAGTCAGGTGATGTTGGCCAGTCGTCGGTGAAGTCAGCTATTACTGCAATTGTTATTCTGCATTAATAATAGTGCAGTTCTTATTATTGTAATTCAATTAATAAAGAGTGTTATTCAAAAACAATTCAATTGCAGTTCCCTCAGGCTCTTGGGTTCTTTGTTCTCCAGCCGATAAATAGTCCTGACCATCTAGACCACCGGCTAGTCTGTCGGTCATTGTTGAGCTAGTCAGGTGATGTTGGCCAGTCGTCGGTGAAGTCAGCTATTACTGCAATTGTTATTCTGCATTAATAATAGTGCAGTTCTTATTATTGTAATTCAATTAATAAAGAGTGTTATTCAAAAACAATTCAATTGCAGTTCCCTCAGGCTCTTGGGTTCTTTGTTCTCCAGCCGATAAATAGTCCTGACCATCTAGACCACCGGCTAGTCTGTCGGTCATTGTTGAGCTAGTCAGGTGATGTTGGCCAGTCGTCGGTGAAGTCAGCTATTACTGCAGTTGCTATTCTGCATTAATAATAGTGCAGTTCTGATTACTGTAATTCAATTAATAAAGAGTGTTATTCAAAAACAATTCAATTGCAGTTCCCTCAGGCTCTTGGGTTCTTTGTTCTCCAGCCGATAAATAGTCCTGACCATCTAGACCACCGGCTAGTCTGTCGGTCATTGTTGAGCTAGTCAGGTGATGTTGGCCAGTCGTCGGTGAAGTCAGCTATTACTGCAGTTGCTATTCTGCATTAATAATAGTGCAGTTCTGATTACTGTAATTCAATTAATAAAGAGTGTTATTCAAAAACAATTCAATTGCAGTTCCCTCAGGCTCTTGAGTTCTTTGTTCTCCAGCCGATAAATAGTCCTGACCATCTAGACCACCGGCTAGTCTGTCGGTCATTGTTGAGCTAGTCAGGTGATGTTGGCCAGTCGTCGGTGAAGTCAGCTATTACTGCAATTGTTATTCTGCATTAATAATAGTGCAGTTCTTATTATTGTAATTCAATTAATAAAGAGTGTTATTCAAAAACAATTCAATTGCAGTTCCCTCAGGCTCTTGGGTTCTTTGTTCTCCAGCCGATAAATAGTCCTGACCATCTAGACCACCGGCTAGTCTGTCGGTCATTGTTGAGCTAGTCAGGTGATGTTGGCCAGTCGTCGGTGAAGTCAGCTATTACTGCAATTGTTATTCTGCATTAATAATAGTGCAGTTCTTATTATTGTAATTCAATTAATAAAGAGTGTTATTCAAAAACAATTCAATTGCAGTTCCCTCAGGCTCTTGAGTTCTTTGTTCTCCAGCCGATAAATAGTCCTGACCATCTAGACCACCGGCTAGTCTGTCGATCATTGTTGAGCTAGTCAGGTGATGTTGGCCAGTCGTCGGTGAAGTCTGCTATTACTGCAGTTGTTATTCTGCATTAATAATAGTGCAGTTCTGATTATTGTAATTCAATTAATAAAGAGTGTTATTCAAAAACAATTCAATTGCAGGTCCCTCAGGCTCTTGGGTTCTTTGTTCTCCCAGCCGATAAATAGTCCTGACCATTTAGACCACCGGCTAGTCTGTCGGTCATTGTTGAGCTAGTCACTTGAGTTGTTGGCCAGTCGTTAGTGAAGTCAGCTATTACTGCAGTTGTTATTCTGCATTAATAATAGTGCAGTTCTGATTATTGTAATTCAATTAATAAAGAGTGGTTTTCAAAAACAATTCAATTGCAGTTCCCTCAGGCTCTTGGGTTCTTTGTTCTCCAAGCCGATAAATAGTCCTGACCATCTAGACCACCGGCTAGTCTGTCGGTCATTGTTGAGCTAGTCAGGTGATGTTGGCCAGTCGTCGGTGAAGTCAGCTATTACTGCAGTTGTTATTCTGCATTAATAATAGTGCAGTTCTTATTATTGTAATTTATTTAATAAAGAGTGGGTTTCAAAAACAATTCAATTGCAGTTCCCTCAGGCTCTTGAGTTCTTTGTTCTCCAGCCGATAAATAGCCCTGACCATCTAGACCACCGGCTAGTCTGTCGGTCATTGTTGAGCTAGTCAGGTGATGTTGGCCAGTCGTCGGTGAAGTCAGCTATTACTGCAATTGTTATTCTGCATTAATAATAGTGCAGTTCTTACTATTGTAATTCAATTAATAAAGAGTGTTATTCAATAACAATTCAATTGCAGTTCCATCAGGTTCTTGGGTTCTTTGTTCTCCCTGTCGATAAATAGTCCCTACCATCTAGACCACCGGCTAGTCTGTCGGTCATTGTTGAGCTTGGCAGGTGATGTTGGTCAGTCGTCGGTGAAGTCAGCTATTACTGCAGTTGTTATTCTGCATTAATAATAGTGCAGTTCTGATTATTGTAATTCAATTAATAAAGAGTGTTATTCAAAAACAATTCAATTGCAGTTCCCTCAGGCTCTTGGGTTCTTTGTTCTCCCAGCCGATAAATAGTCCTGACCATCAAGACCACCGGCTAGTCTGTCGGTCATTGTTGAGCTAGTCACTTGAGTTGTTGGCCAGTCGTTAGTGAAGTCAGCTATTACTGCAGTTGTTATTCTGCATTAATAATAGTGCAGTTCTGATTATTGTAATTCAATTAATAAAGAGTGGTTTTCAAAAACAATTCAATTGCAGTTCCCTCAGGCTCTTGGGTTCTTTGTTCTCCAAGCCGATAAATAGTCCTGACCATCTAGACCACCGGCTAGTCTGTCGGTCATTGTTGAGCTAGTCAGGTGATGTTGGCCAGTCGTCGGTGAAGTCAGCTATTACTGCAGTTGTTATTCTGCATTAATAATAGTGCAGTTCTTATTATTGTAATTTATTTAATAAAGAGTGGGTTTCAAAAACAATTCAATTGCAGTTCCCTCAGGCTCTTGAGTTCTTTGTTCTCCAGCCGATAAATAGCCCTGACCATCTAGACCACCGGCTAGTCTGTCGGTCATTGTTGAGCTAGTCAGGTGATGTTGGCCAGTCGTCGGTGAAGTCAGCTATTACTCCAATTGTTATTCTGCATTAATAATAGTGCAGTTCTTACTATTGTAATTCAATTAATAAAGAGTGTTATTCAATAACAATTCAATTGCAGTTCCATCAGGTTCTTGGGTTCTTTGTTCTCCCTGTCGATAAATAGTCCCTACCATCTAGACCACCGGCTAGTCTGTCGGTCATTGTTGAGCTTGGCAGGTGATGTTGGTCAGTCGTCGGTGAAGTCAGCTATTACTGCAGTTGTTATTCTGCATTAATAATAGTGCAGTTCTGATTATTGTAATTCAATTAATAAAGAGTGTTATTCAAAAGCAATTCAATTGCAGTTCCCTCAGGCTCTTGGGTTCTTTGTTCTCCCAGCCGATAAATAGTCCTGACCATCAAGACCACCGGCTAGTCTGTCGGTCATTGTTGAGCTAGTCACTTGAGTTGTTGGCCAGTCGTTAGTGAAGTCAGCTATTACTGCAGTTGTTATTCTGCATTAATAATAGTGCAGTTCTGATTATTGTAATTCAATTAATAAAGAGTGGTTTTCAAAAACAATTCAATTGCAGTTCCCTCAGGCTCTTGGGTTCTTTGTTCTCCAAGCCGATAAATAGTCCTGACCATCTAGACCACCGGCTAGTCTGTCGGTCATTGTTGAGCTAGTCAGGTGATGTTGGCCAGTCGTCGGTGAAGTCAGCTATTACTGCAGTTGTTATTCTGCATTAATAATAGTGCAGTTCTTATTATTGTAATTTATTTAATAAAGAGTGGGTTTCAAAAACAATTCAATTGCAGTTCCCTCAGGCTCTTGAGTTCTTTGTTCTCCCAGCCGATAAATAGTCCTGACCATCAAGACCACCGGCTAGTCTGTCGGTCATTGTTGAGCTAGTCACTTGAGTTGTTGGCCAGTCGTTAGTGAAGTCAGCTATTACTGCAGTTGTTATTCTGCATTAATAATAGTGCAGTTCTGATTATTGTAATTCAATTAATAAAGAGTGGTTTTCAAAAACAATTCAATTGCAGTTCCCTCAGGCTCTTGGGTTCTTTGTTCTCCAAGCCGATAAATAGTCCTGACCATCTAGACCACCGGCTAGTCTGTCGGTCATTGTTGAGCTAGTCAGGTGATGTTGGCCAGTCGTCGGTGAAGTCAGCTATTACTGCAGTTGTTATTCTGCATTAATAATAGTGCAGTTCTGATTATTGTAATTCAATTAATAAAGAGTGTTATTCAATAACAATTCAATTGCAGTTCCATCAGGTTCTTGGGTTCTTTGTTCTCCCTGTCGATAAATAGTCCCTACCATCTAGACCACCGGCTAGTCTGTCGGTCATTGTTGAGCTTGGCAGGTGATGTTGGCCAGTCGTCGGTGAAGTCTGCTATTACTGCAGTTGTTATTCTGCATTAATAATAGTGCAGTTATTATTATTGTAACTCATTTAATAAAGAGTGGTTTTCAAAAACAATTCAATTGCAGTTCCTTCAAGCTCTTGGGTTCTTTGTTCTCCCAGCCGATAAATAGTCCTGACCATCTAGACCACCGGCTAGTCTGTCGGTCATTGTTGAGCTAGTCAGGTGATGTTGATCAGTCGTCGGTGAAGTCAGCTATTACTGCAGTTGTTATTCTGCATTAATAATAGTGCAGTTATTATTATTGTAATTCATTTAATAAAGAGTGGTTTTCAAAAGCAATTCAATTGCAGTTCCCTCAAGCTCTTGGGTTCTTTGTTCTCCCAGCCGATAAATAGTCTTGACCATCAAGACCACCGGCTAGTCTGTCGGTCATTGTTGAGCTTGGCAGGTGATGTTGGTCAGTCGTCGGTGAAGTCAGCTAGTATTGCAGTTGTTATTCTGCATTAATAATAGTGCAGTTCTGATTATTGTAATTCAATTAATAAAAAGTGTTATTCAAAAACAATTCAATTGCAGTTCCCTCAGGCTCTTGGGTTCTTTGTTCTCCCAGCCGATAAATAGTCCTGACCATCAAGACCACCGGCTAGTCTGGCGGTCATTGTTGAGCTAGTCAGGTGATGTTGGCCAGTCGTCGGTGAAGTCTGCTATTACTGCAGTTGTTATTCTGCATTAATAATAGTGCAGTTCTGATTATTGTAGTTCAATTAATAAAGAGTGGTTTTCAAAAACAATTCAATTGCAGTTCCCTCAGGCTCTTGGGTTCTTTGTTCTCCCAGCCGATAAATAGTCCTGACCATCTAGACCACCGGCTAGTCTGTCGGTCATTGTTGAGCTAGTCAGGTGATGTTGATCAGTCGTCGGTGAAGTCAGCTATTACTGCAGTTGTTATTCTGCATTAATAATAGTGCAGTTATTATTATTGTAATTCATTTAATAAAGAGTGGTTTTCAAAAGCAATTCAATTGCAGTTCCCTCAAGCTCTTGGGTTCTTTGTTCTCCCAGCCGATAAATAGTCCTGACCATCTAGACCACCGGCTAGTCTGTCGGTCATTGTTGAGCTTGGCAGGTGATGTTGGTCAGTCGTCGGTGAAGTCAGCTAGTATTGCAGTTGTTATTCTGCATTAATAATAGTGCAGTTCTGATTATTGTAATTCAATTAATAAAGAGTGTTATTCAAAAACAATTCAATTGCAGTTCCCTCAGGCTCTTGGGTTCTTTGTTCTCCCAGCCGATAAATAGTCCTGACCATCAAGACCACCGGCTAGTCTGTCGGTCATTGTTGAGCTAGTCAGGTGATGTTGGCCAGTCGTCGGTGAAGTATGCCATTACTGCAGTTTTTATTCTGCATTAATAATAGTGCAGTTCTTATTATTGTAATTCATTTAATAAAGAGTGGTTTTCAAAAACAATTCAATTGCAGTTCCCTCAAGCTCTTGGGTTCTTTGTTCTCCCAGCCGATAAATAGTCCTGACCATCAAGACCACCGGCTAGTCTGTCGGTCATTGTTGAGCTAGTCAGGTGATGTTGGCCAGTCGTCGGTGAAGTCTGCTATTACTGCAGTTGTTATTCTGCATTAATAATAGTGCAGTTCTGATTATGGTAATTCAATTAATAAAGAGTGTTATTCAAAAATAATTCAATTGCAGTTCCCTCAGGCTCTTGGGTTCTTTGTTCTCCCAGCCGATAAATAGTCCTGACCATCAAGACCACCGGCTAGTCTGTCGGTCATTGTTGAGCTTGGCAGGTGATGTTGGTCAGTCGTCGGTGAAGTCAGCTAGTATTGCAGTTGTTATTCTGCATTAATAATAGTGCAGTTCTGATTATTGTAATTCAATTAATAAAGAGTGTTATTCAAAAACAATTCA
Organism: Oxycera nigricornis; assembly: GCA_963942545.1. Classification (NCBI taxonomy): domain Eukaryota; kingdom Metazoa; phylum Arthropoda; class Insecta; order Diptera; family Stratiomyidae; genus Oxycera; species Oxycera nigricornis. Next base: position 1,101,819 of record OZ012664.1, read on the forward strand.
ATTGCAGTTCCCTCAGGCTCTTGGGTTCTTTGTTCTCCCAGCCGATAAATAGTCCTGACCATCAAGACCACCGGCTAGTCTGTCGGTCATTGTTGAGCTAGTCAGGTGATGTTGGCCAGTCGTCGGTGAAGTATGCCATTACTGCAGTTTTTATTCTGCATTAATAATAGTGCAGTTCTTATTATTGTAATTCATTTAATAAAGAGTGGTTTTCAAAAACAATTCAATTGCAGTTCCCTCAAGCTCTTGGGTTCTTTGTTCTCCCAGCCGATAAATAGTCCTGACCATCAAGACCACCGGCTAGTCTGTCGGTCATTGTTGAGCTAGTCAGGTGATGTTGGCCAGTCGTCGGTGAAGTCAGCTATTACTGCAGTTGTTATTCTGCATTAATAATAGTGCAGTTCTGATTATTGTAATTCAATTAATAAAGAGTGTTATTCAAAACCAATTCAATTGCAGTTCCCTCAGGCTCTTGGGTTCTTTGTTCTCCCAGCCGATAAATAGTCCTGACCATCTAGACCACCGGCTAGTCTGTCGGTCATTGTTGAGCTTGGCAGGTGATGTTGGCCAGTCGTCGGTGAAGTCAGCTATTACTGCAGTTGTTATTCTGCATTAATAATAGTGCAGTTCTGATTATTGTAATTCAATTAATAAAGAGTGGTATTCAAAAACAATTCAATTGCAGTTCCCTCAGGCTCTTGGGTTCTTTGTTCTCCCAGCCGATAAATTGTCCTGACCATCAAGACCACCGGCTAGTCTGTCGGTCATTGTTGAGCTTGGCAGGTGATGTTGGTCAGTCGTCGGTGAAGTCAGCTATTACTGCAGTTGTTATTCTGCATTAATAATAGTGCAGTTCTGATTATTGTAATTCAATTAATAAAGAGTGTTATTCAAAAACAATTTAATTGCAGTTCCCTCAGGCTCTTGGGTTCTTTGTTCTCCCAGCCGATAAATAGTCCTGACCATCTAGACCACCGGCTAGTCTGTCGGTCATTGTTGAGCTAGTCAGGTGATGTTGGCCAGTCGTCGGTGAAGTCAGCTATTACTGCAATTGTTATTCTGCATTAATAATAGTGTAGTTCTTATTATTGTAATTCAATTAATAAAGAGTGTTATTCAATAACAATTCAATTGCAGTTCCATCAGGTTTTTGGTTTCTTTGTTCTCCCTGTCGATAAATAGTCCCTACCATCTAGACCACCGGCTAGTCTGTCGGTCATTGTTGAGCTTGGCAGGTGATGTTGGTCAGTCGTCGGTGAAGTCAGCTATTACTGCAGTTGTTATTCTGCATTAATAATAGTGCAATTCTGATTATTGTAATTCAATTAATAAAGAGTGTTATTCAAAAACAATTCAATTGCAGTTCCCTCAGGCTCTTGGGTTCTTTGTTCTCCCAGCCGATAAATAGTCCTGACCATCAAGACCACCGGCTAGTCTGTCGGTCATTGTTGAGCTAGTCAGGTGATGTTGGCCAGTCGTCGGTGAAGTCTGCTATTACTGCAGTTGTTATTCTGCATTAATAATAGTGCAGTTCTTATTATTGTAATTCATTTAATAAGAGTGGTTTTCAAAAACAATTCAATTGCAGTTCCCTCAAGCTCTTGGGTTCTTTGTTCTCCCAGCCGATAAATAGTCTTGACCATCAAGACCACCGGCTAGTCTGTCGGTCATTGTTGAGCTTGGCAGGTGATGTTGGTCAGTCGTCGGTGAAGTCAGCTATTACTGCAGTTGTTATTCTGCATTAATAATAGTGCAGTTCTGATTATTGTAATTCAATTAATAAAGAGTGTTATTCAAAAACAATTCAATTGCAGTTCCCTCAGGCTCTTGGGTTCTTTGTTCTCCCAGCCGATAAATAGTCCTGACCATCTAGACCACCGGCTAGTCTGTCGGTCATTGTTGAGCTAGTCAGTTGAAGTTGGGCAGTCGTTAGTGAAGTCAGCTGTTACTGCAGTTGTTATTCTGCATTAATAATAGTGCAGTTCTGATTATTGTTATTAAATTAATAAAGAGTGTTATTCAAAAACAATTCAATTGCAGTTCCCTCAGGCTCTTGGGTTCTTTGTTCTCCCAGCCGATAAATAGTCCTGACCATCTAGGCCACCGGCTAGTCTTTCGGTCATTGTTGAGCTAGTCAGTCAATAGTGAAGTCTGCTACTACTTCAGTTGTTGTTCTGCTTTAATTATAGTGCAGTTGTTATGAGTGATATATATATGTATACTCTATATGTACATATATAATATTCCAATTCTATAAAAACTGATCACCTTTTCTTGCAGGCTCTCAGGCTCTTGGGTTCTTTGTTCTCCCAGTCGATAAACAGGCTTGACTATCTAGTTCACAAGCTAGTCTGTCGGTCATTGTTGAGCTAGTCAGCTGAGTTGATGGTCAGTCGTTAGTGAAGTCACCTATTACTTCAGTTTTTATTCTGCATTAATAATAGTGTAGTTCTGATTATTGTGATTCATTTAATGAAGTGTGTTCTTAAAAAGCAATTAAATATATTGTTTAATCCCGTGAATAAGTTGGGTGGGCTGAAGGAAGCTATATATTAACTTATTCATAGACCGTTATATAATATATTCCATTATTCCAGTCCTTGGTGTTAACCAGAATTTTCGAAGATAGTAATACTATCTATGAATAACGAGATTAGATTACGGCATCTAAATATTGTGCAATGAGAGGCAGCCTTTGAATATATATATATATATATATATATATATATATAACAGAATATATATATAAGAACAAAACAGTGTATGAAGCTCATAATAATAATATATATAATTATTATTATGAGCTTCATACACTGTTCTTTCTTATAGATAATTCTACAGTTTGTTCCTGTGAAGCATTTACGAAATATTAGCTTATGGTATTTTCCTTTACAGCCTTTTAGTACAAATGCTTGAATTTTATTCCTATAAATTAGATGCTGTCTAGCTTTCCAACTAATATCTTGCAGTTAACCAGAGTATTTGATAGCGACATATTTCCTCGTGTATGTATGTATTTCTATGCAGGAAATTCCATTTTCCTTGGAGAAATTAATTGTAGGAACGCTTTCCCTTCCAAAAATCATATAATCAGTTAAATTTCAAATTTTCCTCCTTGATATTGATCAGTTCCATGCTCACACAGCATGTCCTAAGCATTCATTCATCTTTTCTTCAAGCATGATACCTTCCGCGCGGCCACTCGCTCTCTGCCTTGGTACAATGATGACCAAGGGGTGGTTGGGCGAATTTTTCAACATTCCTGAAATTCCTAGCATTCTTTGCATTCCAATCGTCCATACAAATCTCGCCATTCGAACAGGGTTCGAGAAGTTGATGGCAGCGAAATTCGCATCTGAACGCGTCCTGATCGAGTCACATTTCTCCAGGATGCTGTCGGCATCTTCTCTACTCTTCGCACTTAGGCGATATAATACGCCGAGTATTTGGCACATTCTTCACTCTTACGCCAGGCGAAGGGATTATGATCAGCTGCACTCTTGCTGCTTACGCAGTGGTCAGTTCGAGACCAAGGTGTACAGACGAACTCTGTCTATATACCTTGGTTCGAGACGTAATCCTGACTCGGTAAAGCGCTTTACTTCGGCGCGCATGGTTGCCTTTTGTAACACCACTCTGCAAATAAGGAATAGTGTAAATTTTTTTTGCAGTGCTATAATAGTTGGGATGTAATTTTCTCTATTGTTTGATCAGATAGTACTATCTGCCCGCAATCTCTTCAGAATAATGATACGCCTGGCAAGTAACTATATATGGTATATAAAGTTGATCCCACATATGAATCACAATATATTCCTGCAAAATGATATACCTATATATATTAAATATTAAATTGTGAACATTACATCAAAACTAATTGAACTGTATCTGAAAACATTTAAAGTATTGATGACTGATAAACAATTTTTCCCTCAATAATTATCATTTGGTTCCAACTGTGAAAGATACTTCGAAATGTATCCAAATAGATTATCCTTGATACCGTCCAAAGCCAGTATGATGCTTTTAGTTCATAAAAGTGTATTCGGATACACAAACCAATGTCACTACAGTTCCCTAAGAACTTTGAACATGTCAACTTTAGATACTTCTCAAAGCTTGAAAATATCTAAAGCCCAAACGAAAGATAGAGGAAAGTATCCGAATTTCGGATACTTATTTTAAGGGGTGCTTCATTGAAAATACTATTAGGTGGATTTTTTTATTAGTATAATTACTAACTTATGTACATAATCCTAAAGGCAAGTGGTTTTTTATATATTATAAATACTGCATTAAAGAAAATTTTACTTCTGAGAGTTAATATCTGAAATTTTGCCTAATTTCAAACACCATGGGTGCATTGCTAATGGATAGTGGAAAATCAATATGGTGTTTTGTATTACACATTACATAAAGTTGTTATTGATCATTGAGAAATCATAGAGTGGGAATAAATCGTCATTTTATCGTAAAAAAAAATTATGAATGCTGTATCGTAATTCGATGATAGTACATATTTTGTTTCAGTTGCATTTGAAATTTCGCAAATTAAGGCACTATCTGAATTTGTATACTTTCCTCTACTAAAGCTATGCAACCTATATGCATATATCTATATATCTATATATATATACATATGTCGCTTGTAGTTGCTGTTATCATTGTGTCGCCACTGTTTATGGTATACATAGAGCAATAGATGCAATACATACATACATATATATGCCTGAAATTGATTAACTTAGGGCGCTGGTCCTTATCAAGACCGCGTCCGTCTCTGTCAAGACGAAGACGTAAAGATTTTCTTGTCGTATGCGCGAAAAAAGATTTTATCGGTTCTAAACTGGCGCAATCCTCGGTCAAGAAGTGTTTGTGCGGAATTACGGTGCTTTGTTAACCCATTTGGCAATAAAAGAGCTACGCACAGTTTCAGAGAAAGGGAAATAACAAGCGAAATTGACTTTACACATTTCAATTGTACTATGAAATAGTATCTTACCGGGACATTCGTGGGTAGTATTTTGAATCCATTTTGCCATCCGAGCTCGTATGTTGGATACGTGCACGATACAGTGTAGCTCGTTCTAGCTAAAATGCTCCATAGTCCGGGATATCATGTGGTACTTTTCTATCATTAGTGCAGCTTTCGCTCCTCCACGTACTAATCTTGCTCGAAAGTGTGAATTGTGGGAGGAAAACAAGATGACGAAGAATAGGTCAGTGAGTTGCTGGTGATAAAATAGTGAGTGATACGATTGATGGATGGATAAACATGTATAGCCAAGCGTGCGATAGTGACAAAATTCGCATCAGAATGGGTTTGAGATAATTTGGTTGTGGAGTTCACTATCGAAATTGATATTGCTTCGCGTGGACATCATCCCATCTGAATTCACTTCGTTAGTGTTGCCTTTGCGCGTACCTTCTTACCATATTATACGCAATGGGTGTGTATCAGGTGCGAAACCACTCAATCGAAGCTCGTTCGCTGAGAATCGTTTATTCACTAGTAATTTATTTTATTACAGAAGTGACATTCGGAATACATCTCATTCATCAACAGGCAACGAGAAAATCCTTTGCAAATATGCTTCAATGTTAGGGTCATGGGAAATAGCTAAAACCATATCTTCAATCCGAACTGTTGTCCGATAAGAAAGTGAGATCGAATTCAGTGATACAAGTCAACAGGTCAACCAAAGTGTACTTCTTGAGTGTGGTGCTCGGCAACCGCAATGGGCAAAGATAATGAATTTCTAGAGGCGGCTCGCAGCGGTAATATAACACTGGTCGAAAAAATTCTTAACCAAAAAACAAAGCGATCAGGACCTTTGGCAAGGTATGGTGTGTGTGTGTGTGTGTTAAGTATCATAACTGAAATCACGTTGGGCAAGGGCTGACATTGTGACTGGATTCAAACATGCAGCTCAATTGTCCAGCATTGCTTTTATGTGATGCGATTTTAAGCTGCATTGATGATTTTGAAGCTAGAAACCGAAAAGAATATATATCATTATTGGTTGAATTTTCCTCCAAATGCAAACATTGAAATTAAATTTGAACTATTCTGCATGAATTCCATAGCAAGTTACAATGAGAATTTACAGACATTAAAGCTCAAATTGGCATTCAAGTATCAATATTCGTTATATGTTATTTTTCATTGGTTAGCCTTAGACGTGGTCCTGGTTCCAATGTACAGGATAATAGCGGATATTCGGGGTTACATCACGCAACACTAAATGGTCATATGTATGTTTTCAAAGGATTCGGTGCATTGGCAATGTTAAAGTGTAACATATCTTTCCAGTGATGTTGTAAAACTTTTGCTAGCTCATGATGCGTCTCCTAACTTACCAGATGCTCGTGGTGCATCACCTCTTCATTTGGCTGCATGGACTGGTCATCAGGATATAGTAAAGCTATTTTTAACACATCCTCATCGACCTGCTAATCCAAATCTACAGGTACGCAATTGTTGTGACGTTGCCAATTATTGCCAAAAGAACTTGAATATCTGAACTAAAAAAAATTTGAAATTCTTTGAGTTTTGAATAATTTAATGAAGTTCTAAAGTTGAGAGACCTGCTTAGTTCCATTCTATACATTTTTCTTTCTGGATGATATGTCCTTTAATGTTCGTTTTATATTACTTGTTTATGCTATAGACTATTGATAGCGAGACTCCTTTGCATTTCGCTGCTCAACATGGCCACACAGGTGCCTTGACCACTTTACTAGCCCACGGTGCTGATCCTAATGTTACAAACAATCGAAGTGAGACACCATTAGATTTAGCTGCTCAATATGGTCGTCTCCAAGCAGTTCAAATGCTAATTCGTGCACATCCTGAACTTCTTGATCCATTCAAGGCGGACACCACTAGTTCGGACGATCAAAGAAGTTGTCCACATCGCACTATGGTTAGTCATTCACCACTCCACTTGGCCAGTCGTAATGGTCACAGGAATGTGGTGGAAGTATTGCTAGCAGCAGGGGTTAATGTTAACTTGCTGACACCATCGGGAACGGCACTACACGAAGCAGCACTATGTGGCAAAGATAGTGTAGTTCGTACGCTTTTAGAATTTGGCGCGGATATGGATGCAACCGATAGTGAAAATCGAACGGCATTAGATATTTTAGAGGAGTTCCCACCACATGTAACCAAGGGTATTATATCGGTGATAAATAGTAAGTAGAGGTGTTGTGTTCTTCCTATTGAAAACGCTTTAATAATAGAGATAGGGTGGATAACAGTGGCGGTTTTATCCTTGCAGTGAAGAAAGTATCACTTCTCGGGTCCATTTTAAGGGAAGCTGCATTCTTCTTTGTTTTTTCGTGCATTCGTTTTGGCACGTGGAAACAAAGGAAACGCTACTTCCATATTATTCATATATACCTTCTAGGCTTTTTTCTGTATAAGCGGTCAAAAATTTGTGTGAACGATCCAAATAACACATCGAGAAAGTAAATAAAAAGTAGGTTCACTCCTGTAGAAGCAGACTTTTAGTGGGAAATCATACCAAAGCCGCCACTGGTAGATAGTATTAGATATAAGATAGTTCAGATGATACTGAATTGTTCCTTAAAAATCATTTCATGAATAGGTCATAGAAACTCTAATGTCTACGATAGTGAATCGGACGATATAATTCGGGATAGTAGCAATAATAGACATCATCATCTCCAACAGCAGCAATCTCATTGTAGACATCGTCACTATCAACAGCACCAAAAACAACACCAGGTTAGCAGTAATAAAAACAATTTAGGTAGCTCATATGAAAACAGTTGTTCATCTCCGGTTCATAACTATTACAGTTCATCACATCAGTAAGTCCCTTCAATGCATACTAGAGTGTTTGTTGTTGTAAATGATTTATTTTTTAATTAATCATCGTCCCGATAGTGAAATGACCAGCCCGTCTTCTTCGATGGGTAGTTTAGGACCACCTAGTCCACGTCAGAGGGCTCCCAGTGGAGATGAGCTATCCGAATTTTATGTACCAATGGACATGAATAGAAAGATGAAATCTACAGCACCAAAAAAACCACCACGGAGAAATTTATCAGTGTCGCCTACACACTTGAATGGTGGAGCAGGACCGAGAGGCGGTTGGGAAGAGTCCATGTCTATGTCCGTGGATGGATATACTCCGATGGGAACCCGCAGCGGAGGTTCTGGATCTGACACCTCTGTGATGGTAGCCCAACAAGGTCCTGTTAACTATGAATATATGTTTTTGGCTCACACTGGAATGAAGAAAAACCTGGGTAAGGTCACATAATATAATCGCCAAGTAATACTCAATCACCGAAATTGGATAAATTACTGATATTTCTAAGAGTCAATTGATTGATTGGTTTACAGAAATTCGACCACGAGCAGGAACAGACGCGGACTACGTTCAAATGATGCCGAAACCTGAACCGCGAACCACACTCTCACATTCCTACGAGAATACAACCTTAAAATCATACAATCCTAATCGCAAGCTAAGACGAAATAGAGATAGTTGTGAATTTTTAGGTTCAAAGTGAGTCTAAACCATTTTGCTAGTTAAACTTTCATAAAGTTCAGTAGTCAGGGCTTGATTTTTGCAAAGCACTCCAAGCAAGCGTATTATAATTCACACTTGGTTCAGAAAGAGGAAGTGAGGATCTTTTCAATCTTCATATTACAATTCATAAACCTTGTCTCATGCATAAAAAGTCCATTTTTTGGCAATGAACAATCGTGCAGATGAACGAAGGGATTTCTCTAAAAAGGTTCTATCTACAAAATTAAATGAAAAAACGTTACAGTGCAAATATGATCTCTCCGATGGAGTCTGTTCAGTGGTGTTCCATTTTGGTTTGTATTCAAATTAGTGAAGGCTACCTGAAGACACGCATTTGGCATCCAGGCTAATATAACGAACATTTTTTCTTGCTCCTAATTAGTTGCCAAAATGTAGATAGACCCTTTTTTTGGAGAGAGCCCTTCAATCACCAATAGTTTTTCCTCTATTCATTAGTAGCGTTGTAATCAAATCGCACCTATTTTTTCTGTGTCAACAACTCAGCCATTTCTTTTCGAATAGTGGATTAAACAAATCGTTCGACAATAATAAGGATCGTTCACGTAATTCAACAGCGGAAGGAAAATCAAAATCTCCCACAGCAACCAATAACAGCTCATCAAGTGCTACAACACCGCAGAGTCCAACAAACTATCAACAGCCCCCAACTCCGGAACACCCCCCACCATCAGCAAATCATGCTGAAAAGTTTATACATGAGCGCATACGACCCCTAAATCAGGTGGGTTGTATCAATGAGAATGATGAAATCGATCATACAGACCAGGAATTAACCACCGTAGAAAATTAAGGGGAAAAATTCCGTTGATGCAGCTTAACACTGATGAAAAGTGTGCTAATAATTTTAAGAAGAAAATCTTCATAATTTTCAGTTGCTTCATAGACTGTCGTTGAAAATTTTCATATTTATATTTTAAATTCACTAGCGACCTACATCTTAATCTATTTTTTGGCGAAATTTTGCATCCTTTTTAACAAAATTAAGTTTTCATCAAAAAATTTATTTTTTGCATCAAAATTCATCATTAAAATTAGCACGGCATGAAGCCAGTCGCATCGGTGTTTAGTATTGTATTTTAAAACGTTCAGCTTACTTTATTTATTATTTGTAAAATATTTTATGAAAGTTCCATTCAAATATGTTATATTTCTGATCTGATTATAACTTTAAAATGCAAGAGTGAAAAAAAGAGCCACTGGACAGGATTTAACACCAGCAGATATTACTTCAAATCAGAGCACACATCATTGAAAATTGGTAACTTTCAATGATCACTATCCAGATTTTATGTTCATTGGTTTATATATTTTGCTCATTTCATTTCCTCTTTGATTATTTGTGATAAAAAAACTTAAAAAAATTTTGAGCATAGATTTAATACGCAATTTTATGAATGCATTTTTGTTATTACTAAATGTGAATTGTATAACGTGTAGGCATAGTTTTTTTCCAAAAAAATTGTTAAAAGATCATTTTGCTTGTTAATTTACATGATAGTTTATAAAAGATAAAAACACCAAAAGAAAACGTGTGTACATTTGTGTTTGTTTCATTTCCGTGCTTCCTGTTTTTTTAAATACTTTAAATGAGCATGTTGTATGAAACGATTTTTATTTTACGGATTTTTGTCGAAGATGCTTCAGTTTTTGTTGTTGTGGAAATCAGTAACCACATATTTATGTTCATTTCGAAGTGGAAAACTTTAAAGTTGGAAGTGAAGCCTAAATCTGCAAATGTTTTTAAGGTTGCTGCTATGCATACGATCATCAGAAGAAATGTTATTAATCGATTTTTGCTTCGCCTTTTGTTGAACATAAATGTATGTCTTCTTCTGCACAGTTAGTTGTAGCATGGTCCACAATCATATCATAAATGTTGTCACATGAATGCCAGACACACTTTCGTAAGGTATAGTAATCGAAATATATATATCGATCATAAACGGTAAGTGTGTATTGCGATTTCAGAACTCTGTAGAATTTGCCTATGAATACATAAATTCCATCATAGTAATATGAGGCTCCTTTCGATTAAATATCTTCGTGGTATGAACTGTCCTCGTTGCCAACAAGATTACAAACGAATTGAACGTAATGAACAGAGAGTTTTGTGGTTAAAAAATCCCCTTAGCAATTCATTAGATAAGAAACTCAAAACGTCCGTTGTACGAATTTCTTCGCTGCACTTTTTCAATATATTTAAATACACATGACATCCTACAATACAGCTTTTGATGTTAATTTAACAAATTCATTGATATCAATTAAAATTTAATAAAAAATCAATGACTTATTCCAGAAATGTTCAGCTATGGTAATTGATATCTCATTTTTCTTTTACATTACGCTTGCATATATCTACAATCAATTTTCTGTTACAGGCATACAAACGTCGCTCGGGAGTTTCTCAACAAACACTTTTAATGGCGGAATCTGGTACATCACCTCCTGAACCACTTTGTCCTTCGCTATGTGCATCAAGCGGATCTCTTAGTTCCAGCATATCCATATCAGATCGGAGTGTATCTACAGATTGTGTTGAAGAATTCATCGGAGATATCCCTTTCGCGGGTGAGTATCTCATTTAATTAAATATTTTCATTTTTTCGTTACAAATTTATAGACTTGTTCTATTCGGGCAATACTTTTAATCTTGTAATCGTGTCAATAGTAACGATTTTGTGACCCACAACGTAGCGGCGAATCGAGCCAAGTTATCCCTGAATAATTTTCACGAGTAAATCTTCAAGGCTTTTTATTCTTCTTTTTCGGACAGAACGAGATGCGAACCTAACCTGTTTTTTTATTGAATTTTACATAATTATTTTAATAAAAGCAATTAAAATTAGTGTTGATCGAGTAACACTTAATAAATTTTCAGGACTATTTAAAGGATCAACAATGACACTAAACAATACAAGTTTAAGTTTTTCACCACATTGTTGTTCAATGGAACATCAACAGCAATCTGAACGATCCGCAATGACATCAAATCAACATCCTTACTATGAATATCGAATGGAGTATCAACAAAATCGATCTCTCAGTTTTGGCGGAATTGTTAAGGTATCATCAGCTGAACGGGATGCAGAGCCACCAAGTTCCAATCATAAAAAGCTCGATCCGGAAAATCGATCGAAAATGTTTCGTTACGATCATAGTCGTTCAGTGGATGATTTCATCCAGGACAGTAATCCAGAACCGATTTATTTAGGATTCAGCCAAAAGGATGTTCCGCGTGATGATGTAAATAGTGATATATTCAGTCCATTCGATGAGGAAGATGCATGGGCTAAGATCTCTGAAATTATGGAATCTTTTGGCAGTGGAATACTAGCCGGCGAGAAAAAGGACACAGAAAATTGGAAGGAAGATTTTCCATCCGTAGAAAATCAAGTTATTGTTGGTAGTAGTAACGTTGACAAATCTGAAGGTAGCAACTCGAATGTTTCGCATCTACGAAAACCACGTACCAATTTCAAATATTCATCCATTCAACAATTTCTACAGGAATACAAATTAGAGCATTTAGGCAATATATTAGTCGAAGCTGGCTTTGATCATATCGAACATTTGGTTTGTTGATCTAAACAATTAGAAATTGTTGCAGGGTTAATAATTTCATTTCCAGAATGGCGTTTTAGATGATAGTGATTTAAAAACAATGAATATATCATTGCAACCAGATGGCAAAAAATTGCTGGACGCTATTAAACAATTGCCAATCGCAAAACCACTTCCACTTCTACAACATCAACAGCAAGAGCAAAAAATGAATAATAATTCGATATTGAATGTGGAGCATTGGCTACAGGATATACATCTATCTGAATATGCTGATATATTCAAGTAAGTAATGTTGCTTCGTTAAAAACTAGGATATTAGGAATTTTTCACCAGTAATAAATCGAAATTGTGTCGATCAATTGCAAAACTTTAGCTTTAATTAATTTCATATATTATTCATTTGTTTATATCAATAAAATAAATTTTCTATTAGACGTCATCTCTGTAAAAACAATGAAGGAGGATGTCGCGTTTGGGAGGTTGAGTTACAAACTGTCCTTGAAATAAGCAAAATCGGGCATCGCAAACGAATTTTATATTCAATTTCGAGTAGCAGAAAACCCCAACAACCATCTGTAAAAATACAAAACATAAATGATGCAAATAGTACGTTGGACAAAAATGTAGCGATTATTAAAGGTGGATCTAGTGCAGCAGCAATTAAACAAAACAATAAGAAAAATCGGTAGGTTTTTTTTAAATTATTTCGTCAGTTTTTTATGTCTTTTTCAATTGTAATTTTTCGATAATATTTTTATATCAAAAAATGTGCGTCCTTTTTTGAGAAAAAAATACGAATAGAGTATATGTTTGCTACAATTTAATTTTTTATAGACCAGCTCCTAAACCGCCAGTTAGAGCGAATTCGCTAGAAATTCGTGCACCATCTGAACTATTACTGGGACTTCCGAGCAATTTAAGGACACAATGGCGGCATCCAGCAAACGTTTTGATAACAAGCGCCGTAAAATATGATGTATATGTAAGTCTTTTGTATGTAATGGATTATCATCTGTTGAAATTGCAATTGATTAACTTCTGTTTTCAAACAGAAAAACATTCGTTCAAAAGGTTTTTACATTTTAAACCCTCTTCATTTTTTACTTGGAATTAGGAGAATAAGGTGGATTTCTTTTTGTTTAAACTTATCAAATTTACATGAAAAAATATAAATGTTGAACAACTAGCATCCCCCGCCAATGTGTTCTAAGAAAAATTAATAACAATAAATAATTCATAAATGTTTTATTAAGGTAGGGTAAAGCTTTTTCTTTTGGTTTCATTTGAAGTGGAAAAATTTACTAGAAATTTTAAAAAATTCAAAACGGTTTACAGTACCTGGGATCAACTGTTGTGAAAGAGCTTCGCGGTACGGAATCAACTCGAAAATCGATACAGAAGTTGAAACGAGATAATCGATCGTGGATTGAAAATGGAAGTGGTACTAATGGTATAGCTGGCAATGATTTTCAACTATCTACGAATTGTTTAAGTCAACAGCAACGACCGCAACAAAGGAAGCAACTGGTACGTCTGTCCATTTCCCATCGAGGTGTTGAGTTCATCAATACGGAATCGAGTGTAAGCTAATGCAGATTGTGTGATCCTGAACTCTATAGTTCTATTTTAATTTGCAGAAAACTATTTGCGAACACGAAATCCGTAATATAAATTGTGCTTGCCAAGCCGCTGATGATCTTAGTCATTTTGCTTATATCACGAAGGACTCTGATATTAATATACACTATTGCCATGTATTCAATGCTGATAGTATGGTAAGTAGAATATTTATTTTCTTGTATAGGCTTTCATCAAATAAACACTGCTCACAAATTATTCACTGCAAATGTCGTAAAACTTTTCAATATTGCTAGGATTTGGCAACCGAAATCATCCTAACACTTGGGCAAGCATTTGAAGTAGCTTATCAGCTTGCATTACGTGAAACATCACCAAAAAATTTGATAAGAACGTCAATGCTAGAAGTTATAAAATAAAATAAGAAACCAACAAAAATATCATTCAAACGAGAGAATATTTAGTATATTTCATTGGAATTGCATCATAAGCAGGAAAACTGGCACAACAAATTTTAATTGTGGTACCTACGTCAGTTTGTTGAGTGAATATTATAATATATATAGTAGATTGTCCTTTGAGTTAATCAAAACACTACGTGATATTTTGAATTTTCTATCAAACCAGCTTTTTGTTAACATACTATATTTGTAGATATAAGACGTTTCTCAGACAAGCAAAATTTCGTTGTTGATTTATTTTAAGTTACTACAGTATAGTAGAGATGTATGTGTGATATGAGAACTGCAAAGCAGTTCTTTCGTTATTTAATTTCTGCAAGAAATGCTCAACTACATATTAAATTTGTATATACGAAGACAGCAAGAAACACAAAAACACAGTTAAGATATGCGCACAACTTGAAAGAATACGATATTTTTCAACCTGCCATGAGTTTATTATGTTGAAGCTTAAGCCAAGAAACCGTGGAAAGGACGGCGCGCGATTGTTATTCAACACGATTCGGTAGCTCCAAATCAGTGCACGTGATCGCCCGTAAAAATCAGCAGGGCACGGCCTGTAAAGTCACGTGCCATGGGAAGCCACCATTAGAGTCAATAGTTTCAAAATATATACATTTCGTCTCTATTGTTGCATACCAGAGTCATTTCGAAGCAGTAGTGAGTGAATATTTACATCAGATGCTTGATAACATCGATCTTTATAAACTTTACGAAAATTTTAATAGATATATTACCCACACAATGTAATTAATGACCCGTTACATTGTCTGAAAAAGAATACTATGTACATACTTGCTTGAGGACTTTATAATACCAGAGCAAATAACTGCCACTTTTATTTTCATAATTCCCAGCGCTGTTCTTGATCTTCAATTCATCATTTAATTTTTTTGTTTAAAAGTTTCCAGAACTTTTTTCACATCTGCCGTTTTTTTTTGAATTTTTTCGCATTTATAGTTGCATTTTTCGCATTTTTTCGCATTATTTCCACGTAATTTTTCCTATATATACATATATTTATATATATAAATATATATAAAATGTACTTATAATATACCGTCATTGAACATATCTGCCTGCATTTGTAATTGTTTACTATGCAATTCACAGTAAGCAAGCAATAAAACCCTTTTTTCAGAATGCAAAAATAATATTGTTCAGCAATTTTGTTGAGAGTGTGTAATATTTTTTTTAGATTTATCTGTAGACAGTTTATAGTTAATATCGAATCTCAATATTAGAATTTTTCCATTCATTTTCCCCTGCGTTTGTGTTTTCATTTTCGAATCATAATTATTATAATATTTCTGCGAATTGTGCTTCCAACAATTTTCTTTTGCTCTGTTGCTTTTAAAATCGAAAAATATTTTTGTAAATATATAAAATGTATGCATTGAGAATAGCAAGTAAAAAAAATTGAATGAACTATTATATGTCCATTAAAAATAGTTTCAAATTGAGATATTTCTAAAAACAAGTACAGAAAATATATGTGAAAATATGTATCTATCGATTTGAGTATCTAAACTTGAACTGAAATCAAAATGTGTTTTGAAAAAAAATATTACAGGAAACATAGTTTCATTGTTTCCAATTCAAATGATATTCACTTGACAATGATCGGAATTTAATTTTCCAAGCTAATTGTTCGGGTCCATGCTGTTTAAGCGTAACAACATGTCATTTAACTCAAATACAAATAGAATTATATGTCCAGAAGGATTGATTTTTAGCTGTTTTTTTCGTTTTGATCAAAAACACGGTTGAAGTTCGATACGTGATCGATTACATAACTAAATGGATTTTCCGTAAATATTTAAAAATTTGAAAATTTCAAATCGCAGACCAGCACAATATTCAAACAAAAAATATATAATTAGGGAATATTTCAAATAATTCAATACGGATCACATATTTAAAAGACATGCAAGACATTGAAAGAATTTCGCTATTTCATAATTAAAATATTTACTAACTGTCGTGATATTTTTTTCAACAAATAGCAATCACAATTCTCAGCTTCGAACAAATTTGTTTCGATACATAAATAAATCAAGTTTTGTTCGCTATAAAAATATATAAATATATATCTATGGAATGACACAATAATTGCCTTTTAAAACATGTTAAACAAACGAAGATAAGCAACAAATATCTGTAGCCAAACTTTGTACATCGTAATATGCTTCGTTAACATTTAAAATAGAAATAACAATAAATTCAATCACGTTTTAACTGAAATTCTCATAAAATCATATTTTCAAAAGATCATAATCGAGAAAATGTTGATGAAATACATTAAATATATTTAATAAAAAAGGCATATCGATGTTTGTAAAAAAATTTCTCCATAATTGTTATTATTTTTTTTAAAATGGCAACAAAACACATTGTGTATGAATCCATTTATATATGTTTGATTTTTTTCATGCAATACGATACGATTTTGATAATTTCAGCAATAAATAGTTTCATTGTTATCGGGAAATGATCATTTTTATTTATTTATATATATGTATATAGCATATATATATATATATATATATATATATATATATATATATATATATATATATATATATATATATATATATATATATATATAGTTAAAGAAAATTTAATCAAAAAAAATGTGTATGACATAGCACCATTTGAAAAGACAAAAAGATAATAAAATATAGGAAATCATTGAACGAACATATTCTTTACCTAGAAAAAGTGAAAAACGAGTTAATAAAAAAATCATTACTAAGGAAATGATGAAATTTCTATAATATAAACTATTCGGCTGTCAGGTAAGTTGTTGTACATGTCCATTTGCAATTATTATATAAATCATGGTTATGGCGACACTTTATTGATATGAAAATAGTTATCAGAGCTGACATGTTCCCCGAAAAAATGCGAAAATGCAACAATGCGTAGTTACAATAATTCAAAATTCGTCGTACTGAGTAAGTGTCTATATAGTGATCTAGTCAAATCTCAATTTACTTAAATTCTTCATCCCCTCCCCGCGTACACAAATTTTCATCTTCCCCATCTGGTGAAAATTAACTTTGTGTGTTTAATATCTTTATTTTACCTTTCGAGAGAATGGGGCAGACAGTACCAGTGGAACCTCTTCCAATCCCAATGTTTTTCACACGAATCTCAGTTTATTTAAATGCCTTCAACGGTTTTCTCCCTGCATTCTTGGTCACACATGTTATATATTGAGGGTAACATTTCACTGGATTCACGCCTACTCACATCCAAGTGAGGGGGGAGCTATTCTAGCCATTGACTCAAAACTGCAAAATGCAACTTGATAGAATGCAACATGAAAATGCATATGAGGGGTTAATCAACTCATCATTTTCCCACTAAAACTTGATAGTTTTTTTTTTTGAATAAATTTTTACCATATAAATATTTCAGTGTATCATCTAGAAAGTTTCTGATGTTGAACAACAAATATATATATATAACAAACATGTGGAGACAAATAATCATCGGACCTGTTTTTGTTGGATTTAGGCGTGAGAATCGTGAACCACTCGACTAATAAGTGTAGCTACATTTTCGATTTCCGCTTTTTAGAACCTGTTTTTAAGGCCAATTTCATATAATTTTTCTCTCTATTCCTTTATCAACAATTAGAAACGATAAGTCGTTTCAAAAAACAGTTAAGAACACTTTATAACTTCCTCGAAATTAATCAATTTTTAAAAAATTAGCATGAGGAACTTTATATGCCCGAATGCATCCCAACGAAATTGTAGAAAAAGCTATAAACATAGTATATTTTGTTGTTGAAATTATATATTCGTTTTATCTTATATTTAAATAACGGCTTCCATATTTTTCTATACAACTTAAAAGCTAAATGTTGGTCAAATAGTTTCGTTTGCTGCGTAATCAAAGCGAATTTCTTCATTTCACATCTAATTATGCTTTGTACGATTGTCTGAATACAAAATAAATGGAAAATTATATATTCAAATAATTCATAACGACAAATAGCTTGACTGACGCATGCGGTCAAGAGTTCCATGGTATTTTGACATATTGTTCATTTGTACTAGGGCACTACTAGCGTTTCTTTATCAATCCGGCAGCACCTGGTAAACGTCAAAATTAATCTCATTCAATCTGAATGGCGGGATGTCAATTAAACGTGGATTTCGAGTGTAATCTAGTCAGCGGGCGGCTTGCACCTTTCTTAATTGTCAGGTATGTGTATTTTTTATTGAAAATTACGTTAGATTTTTTTGATTGCCGAGATATATTTCGAAAACCAAAATAAACAACTTTTGATATCGATACTCTCATCTCGCTCACATCAAGCCTGCTGGTCCGATTGATATTTCGTCTCCGTTAGACTTGTTTTGCGTCAAGCGGTACGTCGATGCTGTTCACGTCGTGACTTGCTCGGTACATGATTGGTCCTGCTCGGACTCGCAGGAATCATACGTGTTGCGGCTCAGCGCCCATCTAGTTGTTCCGCCTGTGATTGCAGCGTTTTCTTACGGTATGAGTGCGCGCCGCGCCACGCAACAGTTTAGGTTAGTTATTACTGATTCCCACAACACCGAAACGTCTCCATAAATATTTTGCTCGCGAAGCGGGCGTGCAGTTGACCGCTCAACACGATTTTACCGGTCGATCCTTTCGTGCGCTCGACAACTCCTTGAAAATAGCTGTAAAAAGTCGGAAGTAAATGTTTCAGGCGGATGAAAACAGACGGAGTGCGTGGACGAAGTAATAACGATTCCAGAATATAGAACTATGACATGGAGATGCTGCCAAACACAATCATAGGGAGCAAGTAATGAAAATGAATCGAAAAAAGTCAAAAGGTAAGGTCGATGAATTAAAGTATAACGTGGCCAAGTCGAAAACAAGATACTTGCGGGCCTGGCAAACGTCAACCAATTTGTTTGATGAGAGGAACGGCACTCTCCGTGGAAGATGTCAGCGTCACTTAACCTGATCAGGCCAAGAATCAATTGAAATGGGCTACCTTCTGCCAAGCAGAGGTGAATTAGGACGAGAAAAGGCCTGGCCGCGACACATCCATTGATTCTTTTGTTGCTTCGATTCAAACGGCGACAGGGAGTTTCGCGAGATAATGTTGATCCGTTGAATTTGGACCGACAGGAAACACCTGTGACCACGCCAAACGAGTCCTGCATCCGGTGGAGTCGGGAACATCATTCCAATGGCTAAGTGCAACGACTAATTAATCCAGAATCTTTCTCCTTTTCATCTGTATCCAATTCTGGTTGCGTTAATTCTTCTTCAATAGGCGTTCCAAGGAGCGTATCCGTCAATGTCGTAACAAGGAAAAGAGCAGTTCTTCTCAAGCTTAAGATACCGTCTTGCATGTTGATAGTTCTCTAAACTTTAACAAAATCAGAGGTGGTATCAAAGAGCAGTCACCTTCTTTTTCGTCCGTTCGAACTTTCCAGGACCCCTTGGACCATTGGTCACAGAGAAGTTAAATTTGTAGGCTAAACTACGCCTATTTCATCTGTTTGGACGGAAACGGCCTCACCAGGATGGAATGGTTGGTGCAAAATGAGAATCTTGCTTTGGATACCGAGGCATGGATCTCGAAAACGTCAGATTCCTTCTGGCCAAACCAAAAATATTTTCCACATGCCTCGTGACTGGCAGAATCTATGATTTTGCGTGGTGGGGTCAACTGACAAAATACCTGCTCTTCCCTTTCTTTCAGGGTTCCTCCTGCCAAAAAAACCCCTGTATTATCTACATCAGATTATCAAGTGTTAGTCGTAAAGTTGACATCGTTTCCAGTTATGTTGCTCGTAAATCTTGGACAGTGAAAAGTATCCTGTCTGCCCTCAACGCTTCTCGAACAGTATGGTGAGCCATCCACCTTGTTTCGATGCTGACTTCCTGTAACATTCATGTACGGTTAGGAATTGCGTCAGATAAAAAGTCAACTGTTCATGTTCTCGCTTCGTTCATTTGATGACGTTCGAGATAGGATGTAAAAATCCGTCTTCTTTGTCAGTTTGTTTCGAAAGCGTATCGTTTTCCTTTTGGATTACTTTTTGAAATTTGTAGGTAAGATTTTCGAAATTTCCCATTTCTGCACGACGTAGACATTCTCAATCGTGCAAATTGGACGCCGGTCTGCACTTAATAGGTGGTTAGCAATAGCCTGAACTTAAATTTATCATTGCACATATTGTGGTTCATAAATAAACAATCGATACTAAATATCATCTTTGTCGGGCCATAAAATGAAACAATACACTTTCAACCAAAAAAATAAAACCATCGAATTATATTTCCCCCTTCTTTCCAGCAAAACAATTTAACGAGCACGCATTTGAATGACATCGTAAACACAACTCGCCTAATTTTCTAATTTTCGTTTTGGTTTTCAATCTTGATTTTCAATTCGTCGAGTTACTAACAAATTGGGTCTGCTGATAGCTTGGACAACTAAAAGAACTGCTAGAATATTCACAAAGTATCGAATTAGAAAACTGTTAACGTAGCCATTGAATATCGAATGCATGTTAAGATTTTCGGCTGGCGAATTTTAAACTATTTCTAAATTAGACAATTACGGTGCAAATATTGGACACTAAAAAAAAGTACGGTGGTCATAATGCGTATGACACAAGACATGGAAGATGATGAAAAGGGGTAGGTCGTTGAATGGTGTCGATTTTAAGGATCCATTATTGAGTTGTTGTCAATTTGTTCCAGGAAACTTTTTGTTGGCGGTCTTTCTTGGGAGACGACACAAGAAACTCTTCAACGGTATTTTAGTCGTTTCGGGGATGTTATTGATTGTGTCGTTATGAAAAACAATGAGACGGGACGTTCGCGCGGTTTCGGTTTCGTAACATTTTCAGACCCAACAAATGTCGGTCATGTGTTACAGAGTGGTCCACATGCTTTAGACGGACGGTGAGTAGTTCAGATCAAACGATTAAAATTATATGAATTGTTCTAGTCTGATAAATTATCATACATTATATCTTGTGATTGATAGAACAATCGATCCGAAACAGTGTAATCCGCGAACCTTGCAAAAACCCAAGAAAGGTGGCAATTTCCCAAAAGTGTTTCTTGGCGGCCTACCTTCAAATGTAACCGAAACCGATCTACGAGCGTTCTTTGGACGCTATGGCAAAGTCATGGAAGTTGTCATCATGTACGATCAGGAGAAGAAAAAATCACGTGGTTTCGGGTTTTTATCGTTCGAGGATGATGCATCCATTGAACGTGTAACGAGTGAACATTATGTGAATTTGAATGGTAAACAGGTTGAAATTAAAAAAGCCGAACCACGAGATGGCCCTAATGCGAATAAAATGGGCGCGGACATGAATCAATGGGGTCATCCGCAAGGCGCACCGCTTGGTATGATGCAACAAGGTCCAAATGGTCAAATGAGCGGACCGCCAATGAATATGACGGCGATGGGTGGGCCAAATATGATGCAAGGCTATCAAGGATGGGGAACGTCACAACAACAGAGCTATGGCTATGGCACACCAAACGCACCGAATTCATATCAAGGATGGGGAGCTCCGCCTGGACCTCAAGGTCCTCCGCCACCGCAATGGAGCAATTATGCAGCTGCTCAACAAACGCAAGGCTATGGAAATTATGGTATATAGATGTGTAAATTTTTAGGAAATGTTCAACAAATTTTGAAATAATTCTATAGTATTGCATGCGATTCAATCTCCAAATTGATTTTTGTGAAGATGCTGGCACATTTATTTTATTTAAATTGTTTTCCCTTTTTCTTTTTCCTGATGCAACTACTGACCCTTTGACTCTGCTAAACTATATTTTTTGATGATTGCTCGTTTATTGAACTCCGAAATATTGATCATTATAGAAAGCCAACAATGTCCGTTTTAGATTTTTAATTTAGCTATTAATTTTCGTTTCGATCGATCCCATTAGATATGTACAATTCAACGACGGGACCTAGTGGTGCTTCTGTGGGCGCCAATTGGAATACATGGAACATGCCACCAAATTCAGCCAGTACAGGGGCCGCTGGTAAGTTTGGTAGCTTTTTTAATACTGAATTCTAAAAAAAGAAGACACTTTGCTCAATTATAAAAATATGCGCAAACAATTTTATTTTATTGTTTTAATTTTTACAATTAAATGTTAATGATCGAGTGAAGTGTGATACTGTTCGCAATTATGAAATGATCTGCTGCCTGAAAATGTACCCATAATTGTTTTTATCTGATGTTTATCGTATATATGTACTAAAGAATAAAGAAGAAATGTTTAATTGTTCAAAGCAGACGTCTGGTAAATTAATTTAAATCAGGCTGGCAGGTGGAATGTCTACTTTTTTTTTGTTTTTAGATAAAAGAGTTCTGAATGTAATTATTTTTATTAAAAATGTAGATCGGTTAGTTTTTTATAATTATTTTCGATTCTATTTCTAGAAGAATGTATAAACATGAAATATTGATAAAATGAAACCAATTTTTGTAGAAAAAAGAGCGAATTTGTTTTCCTTTGTATATTTATATTGTATGTATATTATTGTTTATCATTTTCTAGTTTCTAGCGGACAACAGCTTTTTTTTAAAACATCGTTTCTGTAATAATTCACATTGTTATTCGAAAGTCGTTGCTATGTGCTTATCCTTGCAATGATTAAGAGTTCTGTTGTCAATTATGAAAGACTTCCTAGTGTGCGAGTGTTGAGCATACCTATATATATGATTAGAAAAAAACACTCACTGTTCTTAATGTCCAACAAAGGAGCATCCCTCAAAGTTGACTCGCCAACTAGAAATTCGAAAATTTCAGTTTCTTCCAATTGTTTGCTAAGCATGCCATGGTTTTGAATTTCAAAATTTCCCTTTTGTTCGCAATGATTGTTGGCTATTTCCACTCTAACTGAAGTTCCTCCCTAAACTATTACTGCCGTCCTGTTGGAAATAGGTGAGATGCATCCCCGGGGTAACAATCAGTACGGTAACTTGGGTAGTCAATCAGGCGGTGGAGTTAGCATTTCTGGTGGACCGTCAGGCTGCAGCTCAATCGGTATTGGTTGCGGACCACAATCGTGTGTGAGTCCAGCAGATGGAGGTGGCATCGGAGGAGGCATGGGTGGCGGCCATTCGACAATGCACGTTGGTAGAAGTATGAGCGGTAGCGGAGGTCCAAGCGGATCATGCATCGGAGCACACGATTCTAATACATCTATGTCCAAGTCTTCGTCAGGAATTGCCCAGGATTATGGGAGCGGTTATGGACAGTCGTCATACAGCAACTTTCAGTAAATATTGTTTTGCCTCGTTACGTAGCGCTCCGTATTAAATAGCATTCATCCTGGATAATATTTGCGATATTGCATTCAATGTCCAGCTTTGGACGACTCCTGTGGGACCTACAATTTCGTTTTGTGATTAAACTTCCTTATACTAAGAAATTATGTCGAGTAATTTAAGATATGTTGATTTTACACTTGAGAAAATTGTACTCATTACCTTTCAATGATATTATTTACCATACAAAAATTAGTATTTGTATAATTTTTATTCGACAGCTAAACTCAATCAGTTAAGACTGTATCTTTGTTAAGCAATTCTTTATAAGTTAAAATGTTTATGCATGTTATTATTATTTCCGAACTGCCTAGATGCGTTTCAATTTTAACAAACTTTCGAAGAGAACTCGTATAATTAAATTGTTTTGTTTTTGTTACAAGCAATTTTTTTACATTGCTCTCATTTTTATTGAATAGAGTTTATATTAAAAATTTAGAAACTGTTTACCAAGGGCGATGAAACTTTCAAACACTAGGATAGATCTAACCAAGAAAGATTGTACACCTAATTAGAGTTAAAAAAAAGTTGCGGATTCCAATCTAAAAAAATCTAAAAAGTTTTACATTCGGTAATTTCTATTTATTTTATCTTTTTACATTATTGATCATAAAATCTAGATACCCACTTAGAACTGTGATTCTATTTTAATATTCGATTTTATTTCTTCTGTCCTTGTTAAAAATTCTTGTACGGCACTGGAAGCTTTTTAATACGATTTCAATGTTATCTGTAGTCTATACTCAGATCGATTTTTGCTTCGTATGCTCCGGCAATCTGGTTGCCACAAATTTGGCGTAATAGACATCGTCCACAAACAACGTTTGTGGCTATCCCCATTTAAAATTCTCCAAAAGAAAATCTAATCAATTATTGTTTATTAATCCAAAATAGCCAATCAATTTCAATTATAATATTAAATGCTGTCTGCGAACGACTGATACCGGAAAGACGCATCTAAAGTCCTTTATTTACCAATTTTCGGAATGAGATCCGTACAATATTGCAATTGTTTTCATTGTTCTTTTGCTTCTATTGCTTCCCGATCTCTCTTATGTATCGATTGGACTGATTTCATCGCAGCGTTTCCAATTGCGCGCGAACAGTCCACTTTTAATCTTGAGTGCCTTATACTTTTCATCTTCATACGTTCAAGGTACGTTTCAAATCAATAGGCTACAATATGTTAAATTCGATCTTTGCTATCGTCTCGTACCTTGCATTGAATGTTGAAATCAATATGTAGCTGTTGTGTTTAATCTGCAATTTGCATTATCTCGGTTATACTTATAATTCGATAAGATTATGAACAACGTTTTACTGCCCACGTTGAAGAATACATTCGTGCATGATAATATTTTTAAAAGATACTTTGATGTGAAATTTTATTTATTCATTCAATTTAATTATGATATCGAAGTTAGTTCTAAATGCACAGATTATTTCACGCCTTATTTTATCTGTTATAGACAAAAGCACAATGTATCCCTAGGATAGTTTAAAATGATGCAATTAAGATAGATTAGATTATTATTTAGATTGAGATAGATAGATTATCGTTGTTATTAGCCGCAATTTTCCAAAAATATATCAGATGCGTGTCACTCATAATGCCTTTCAAGAATAATAGTGTTGACACTACAAGTGTATCTATAAAGTTACTCTAGGACTTGCCATGGAAATTAAAATAGCATTTATTGTTTTAATCGATTTGCAAACTGGAGCTCGTTCATTGTCACAGACTTTGTTTCTATTGTTTTGTTCGTTAAACATTTCACAAAAAAAATCTAAATACTATATGTATTCCATTCGAAAAGATTGTTTTAAATATAATAAAAAGAAGAAAATCATATATGGTATTTCGGATCGATATATTCGATGAAATATTTAAGGCAGATTGAAATCAATGGCTGAGTTTACGAAAATTAAAATCAAATAAATAGGCGTACAATGGAACAAGAGATTATTGTTATGCTAATACTAGAATTGTTAACTTTTAACTAATGAATAAATATTACAGTGAAATAAACAAAAAGAAACTATACCATTTATATGTACTTGTACTTTGAAGTTCAAAGTAGCCAATTAGTGGCGGAGTTAATTGTAATTTTATCAACAACAAAAACTAAACTATAAGAAATGAAAAGAAAACTATGATTTGGGAGCGAACAATTTTTCTTGTTATAAAAATCAAACATGAACTGATGTGCTATTGTTATACTTAGATACATTTATGCTTTATTCAAGTTTATCGTTTCGTTTAGCATAGCCTCTAGACTCTTCAAATGTAAAGCACAAACTTATTATTTTTTCTTTAGAATACAAACAAATTTCATTTCGTGAGTTGTGAAAAAATTAAAAATTCGCTGAACTTAAATTTTACATATGTAGTTTATTTATAGTTTTATAAAAAATTTCACTGTTGAAATAGGAATCGTTAACTACTTTTTACAAATGACAAGTATCTTTGATGTTTCATCGTGACGATAGTCGTCGCGGCGACCAGCTAACTGAAAAAACCATTTGGATTTTTTTCAAGTTCAATTTTACACGATTACTATGTACAGTATAGTATTATATAAATATTCTAAGAAGTTTATATTATTAAGGCCTATAGAACACATCTTTTATATTGTTTACACTCAGCCGTCTTATGGCTTGTGAAAAAACGTATTTCCTTCTCGCAGGCAACACGACGTCCTCAATTGTATTAGTTTCGTAAATATTAAGATAAAGCACCTATAAAATATGAATTGTTCGATGAACCACTGTATATGTAGCATATGATCTAGCTTAAAAATAAAGTTCCAAATGAAGATTGAAGGGAAAAACACCTAGATAAATTTTTAAAGAATCGACATTTGATTGCCTGACATTAAATACGAATAACGCCAGCTCGTAAGGCAGTTACACTTACGAATTGCGTGGTTATAATGGCAAAATTAAAAATATATATATACAATACATAGTGTATCTATTGGAAAAATTGAACTGGGCATGTTAATTTTAAAGTTAAGATGGAATGATTGTATAATGTAAAGAAATGAAAAGCAAACAAATCATAACGAATGAATTTTTAAAAATTAAATTGGGTCTGTTTGGCATGCGTGAGCCCGGGACCTGCGACATGACTTAACTTACAATTAGAGCGAACGAAAGATATATAAGATATGTATATATATATATATATATATATATATATATATATATATATATATATATATATATATATATATATATATATATACTCCGAGCGTTTGTGCGCTAGCAGCAGCGTTTTAAGGATCCGCGTCGAGGTTTTGAGTGATCCGCCACCGCCGCAGAATTGTGCAAGCGGTGGCATTTTCAGGAATCCGCCACCGCTGCATGATGGCGCTAGCGGCGGCCTTTTTAAGAATCCGCCACCGCCGCATGATGGCGCAAGCAGCGGTGTTTCAGGTGTCCGCCACCGGCCACCCCGTGGCGGCCCACCAGCAACCACCCCCACAGTGTGCTGCATACGGACCAGGTAGTGCAGTGGCAGCAGCTGCCGCAGTCGCAACAAGTACAGGTCAAGTAATTTCAATTTTCTTGCAAGACCTTATAGGCGTTATATCGGCAGGAGTTTCCGTTTCGGTTCAAATCCCAAACAGCAGACATAATGACAAACTATTGGCCGCGACTGCATTGATCCTCGCTTTTGGGACTTCCCAGTCTAATTTTGACAGGAGGCAGTGGCATCAACGCTAATCCTGACGTAGTAGTAGCGTAACCTATCTGACAATATCCAGTATAGTAGTTTCAAATATTCAACAGCAGCATCTAATGCAACACTATCATCATTTTCAAAACCATCCAGCGGGTCTAGAGACCACTGCCAGCTCGGAGGAAGCCCCAAATCGCTAAATAGTTTGCAGAAACGTAAGTACTGTGTCGCCGTCGAATGAATCATATTTATTAGTTAAGAAGTCACGAGAAATTCTAGGGAAGCCATCCAAAGAAACTTTAAAAACCTTTGCAGACAAATATATATCATATATGTATGTTTGAGACACACTGTGAAATAAAGGACGAACTGTTTGCTCATTTCTTTTTGAAGTGCATGTAATTGCAACGTTATCAATGACGTACTTGACATTTTCCAATCTGTAATACATTCACATCCTAGCTTCCTTCGCCGATGTTGCGAGAATTTTAAAGATAACAATCCTTTTTTGCTCTATATTTTATGAACACCCAATTAAGACTGTCTTCATTTTAGGGTCAGCCAAGGAAGAACGAATCGTTGCGGGGCTGAAATCTAAACGAAAATCCAACACGAAACCGAAACGCCAGGAGTATGGATCCATCTGGACGTATATCCGGTTTTCTAATCTTCGCTGGAATTCAAAAATGTAGTGGCACGAACAACTTATTCAATTGATCGTGCATATGGAATAAAAATAGCATGTTGCGAGAATTTTAAAGATAACAATCCTTTTTTGCTCTATATTATATGAATACCCAATTAAGACTGTCTTCATTTTAGGGTCAGCCAAGGAAGAACGAATCGTTGCGGGGCTGAAATCTAAACGAAAATCCAACACGAAACCGAAACGCCAGGAGTATGGATCCATCTGGGCGTATATCCGGTTTTCTAATCTTCGCTGGAATTCAAAAATGTAGTGGCACGAACAACTTATTTAATTGATCGTGCATATGGAATAAAAATAGCACGTGAGAAAAACACATGAAGAAGATTGGGCGAAAAACAAAGATTCACACAAGCAATGTTCAAAGTAGTTGTAAGAATATAGTGACAATTTCTAGTAGCTGTAATAGTTTTTTAGATTATTTATAATATCAGCCCTATATTAGTGTTAGAATAATATTAACAATAATAATTATAGTTTAAAAAATATTAGTCATAGTGATTATATTAATAATGCCATGACAGACAAAAATGAAACATGCAATAGATATAAGTACCAACACATGCACCAAGTGCTACAAGTGAATATATTAGAAACTTATATATTCTCGTAATTGACAAGCAATTATTGCTTGAATAGTTGCTCGAAATCAATATTAATTATAGTTCAACATAGCATTAGCGACACACATTCATTCGGTTGGCTCACATTTGGATCTGATGGTGGCTATTTTACGTTACCAAACTTTCAATAATTTAGCATCCATTTCATTACCGCTACTTCACTACAAAACATATTGTCTTCATAGTAAAGTAGCGCTTCCTAATGAAGTGTATGGTGTTGCTAGTCTAACAGATAGCCAGAGTATCATACGCACTATTTGCATTTGTTAGAAT